>OZ019977.1:21581305-21931305 GCA_963970395.1 Ephialtes manifestator | reverse complement strand
TTACTAATTATATGCAGAAATTTTAATTTTACAGCTTTTTGAATTTTTTCAAAAAAGGACGGCCGAGCTCTAGCATTCGAAAAATTAGCGAAAAATTTTGCTAAATAATTCTCCACATGTACAGGTACTCTTAATGTTGTTCGGTATTGAATTTAACCGAAATCGGAAAAGCGGTTCGGATTTTATAGAGTTTTGAAATTTTCGAAAAATTCACATTGTTGTCCCAACTTTATCAAAACATGAGACAACGAACTTAAATTTTATTCATGAAATCGGTAGTATTCTGCGATTATTAGTACATAATTTCGTCATAATCCGTAATGTAGTTCAAATTTATCAGAATTTTAATTTATTTTTGTACTAAATAAAGCTGCAAAGTTCCACTTTGCAGCTTTTTTGTGAAAAATTCCCATTAAAATAAACTTAGAAATTACAGTTTTTTCCCCGTACTTAAAGGAACACTCGTGTTTTTGTGTCATATAAATAGGTTAGTTGGGATAACCAAGTTACTGGTTAAATATGTGCCGATGATTAATTAGTTCGATCAACCAAAATATTGGATACGTCTACGAAATTCATGGTTGATATAACCAATTAACCGAAATGACACATATTTAACCAATAACTTAGTTATACCAACTAACCTGTTTTTTCCGTGCATGTAACCCCAGCTTTTGTATAATTTTCACTTGGAACAATTTTAACGAGTGTTATACAAGGTCTTACATTTTCGATTACACCGAATTTACCACGCAGGTTCTTTGACTGGCATGAGGTGCAAACCTGTACTTGAAGAAGGAGAACTTGAAGAGAAGAAAAGGATAAGACCAGAAGTGCTTCGAGACTGAAAGCTCTCGATGAATAATGGGGGCCTTGTGGACGTGTCAGTCAAGACGCTTTCCAGAGTCGAGAGGTGGGTCGATGGTGAGGCGACAGCGAGCTGGTACTCTTGTCGAGATACCGAACCACGCGAGAGAGGAAAAAATCGCCGGTCATCGTTCGGAAAAAAAAACGTCGTCACGAGTACTATACCCGCGTGCCGATAGCTCACGTTTCTTCCCCAACCTTCGTTACTCGATGCTTTCTCTCTGTTGGAAACTCCAATAACATCTCCACTTTGTCTGCACCATCTTATTCTTACAACCCTTCGACAACCTTCGCATTTCGGGAGATACGATACAGATACTCTTCACCTATCGTCACGAAAAAAAAAAGTTCTTTTTCATCGGCGCATGTTCTTCTTGACACTCGATTGCTCTCGATTTTCTATCTGTTTTCTCCTCAAATTTTTAGCAATTTAATTAACACGCGAAAATTGCACTCAGAAAACGGTAAACCCAGAGTAAGCGAGTTTATGAGATCATTTGAATTAAATATGGGATCCGTTTGAAATTAATAATTTTTAATTCGAAATTAATACGATTTTTTTAAGTGAAATAAATTATATTCTATTCTGCTGGTTTTTTGAGGACACATTTGTTTAATAGTCTGTCTAATAAGATTTATTTAATCCAAATAAACCCATCAGACCCGTTTCTCTGGATGTATAATCGACTCTGCAATACTTACACATATTTTTCTGAGAGTACAACAATGTTTTTATTGGTAGGACTAGAATAAATAATGTAATTAGATTTTGGTACGAGTAACTGTATAGTAAAAATTATTACATTCAGAATTTGATCACACAATTCTTTTCTTAGTGTACGTCAGGGATGAGCATCCGTTCAATGAAAATGTATTTAAAATATTTTTTATCTAAGATAACTATGGTTAATCATTTTGCAAATCTTAAAATTTTCATGTTACGGCAATAATTATGATTTATTTCGATGAACTATTATTTTTCAATAAATTCTGATACTTAACAGGCATGATAATCCTTAATCATTTAGTGATGAAAGGATTTCAAATACATTTTCATTGAATTAATGCCCATTTCTGGTGTACGTGAGGAAGAACAAGTGACATTTCGCTCGGCAATGTCTCGGACAAACTGGTGTACACAGTGAGATTGTTGCTACCAGGACAGTCATTGACGCTGAGTACTACTACCGCGCCAGATGCTAATTACCCAACGTAATTAAATGTCTAAGAGACCAGCTGAAGATCGTGCGAATCAATCAACACGCGCGACTGTGGCCGGTGCACGATCAGGACGAGGGTTACGAAGATCGTCTCGAGCCTCGGTTGTAGATCTATAGCTTCACCGAGCCACTGGCGAGAGACTCGGGATAATTGCAGCGGCGACAAGTTGATCAACGCCCCACCGCAATCCTCGCCTTTATTCCATCTCTCTCTATTTCTCAATCTTTCGCTCGTGAAACATCCAAATGAATGCGAACGAGAAGAAGGGTTCGAAGAGAAGAGAGACGAGAATATGTGCTGCAGGTAGTGAACCAACGTGTCAATGCTTGGCTCATGATAAATCTATGGATTTATTTTTTTTAAATCTACACACTCTTAAAAAAACGATTTTCCAGCTCTCATTTCTGCCAGTGCCTGACGTAATGTCTCCGTTGTGTATCGTGGTTGTGATTGTTTTTTTATTTTTCCCCTGCAATAGAATATATGTATATAAAAGCAGAAAATCAATTTCTTACCACTTATCAACAATTTTCATGTATCAATATTTTTTTTTAACGTTTATTAATGAAATTTAAAAAAATGATGAAAAAACAGTGAGGTTAGGGTTATGTCAACAAAATTGTGGTTAGTAACCGGGCCGAGCCTTTTTACAGGTGACCCAGTTACTTGTCCATCATATTTTTAAATGAAATATATTATTTCACTCTATAATTGTTTTTTACTTAAATTACTAATTATTATCAATAAATACGAATAGTTTTTTCATCAACTTGATCATGGAGACTAGAGTAAAGGAGACCGAACGCTTATGGCGCGAGGTCTAGAATTTTGGTCTACAAAACGGGCCTACGTTTTAGTTCCAGTTTTCACTACAAGCGTCGCTCCGATCGTTGAGTTCCACGGTGAAGTTAGCGCTTAGTCGATAAACGATATTCAAGTTCTGATTAGAGGTTCCAAAGTAACTCGATAGCGAAGCGCGTTAAGTAAGGGCGTTCGTGTCCGTGAAGTTCACGGATCAAATCTTTAGGCAACAATTTTTTTTTAAATTAGAGCAAATACCGTTTTAAAGTATCGAAATATCCTTTTATTTTTCATTCGTTTCATAGCTAGCGGCAAGTAATTTATATACTTACAATTGTTAAACAACATTTTGGTACAGATAAACGATATTGAATTACTGATTAACGATACCAAAGTGACTTGATAGCGAAACGCGTTGAGTAAGGGCGTTCGTGACCGTAAGGTTGACGGATCAAATCTTTATGTAAGCATTTATTTATTTTTTTAATTAGAGGAAATACCGTTTTAAACTGTCGGAATGTCCGGCTTTTATTTTTCAGTTTTCAGTTCATGTTTTAATCGACCCACAATTTACTTAATTAGTTACAATAATTATACATTCTTGATTAAAAAAAAAATGCATGAGGAAATAATCGATCCGCGAACTTTCCGAATACGAAGCTTGTACCTACGCGCTTCGCCGCCGCGTCGCTTTACGTTAGATGTTCAGTTACTCGATATCGTTTATCTGATATAATTTCTGTTATGGAATTTGGACAATTAGCATCACCTACCGACTTAAAAACTGGCAATAATCGCCTTGCAATCTGAACAAACTAAAATAACTTGTTTATACTTTTCGCTTACAGATGCTATACCTCTCGCCCCCTATGATACGACGGTTTTCGACGAAACGCACAATTAAAGGATCCTTAAAGCGCCTCCAGGTGATAGTAGGACAGAATCCAATAATTAGTCAATCCGTAATTACGTGTAAACTTAATGTATTCGAGTATGATCGCGTAAGTACGAACGTAGAAGAATGCTCTGTTCAAAATTCCCGCTCTGTGGGATCTAATCGTACGCTGCGCCTCTATCGGCGAAAGCTGAAATAATTTTGGCCCATTTCATCGACCATCTGCTCAGCACTACGTTCGGCCTCCTTTACTCTATCCTCCATGAACTTGATACTTACATCGTGGAAAGACCGGGCCATGAAGTTTCTTCGCACACTTACGACCGGCTTCTACTTTTCTCGTGAAATGTCGAAAAACGCCATCTATCACTTTTAATCAATTAATTAAAAATATTTTTAAGGGGATGGTTGGTTGGTTGTTTAGTTGGGGCTGGCTCCAGTCGCTACTCTGCAGTAGCCTGACCATACGGCCATGGACATTTTAAGGGGATGCTGGAGTAGATTTCGATACCGACTTTGGCCGGTAAGTTTCCCGATTAGGACACAGGTGGCGCCGAGTAGTCTGCTTACTTTTGGCAAAAGATACTGGAAGCAAAATGGCCGCACACCATATGTCAACAGACCTTTGCTGTAAGATATAATTGTTTCTGGAAATTAGATATGTAAAATCAGACCGGATGTAAATTCTGTGATGATTTCTAAATATTCCAAAACCATCAGAATGTTAACTACATAAGCCAAATCCATATATAGTGTACACTACGGCCGCATTGCAGAGGCTCGGAGCTTTTGCCAAAAGTAAACAGCGCCACCTGTCTCCTAATGACGGAACTATATTCATGCTCTTTACCAGATCTGAGCCTGTGCGAAAAGCAAACAGTCTTTGCAATCGTAGTATACACTATTCGTGGATTTGGTTTATGTAATCGACATTTCGACGGTTTTGAAAAGTTCAGGAATAATCAAAGAATGGGTGTCCGGTCTGATTTAACACATCTGAGTTCGAGAAACGTTTATATATTACCTCAAAGGACCTGTTGACATTTCGAGCGGCCATATTGGTTTTTGAGAGCTTCGGTAATATACAATTTCTTACATTTCTTGTATGTTTTGAACAGTAATTCGACCGGACACCCAAGCATGAATGTTTTTATTACACCCCTGCAAAATTTGACGTATATTGTAGCATATTTTCGAAGGTAAAAAAATCTACTCCAGCATCCCCTTAAGGGGATGCTGGAGTAGATTTCGATACCGACTTTGGCCGGTAAGTTTCCCGATTAGGACACAGGTGGCGCCGAGTAGTCTGCTTACTTTTGGCAAAAGATACCGGAAGCAAAATGGCCGCACACCATATGTCAACAGACCTTTGCTGTAAGATATAATTGTTTCTGGAAATTAGATATGTAAAATCAGACCAGACGTCATTTCTGTGATGATTTCTAAATATTCCAAAACCATCAGAATGTTAACTACACAAGCCAAATCCATATATAGTGTATACTACGGTCGCATTGCAGAGACTCGGAGCTTTTGCCAAAAGTAAACAGCGCCACCTGTCTCCTAATGACGGAATTATATTCATGCTCTTTACCAGCTCTGAGCCTGTGCGAAAAGCAAACAGTCTTTGCAATCGTAGTATACACTATTCGTGGATTTGGTTTGTTTAATCGACATTCCGACGGCTTTGAAAGGTTCAGGAATAATCAAAGAATGGGTGTCCGGTCTGATTTAACACACCTGAGTTCCAGAAACGTTTATATCTTACCTCAAAGGACCTGTTAACATTTCGAGCGGCCATATTGGTTTTTGAGAGCTTCAGTAATATATAATTTCTTAGATTTGTTGTATGTTTTGGACAGTAATTCGATCGGACACCAAAGCATGAATGTTTTTATTACATCCCTGCAAAATTTGACGCATATTTGTAGCATATTTTCGATGAATAGTCTATACTACGAAATCTCCTATTTTTACCGACCAAAGTCGGTAAAAAAATCTACTCCAGCATCCCCTTAACGGTCTCTTGGGGATTATTTTTTTTGCAAAATAAACTCGATTACATTATCTTTCTATGAAATAAATTCTCATTATGGTAGAATTGAACATCAAACTGGGTCCTGGACAGTTACTGGGCCACTGACGGTACAGCAAATTGGAAACTTAGTTTTCACAACCAAAAATTTATTTCCGTGAAGTTGACCCTCGGTACATTATATTTCTGCGTTGAATGAGCTGAGATGCAAACAATGCAATTGAAATTGCAGTGAGTGAGCGAAAAAGAACGGTATAAAGAAGGAAGGGTTAGGAACGTAGCTCTTAGTCATCGAGCAGTCGCAGCATCGCGGGCGTGCCTCTTCCTCCAGACTGAGAAAGCAAGAAACAAAGAAAGACACGGCTCAGCGGAATTAACGGTCGTGAGCGACGTCGGCGGCGAAGGTAATAATGAGTGCGGCATGTAATCATTCAAGTGCGAAGCGTCCAGCGTCAAGTTCGTTAGCGAGCAATTATTAGCTTTTCTAGTGCACCGGCTTGGTGCCCCCTGGATACTATGCGGAATGAAGAAATTCATCCAACAACTGTAAATGATTGTCAGTTCAACCGCGGATACAAAGTCAACTTTGAGGGTTGCACCCAGAGAAACGGATCTAATGCACTTCTTTTAATCAAATTTAAGAAATATTTAAATTTAATCAATCTTTATTTGGATCAAATAAATTTTATTTCAAAAGAACATAATTTATTTTATTCAAATAAATCGTATTCACTTAAAATACAATTAGGTTGTTCCAACTGAAATTGTATTTATTTCAAATGGAACCCATATTTGATTCAAATGAATGGAAAAAACGGATCTGATGAGTTTCTTTTAATCAAATTTAAGATGTTTTAAATTAATCAAATTTGATTTGGTTAAAATAAATATTATTTCAATTTAATACGATTTCTTTTGATGAAATAAATTCCATTAGGCCGGCCATTAAATAAATTTCTTCTTAGCCAGCATAATAGAATTTTATTTCGATAGAACATAATTAATTTTATTCAAACTATTAGTATTGACTTGAAATAAAATTTTATTGTTGCAATCTTTGAACTCACGATTGTCATCACAGAGAATAACAAGAAACACTTGTACATACAAATAAGTAAATAATAGCTGCGAGCGGAGGAGGCAACTGAGACAAGAGGTATATCCGTGAAAGAAGTAACGAGGGCAGGAGCGGCTCGGTACTGCGATATCGGCACATCGAAGCTCCGCTTCAGCTACTGAGCAAAGGGAAACTGTAAACATAAAGAGAACAAGAGAAGACGAAAGACTTGCAGTCCATCGTAGCGATGGAGAGTGTTTGCAGCATCGATCGCATAGCTCTCTCTCATCGTTTCCTCACGAATGCGAACGTGCGAGGGCACAGACAACAGCGGATGAACGCGCGTGAAAGCGAAACGCGAGGGAACAAAGTCCGAGGAGGCCGCCGGCGAGGAAACGAAAAGAGTCAGACGGGAGCCCGTAAGACCAAATCAAAGAAGAAAAATAAAAATAAAAATAAAGTATTGAAACTTTTGTTTCTTTTTTATCCAACAACCTGAGGGAAAGAGAGAGAGAGAGAGAGAGAAATAGTAGTAGAGGATAAACATGGAAGATGGTGGATGGAGGATTCTTCGGTACGTACGAGACTCTGTGCTCAGTAATGTTGATTGCACGGAATCCGGTGCCTTTTTTCCCTTTCCTTCCTGTGTCTCTCTTTTCTCTTCGTCTTTCTGCTTCTGCCGCATTTACTCTTGGCTGTACCACTCTCGACTGTCTTGTGTGCTTTCCTCATCTGTCCTTCGTTTTCTCTTTCTCTCTCGACTCGTCCAAAGTTTCTCTTCCTATCAAACACTTTTCGTACTTGTCGTCGTCGTCTTACACTCGGACTTGTTCTTTTTGAAAATGTAGACGCGCGCTACCACGTCGCAATCCTGGATTCCGAAGTACTTGGTCAGTGACGACTTGAATCTTGCCGTACGACCATCCACAGCCTTAAGAGAAAAGATATCTACCGTGAAAGGTTGCAAGTTACGATGCACATCTTCCGACAGACGGGAATGACTCTTGGCCAACTTCACTATGTACAACAGAATGAAGTGTGCAGACTTTTTTTCCCTCTTCGTTCTCTAAGAACGAAGAAATTCCACTTTCAGAACTAGATCCACGAAATTACCGTGTACGAGAGAAACGCCATATATATCTATGAGATATTCCTGGCAAACTTATTGGAATTAATTCAAATTGCCTGAAGTACCATCAGGTTCGGATGAGGAATCGGTCAAACATGCCTGTTCAGGCTAGCCAAATAAGGCCCTGGTACTGCCCGGATCATGTATCGGTATAATATTTAAAAACTGGCTAGCCTGAAATATTCCCCATCAGGCCGGGATTAGGCGCCGATCCGCTATTCCTGATCCGATTAGCTAAATGAGCTCTCGACCCAGCCTGGATCATGCATAGGTACAACATTTCCAATGTGGTTAGACTAAAGTGTTCCATAACATGCCGTGATCAGGCATCGGTTACCTGTTTGGAAATTCCAACTCGCCATCACCTAGAAATCGACTAGTTTCCTTATTTTCTGTACAAGATCTAGGTCGGAAAAGCTAGCTAGATCCGAGCGCTATGTGTAATTTCTCGCTGTCTAGTCGTTGTACAGAAAAACTGTCTAAAATCTGGCTAAGATTCTATTAATTAACCCTATAGCATAGAATTGACTAGGATTTCTCTATTGAACCCAGACACCGGTTAAATAGCCTAGGATAAATAAAAAGCAGAATTAATATAAACCGTCATTTATTGCATCAGCACGTAACAGGGAAGCTGTTTAACATTATTTAAACAGGGAACACTATTTAATAACGTACGTAATCACTTTTTCATTAATAATTAAATATCTCGATAAGGCCTATCGCAAAAAACAAAAAAAAATATAAATACTTTCGCGTCGTACCTAACAAACAAAAATCGTAGTCCTCTAGAACGTATTTAATAACGTACGTAATCACTTTTTCAATAATAATCGAATATCTCGATAAGGCATATCGCTAAAAACAAAAAAATATAAATTCTTTCGCGTCTTACAAAACAAAAAAAATCGTAGTCCTCTAGAACGTATTTTTTGGTACCTTTCACGAACATGCACGTGCCACTCTACATAATAATAACTCGATGCGCAGGGTGTCACGACTAGACCCTGTATCGGAATCTCCCTGTATAGGAAAACGCCCGCGTTTCCGACGAAAACACGCACAGTGCCGCGTAAACGACGCGCATTGCGGCGTTAACTTCGTTAACGTCTAAGGATCGGAATTTTGCCTTCTCGAGAGACGGCAAGTGCGAGGCACTCCCCCGTCCTTCACAAAGCTGTGCCATGAAAGCTAGATAGATCCTAGATGGCCTGGATGGATCCTAGATGGATGTATGCTAGATATATTATGTCTAGCCTCTAGTCAGGTAAGCTGTGCCATGAAAGCTAGATAGATCCTAGATGCCCTGGGCATCTATACATGTATGCTAGATATATTATGTCTAGCCTCTAGTCAGGTAAGCTGTGCCATGAAAGCTAGACAGATCCTAGATAAATATGCTATCTATTAGTGTATTCTGGCTAGATTATGTCTAGTCCCACTACAGAAAAACTAGATAGAAAAAACTAGCTAGACGCTAGGTTCAAACCAGTTTATCCCCAACAGATTTCCACACGGGCAGGCACTCCTGGTCGGGCTAGCCAGATTCTGGCCAGAATATTTGAATATTCAAATCTGGTTGACTTAAAATATACATCACTTCAGACGAAATTATCAGAGTACTGGAAGGGCATATCTGACATTACCGTTGTACAATAAAAAAATGAGAGATGTTTTCTGTATAATATCGTTTATTATTGTAATCGATTACAAATAGTTGTATTTTTATGTATGTGTATCAAATTTTTTGTGTATGGAAATGTACTAGCTACTTGAATGTTTCAAGTACAAGTACAACGTTTGTAAATTTTATATTCGCAATTACATTAAATATGCAGTCTTTTTTTTAATGCATTCAAATTCTGTAGAAAATTTCTAACATTATTGCCGAACATTCTATAAAAATTTCGCAAACGATGGAATTTGAAGTGCACCATCCATGGAAACATCTTAATTACCAAGTTGCCTTCGTGTCTCTTCGCTGAACATCGTTGAAAGTCTTGTTGCCCTAACACCCTCTAAATTTACAAGCTCTTGAGTGGTTCGTTTTTCTTTTTCGATACTTACTTTAGCATCGACTTTCTCGTTTGCAAGTGTAGAAATTCACGGCAGAATCCCTCAGAGCAGTGTCTCACCGCGATAACAATAACGAACTCGAAGACTCGCTTCGGTTGCTCGGCTACAAGCTCGTCCAGCGAGCCAATAAAATATTCACGAAGCGGTAATAAAGCGTTGGTGAAGTGGCCGAGGAGCTCGTCGTTGAATTTGCGAGACGAGTTGGAAAAAAGTGTTGGCGCACGGAAAGAGCAAAACGAAAAAAGAAAAGAAGCGGAGAAATGAAGAGAAAAAAATGTAGGATGTATGGTAGTCGAAATTCGATTACTTATACCGCACCTCGGGGTCACTTTTATCGAGCTCCCTCACTTCATTACTCACTGGACTTAGCAGACTGCAACTTTCGCCTCTTGATCCTATAGCGCCAGTTGAGTGTTGACTGTGCAGCATCCAAGACGCCACTCGAGCGAAAAAGATTGAGGGAACGAGTATACGTTATGTATGTACGTATATCGACTCGTGGGGTGTATGCGATAATAATAACGGATGAAGCTTCGGGGCTCTTTTGCTTCACCTTCGTTTCTTCGCTTTCCGTACTGGCGTACCGGCGCTGCTGATGTTCTTCTTCATGCCCGTTCCAATAAAGTGTCCTCGAACGGTAATAAAGCGTCTCCTGGTACTCCTGCTCTCAGTTTCGTTTTTCAAAGTCTTCTCCCTTGCTTCTTTCGTCTTGGATCCTTCATTCTTTCCGCTCGCCGGTCCTCAAGGATCTTTTATACTTTATTTAATAACGTAATAAATCTTTTAAAAATTTCAACATTTTCGATGCAAAGTATTATTGTCCTGGTGATGATTGTCTCACTATTTTGATACAGACTCTTTATCGTTTTTTGCTTATATAGGAAGCTTTGTTTTCGTGAGAAATTAATTTTTCGAGGTTTTTATGTCACTCAAAATGGGCTAAAACGTCGAGAAAAGTGGTTTGGAAAAATCCGCGTATTTCATATGTTTCAATTTTATTTAACTTTACTGTTAAAAAGTAGTGGAAGTTTTTATGCATAAGCTCGTCAATTTAATTTAGTCTACAATATTGTAACATCAAATTAATAACTTTTATGAAATGTAAGAAACTTATTCTTAAGGATAGTGTGTGTTTATTAATTAACGTGAACAGTTGGTTGAATGAACGACAATAGTAAACAATATGTGGGGCTCTATTCGATATGTCTTGACGGTTCGACGGATCGGCCAAGAATGTCTCCTTCGATGGTTAAAACAGCCCTAGTGCTGTCTGTCCCTCTCTTTTAGTGTCTTTAAGTGGTTGGCCCGACGCGTTGGGCCTGCAAGGCTCCTTTATGCCCTTAGTAATGAACGCAGGGTGATCAGCTTGTGTGGTGGTGAGGATTCCTATGCCCTGAACTGACTTCCAGGAGAAAGTTCAGGAATTAATGTATTTTTACGGTAAAATTAGTGAAAATTATTGAAATTACTGTAGCATACATTAATTTTATATCGCATTTGCGTATAAAATTTATTGTACCAGTTTATGCATAAAAACTTCCGGTACCTTTACATTCATTTCTGAGTAATTTTTTTTACAGTGTTTGCAATTTTTGAAAAATATCTGCACGCGCTCTAGCTTCCGTAAATTTTTAGCTATGAAGCTAAATAATTTTTTATTAATAAAGCTATATTAAAGGAGAATCGGTATTGAATTTGGGATGAATTTATTTTAAAAAGTTCGTTTCTCATGAGATTTTGGATTTTTGAAAATTCTTGAAAAAAATTGCGTTTTGCTTTAACTCATGTCAAATATCACCAAATCAACTGAAATTTTTCCACAGGTGGAAAATAACATTCAGCACTACTATGAACTAAATTTGGTGATGATCGGTAAAGCAGTTTGGATTTTACATGATTTTGAATTTTTTAAAAACTATAAAGCTATAGAAAAAAGTTGCAAATTAGAACTTTGCCCATTGCTTCCTCATTAATTGTCATTTTACAATAAATAAATTAGCTTACTCATAGAGGTGGCTTTATCAAAAATTGAAATTAATGTATTTGTGCAAAATTCTACTTTGCAAATTTTTTTATCTTCGGGTGCATGCAATTCTCCATCAGCGTTTTGGTTCTTATTTCTTCTCTCAGGTTGCCTCGTCTCATTCTTCTCCCGCTTCTTCTCATCGTCGTTTTTAAAACTTTTTTTTTTTCTGCAACATCCACTCGTCACGGCACTCTGTACTCCTCGCATTGTTCACATTACTTACGCCCCGGTGCGCGCTACATTTCGGCATTTACCCTGCTCACGCTTATTACGACTCACATGCCGTTTTATTGCCCTGAGCTGTCAGTATACTTTTCTTTTATGCTTTCTTTCTTTTTTTCATCTTAATAATAAGCATCTCTTTCTTAACCGACAACGAGTATGTTACGTCAAAACTTTTCTTCTTTTTCTCCTCCACTCGATCTCTCAACTATATTGTTTCAGATTATACTTGGTTATTATTCACCCAAACAAAAATTTTTAATACAATTAATGGAAGCATATTGACTCCATTAATTGCAATTAATGAAAATAAATAAAAAATTAGAAATGGAAATTAATGGAAGCAATTTTCTTCCATTAATTTCCATTTTTATTTTTTTATTTAATTCCATTAATTGCAATTAATTAAATTAAATTAAAAATTTAAATTTATTATTTAAATAATAAAAATGGAACTTAATGGAAGCAATTTGCTTCCATTAATTTCCATTTCTAATTTTTTATTTAATTTCATTAATTGAATTTCCATTTTATGAAAAATTCCATTTTATGAATTTCCATTTTATGAAAAATGGAAATTAATGGAAGCAATATGCTGCCATTAATTGCTAATTTTTAATTAAAAGTCATTAATTACAACTTAATTTAATTTCATTTCATTAATTGCAATTAATGATATTAAATTTAAAAATTAGCAATTAATGGAAGCATATTGCTTCCATCAATATCCATTTTTCATAAAATCTCCTCTATGAATAAACTTATTTATTATTTTTTAATTATTTTTATTATTATATATTATTAGATTATACATTATATACAATTTTTATTATTATTTAGCTTTCTCATAAAGAAAGCAATAACAAAAAAATCATACACGCAGAATAATTTTTAAAAAAGCCAAACTAACAACTCAATACGTTACAAAAATTTTTTTTAAACTATGAGAGCAAAATAAAAAATTTTCTCTACAATAATATTTCAAGTGATTATTAGAGCAAGAGTGTTTAGATTAAAATAGTGTAAGATATTGACTTATTGGAGAAATAATTATTTCGGAATGGAGAAGATAAATAGTGGTTCCTGCAGACCCAGTACCAAGACTCTTGAGCCTTTAGCAAGGAAAAAAACCGCGAAAGGAGCCTCAGAGCTTGGTAGGTTCCAGCAGCAACGGGGCCTGCGTCCCTTATGCAAACCGGCTTTATACCTTCGTGAAAACAAAACGTAGAAAGAACACGAGGCCCTTCGAGCCACCAGGAAATAGTTCTCCCTTCCTCCTTTTTCTCCTCCTCCTCCTCATCGTCGTCGTCGTCTTCTTCTTCCTGGCGTTCGCTTTTTCTCGTGAGACACCCGCCACGCTATAATATAACATCAACGAATCGGCGAACCCACAGTTCGGATCGGGAACCGCCTCTCTAGCAAAAATTCCAGACACTAGAGACTTGCACACCGATACCAACCTTAAAGTCCACATAAAAATAAATATATGTGCAAAATATATGTGACATATACAAAATTTTAGCATTTTAACTATATATTATGTCGTTTGTATATAAATTTATAAATAATATAAATTATATTATTTATAAATAAATTTATATATAAATATAAATTTATAAATAATGTATATAATAATTCTTATAAATTATGTTTGTTATTTTTGCGTAAGATATATGAGATATATATATAAAATTTATAACTTTTATGCGAGGCTTCGAGAAGCGAAATTAAAGAATATAATTATAAAAAAAAAGTAAATTAAAATGTGGCTTTTTTAACAAGTCGATTGAATCACGTCAAAATTATAATCTGATGGCTAAGTCGATAAATATATAGAAAACTGTATAAAATAAAATATCACATAATTCCAATTGTCCTGTCTTTTTTGAACACGCTATATTAAGAATTTGCAATACAAGAAAGAAAAAAAAAGAGAGAAGTGAAGAAAGAGGAAGAACGAAAGATAATTCGAGATCGATGCTTGGTCGATTCACCGAGCATACGAATATCGGGATACGCCTCCTTGCGAGATTTCGCTTCGTTGCAAAAGGCACACCCTCGGGCAAAAAAGTCTCATCTTCTAAGGAGCGATAAAGACAGAATAAAGAAATAAGAGAAAAATCAACGGAGGACTCTGAAAATTAAAAGGCGAAAAATACCCAAGCTTTCTTAGATTCGGACTTTCGTTAAACATTTTGCTTGTAATTAATTTTTTTCTTCACTACATCGTCATCCACTGAGAAATAAAAAAATGTTTGAATGAACTAAATCAACGTACACCCTCGATGAAACGAATTTTGTGTTCGGCCACCAAATGTTTGATTCAGTTGTCTAAAATATATTTGCGGTCATCAAAATATTTCTTATACACCCAGAAAAAAGATCTTGTTAACGGGAGCAGAATCTACGCATCGGAAATAAAATTTCTTATTTGGATGTCGACCTACTAGACTTCCATTTACCTCAAATAAATTTTTTTATTTGTAATTAATATACTTGTTGAATTAAAATTTTATTTTTTTTTATCCCAATAAAATTCAAAATTCAATATCCCAATTTAAAAAAAAAAAAAAAAAATATTATTTGATTTTATTTTATTTTTTCCTCAAATAAATTTTTTTATTTGTAATTAATATACTTGTTGAATAAAAAAAAATTCTTTTTTTTATCCCAATAAAATTCAAAATTCAATATCCCAATAAAAAAAAATTTATTTTATTTTATTTTATTTTATTTTATTAAAAAAAAAATATATATATATTAGGATATTCCTCACTTATCCCTTAGAAGCTCAGAAACTGCCTTCCGCTCAGCAGTTGGCGCGCAAACCAGTGGCGCGGCTAAGCGGTCACCCATCCAAGTTATGACCGCAACTAATGCTGCTTAACCACGCGTCCACTGCTGCCGATTTAAAGAATATATAATTTTTACACAAATATACGACAAGAATTAAATTAAATCGATAAATGTTGCATGTTGATAATAATAAACTCCAATGATGAAAGGAAATAAATATATATTGGATTATAAGATAGTTCTAATTGATTTTATTAAAAAATATCTAATACATATATTTGATCGTTTTAACTAGATCTTTTTTCCGGATTAAGAAAGTATTTAGTAGCAATAAATAAAATATTTTTTAGTATCCGCTGCACAGTGAAAATTGATTCAAATAAATAAATATGTTGGAAATAAAAAAACTGAAAAATTGAATGAAATACATATTTGTTGGAGGGAAAGTAAATTTTCTTTGATTGAAATAATTAAATACTGAATAGATAATTTTAGTTAATATTACCAAACCTTTTTTCTCGGTGTAGCCACATGGAATTAAAGTTTTATATACTGATTATATATACAAGATATAGAACGTTTTGCCGCTATATATGAGGAATTCCCGGCCAACTCAATAAGCGTTCAACCCTGATCCATTACAATTCGATCCATAATTTTTTATACTATTGAGAAAACACTTTTAATTCTATTTATTATTTTTTTAAATGCATTTTGTTAATTAAAATGTTTCACCCCAATTTAAAAATGTAATTTTTTGTTAAAAAATCCTGTATTAGATATAAAAATGTATGAGCTTTTTATTGCTTTTTATTCTTATGTAACTTTTGTTTAACCAGAGTGGGTTACAAAAATCTTCAAAAAATAAAAAGTGTTTTTTCAAGCATATAGAGTTTACTGAGATTGCCAAGAATACCTCATATACACCAATATAAATCATATATCTAAGATATATCTCAAATATACTTTATTTCCATGTGTGTACCAATTAAAAATTCTTATAACTTATAACTTTTGTAAATTCCTTCTCCGCTAATCGGAGCTCAATTGCGACATACATTGTATAAAGATGCACATATGATGTAACAAGAGAAATATCAAGATTTGTTTTTAATAGACGATAAGGTTCGTACCTCCCCTTCGTGGCTCTGCATCTCTCCGTGAAGTCCACCAGGAGATGAATAGACGTAAGACAATGGATCGCTCGGTCCGTTGTCCATTCGCTTTTCGCTGCTCGCACTCGGATACGAACGGTCTTGGCTCGTCTCGGGGTAGGACGAAACACTGAGTTCACATGCTGCGGATGAAATTTGCATTCGCGTCCCCTCCCTCTCTTGAAACGCCGATAAATCACGTCACCGCGAATCTCAAGAGTGAGCGGAAAAGGATGAGGGGTTGAAGAGCGGAATGAGGCTACGGGGAAAGGAATTGCGCCCCGCCATGACCAACAATTCCTTCAGACTCTTCTTCATTGGACAAAAGAACAATAAATTTTGTTATAAGAATATTTTTTTTAATTTCACTATATCTTAATTAATTTTAACTATTACTAGACGAAATTTAATTAATAATTTCAATATATCCGTTTGCTTAAGAAATAAGATTTAAAAAAAAATTATGTCGATCAGAATGAGATTTTTATTATTTCATTGAATATATCCGTTTGCTTAACAAAAAACATAATTTTTTTAAAAATTGTGTAGACCAAAATGAGATTCTTATTATTTGTTAGATTTAAAATTGGAGATTTTTTTACAAATTAGAACTATGTAGTCAACAATTCCTGTAGACTCTTCTTCATTGGATAAACAAACAATAAATTTTGTTATATGAATATTGTTTTAAATTTGACTATATCTTCATTAATTTTTACTATTACTTGACAAAACTTAATTAATAATTTGAATATATCCGTTTGCTTAACAAAAAAGATCAAATTTAAAAAAAAATTGTATCGATCAGAATAAGATTTTTATTATTTGATTGAATATATCCGTTTTCTTAACAAAAAACATAATTTTTTTAAAAATTGTGTAGACCAAAATGAGATTCTTATTATTTGTTAGATTTAAAATTGCAGATTTTTTTTTACAAATTAGAACTATGTTGTCAACAACTCCTCCAGACTCTTCTTCATTGGACAAACGAACAATAAATTTTGTTATATGAATATTTTTTTAAATTTCACTATATCTTAATTAATTTTAACTATTACTTGGCGAAATTTAATTAATAATTTGAATATATCCGTTTGCTTAACAAAAAAGATCAAATTTAAAAAAAAAATTGTGTCGATCAGAATAAGATTTTTATTATTTGATTGAATATATCCGTTTGCTTAACAAAAAAGATAAATTTTTTCAAAATTGTGTAGGTCAAAATGAGATTCTTATTATTTGTTAGATATAAAATTGCAGATTTTTTTTACAAATTAGAACTATGTTGTCAACAATTCCTCCAGACTCTTCTTCATTGGACAAATGAACAATAAATTTTGTTATATGTATATTTTTTTTAATTTGACTATATCTTAATTAATTTTAACTAATACTTGACGAAATTTAATTAATAATTTGAATTTATCCGTTTGCTTAACAAAAAAGATTAAAATTAAAAAATTGTGTCGATAAAAATGAGATTCTTATTATTTGTTAGATTTAAAATTGGAGATTTTTTTACAAATTACAATTATGTTGTGAACAGTCAATCGTATTGAATTCAAATTACGAACTTTCCTACTTCTTGATTATTTTAGAAATAGAATTGATGGTACAATTGGTCTTGTAATTATGTTTTTATAATAATAGCTTGCCGTGATTATAATATAATATGTAAACTTTTGAATAGAGACAAAAAATATTAATTACCCATAACATTTCTTGATAATCTTGTTTACAAAAATTAAGAAACACTGTAAATGCATTGCGAAATTAATAGAGGGCTGTGCTTGTCCATTTTTCTCACAATTTCTCTTGACATTTTATTAAAAATTCGGTTTTTGTCACAGCTATTAAAAAAAGTTCACATATAGTTTTATAATCGCTACAGGTTATCATAACAAAATTGTAACTGTAAAACAAATTTTTCTCTACACTTTATTTCTTAAAGTAATGGGGATTTGCAACACTGCTCATATATACCAATTGGGAGAGAAGAGGCGAAGAAAGTTACGAGGGATGTTGAGTACTCGAACACGACAAACGTGTTCAACGAAAGTACAGGAGGTCATGTGAACACATCGACTAATCCGATGTCGTGAATGCAATATCATAGTAACTAGAAAAAAAATAGAGGAGAAGGGAACGTTTGAATAATTTCCCCACGACGTACGTGCAGATTATTCCTCGTGATATTCTTTACTCCTAAATCTCCTAATAATTAGCGAAAAAAATAATTGAATAAATTTGTTTACGTAGATAATTGTCGATGTGAATAATAATAACTTAAATTATGATTGTGCAATAAATGTTTAATGAAGACGAAAAATGTAGCCAATTTAATTATAGGTATTTATAAATGATAGGTATAAAAATGTAGTATTAAAATTTGAAAAGTTTAATTTCGCATAATAATATTTCTGAAATGTTATTAACAAATTGATTAAAAAAATTGTTTCACAAATCTCCTGGAAACCCGCCTTTGTTTTAAAATTAAAATGATTCGTTCATTTTTCTGAATACGTATGAATTTTTTATGATTTTTTAAATTCACTTTGAATTTTGTGTTTTTTTTTCACATATTTTTTCCATATAAAAAAGAAAGAAAATCAAAGTGAATTAAAAAATCTGAAAAAATTCATACATATTCAGAAAAATGAACGAATCATTTTCGTAAAAAAAAAGTGATTTTTCGGGAAATTTGTTGAACAGTTTTTTTTTCATCATTTTGTTAATACATTTTAGAATAATTATCATGCAAAGTTAATATTTTCAGTACCTTTAATGTGCGTGAATCTTTTTCAGATTTTCATACCATCAAGAAGTGTTTGCAATTCCCTCTTATTTTTCTTGAACTTATGCGAAATAAATACCAGGCACAAGGACTACGTTAAAGAGAGAGAAAAAGGAAATCTACGAGACTGGAGACAAGTTTTGCTTTAGACTAAATCTTCCAAATAATTTAAAAAAAAAATTAATGAATTATTTTGTTTATGTAGATAATTGTTGCCATAAATAATGACTTAAATTACGATTATACAATAAATGTCTAATGAAGACGAAAAATATGTCAAATTTAATTATAGCTATTAAAAAATGATAGAAAAGGACTACACGTGTCAACAAGATCGGCAAACAGATAACTTATCGACTTAACGAGTCTCGTAAACTCGTTGTACCGCAACACCATCCAAATGATGACAAGTTGAAAAATTAAACTATGCGACACGCTAAATTCGGATATGATCGTGTATACTATAATGTGTCACACTTGTGAATGCATTAAAGAGGGAGAAAAAGGAAATTCACGGGACTGGCGACAAGTTTTGCTTTAGACTAAATCTTCCAAATAATTAAAAAAAAAAAGATGCAAAGTAGAACCTTGCACATTGCTTCCTCATTATTTTTCGCTTTTTACAAAGCTCCCTCTGTGAGGAAGCAGTATGTTATTCAATTTTGGCTTCCTCATAGAGGAAGCTTTGTAAAAAGCGAAAAATAATGAGGAAGCAATGTGCAAGGTTCTACTTTGCATCTTTTTTTTTTATACCTTGTGTCTCTTTTGCAGAGGTGTTTTATACAGCTATAAATCACCTCTGCAAACACCGTTACATCTAATTTTGATTAGATACAAATTTTTGTCGTACTTTCTCAACTTTTCCGGAAGTTATAGCGAAAATCTACATTTTTTTTTAAATGAAAAATGATGTAAAATCCGAACGACTTTACCGATCATCACCAAATTTGGTACATGGCATTTCTGAATGTTATTTTTCGTCTGTACAAAATTTCTGTTCATTTGTTGAAATTCGACGTAATTTAGATCAAAATCTATTTTTTTCGAAAAATTCAAAATTCTATAAAATCCGAACTGCTTTACCGATTTCGTCGAAATTCAATACCATACAACATTGAACGTATCTTCAGTTATGAAGAACTATTTAGCCAAATCGGCGAACTTTTACGAAAGTTAGAGCGACCACGCCCTTTTTTCAACAAATTAAAATCAACATAAAATCTTAATGACTTCACATATTTTGGCAAAAATCACAACATTCAAAAAGGGGCAGCTACTCTACTTGCGTGCCAAATTTGAGCCGGATCGCTCGAACGGTTACCGAGTGAGAGGAGATTGAATTTTCGAAGCCCAGCACACACACACACACACACACACACACACACACACACACATACATACATACGGACATTTTTTCTAAACCACTTTTCTCGACGTTTTAGGTGATTCTAAGCATACTGACATGAAAATCTCGAAAAAAAAAAATTTCATGAAAACAAAGCTTCCTCTATGAGGAAGCAAAAAATTAATGAATTATTTTGTTTATGTAGATAATTGTTGCCATAAATAATGACTTAAATTACGATTATACAATAAATGTCTAATGAAGCCGAAAAATATGTCAAATTTAATTATAGCTATTAAAAAATGATAGAAAAGGACTACACGTGTCGACAAGATCGGCAAACAGATAACTTATCGACTTAACGAGTCTCGTAAACTCGTTGTACCGCAACACCATCCAAATGATGACAAGTTGAAAAATTAAATTATGCGACACGCTAAATTTGGATATGATCGTGTATACTATAATGTGTGACACTTGTGAATGCATTAAAGAGAGAGAAAAAGGAAATTCACGGGACTGGCGACAAGTTAAGCGGCCGGTATATATATTTGCAGGTAGATCAAGTAAGTGGGTTTACAGGGGCTTGATACAAGCGCGTCCTACATATTCGAAGCTGCATACAAGTACCTGTATAGTATACAGACAGGGCTGACTGTTCTATAATTTTATAGTGCTCACTTTTATCCGTCCCCTAATTAATGGCCCATAAATTATGGTCGACGAGTCGTTAATGGCGAGTACACAATCTCACGACTCTTCCCTTTCCTCCTCTTTCTTATTTTCTCTATGCCTCTTCTCGGTTTCTCTCCTTTTCTCTTTCTATGGCGCGCGCGCACTTAATCATTCTTCTTCTCGTTGTGTCTCGGCGCTCCACTCCCGCGGTCTGCGCGCAGCTTCGAGCCCGAGCAACGTCCAATCTTACCGCAACATCTGACTCCGGTGCGCTCTCGCGTACATACTTAAGGCCTCGAACGCGCTCTTGGCGAAAACGCGATCCCAACACAAGCAGAGGCGCGAGACCAGAATGAACGAACACCCTCGATGCTCTCAGCCACCCTGTGTTTCTCATAGCTGCAAAGACGATATGTTTGATTATATTTACGTGACAAGTCGTTAACGCGAATAAGTTTTGCGTTATCGCATTTTCGACCATACGATTATGTTAATTTCGTCGTTAATTTCATAAAGCATTTCGTAGTTTCGTAATTTTATTAAGCATTTCTTAATTTTCTGTGTTTCTTGATTTCCATGGCTAAATTGTTAAAAATTAAGGGGTCACCACCAGAAAACCAGAAAAAGGCCTAAATTTGACTTTTTATTTTCGGTGTATGAAAAAAGGAATAGGATTTCTTTTCAGAGGGTTTGTTTAACACATATTGAAGAACGAAAAACAAATTTCGTCATCATTTTGATACAAAATGGCGACGACAGAGTCCATCTGGAAAATAGTCTTTTTTTAAACACCTTCATGGGTGGACGTTTTTCTCATAAAGTATAAGACCTGGAACAAAAAACCAAAAAGTGGTTTAATCTATATATTATTGGCTATGGAACTACGTAGGGGTTTTACTTTTAATCAAAATTTGTAGAAATGGTGCGCTTTTGAAAGAATGAATCGATTTTTAGCCGAAAAATAAGGAGTACATTGTTTATGAAAAAAGAAGTTTACATTAAACGTACTTCGATACAGAATGTAATTGTGAAGCTTCTATAAAAATTTCAAAACGGGTTTAAAATGTTACGAGCATTCACCAGATGCGGTGAATGTCACATCTTTCATTAATCATTAATTTCAATAAACCCATCAAACCGATTTCTCTGGGTGTAGCTATTTTTACTTCCAACTGGCCGCAGGGCAAAAACACGAGAGTTATGCGGGGGATTCTACGATATCCGGGGCGCCAAGATTTGACCTAGCAGTCGTCATATTTGGATGAAAATAAACACTTTCAAGAATAAAAAGTTCGCAATTTCGCCTTAGTTTAGAAGATACAGTACTTTTCCCGAATTATTCTGTGAAAACACGTTTATGTATCTCAAACGAAACCATATCACTATTCTCAACGTTTTACAATGTGTTTAGTATGAGAAAGCAATGTACGTTGTATCGGCACCGCTTTTCTGACGCGAGATTGACAAAATATTACAATAAGAAAAAATCACAACGACAAAATATCACAATAAGAAATAATCACAACGACAAAATATCACAATAATAAATAATCACAATGACAAATTATCACGCGAATCATCCACTTATATTGACTTCTTTAGATTCTTTAGTCAGGTTGGCGTTCGTTTCTTTAGGGAGTTAATTAGTTTGGTATTTTCCTTAAATTTGTTCTTTAGGTTCGTTAGGTTAGTTCTGGTTCTTTAGGTTGTTTAGGTTTTTTCACTAGTAGTAACCAGTCAAAATCTTGCACATAAGGCTTGCAACAAATTTATGACGACACATAGCGCAAATCGCAAAAATAAATGGACTATTTTGTTAGAAGCGTTAAAACTCCGAAAATAAGGCCCAAAAAAAAGTCAATCTTACTTCTCGCGAACTTTTCGTTTATCATCGGGTAACGATCAAATCTGGGCGTCCTAGACTTCGAGTACCGCTGAGATGTCTAAATCTATTTTAATGAATAATCTGTACACGGCATCTCCTAAACTAAGGCGAAATTGCGAATTTTTTATTCTTGAAAAAGTGTTTATTTTGGTCCAAATATGAAGACTGGAAGGTGAAATCTTGGCGGCCCGGAATCGTAGAACTGCCGTTATGCGTTTAGTGTTAATCAGCTGATCGATTCAGTTTTCTTTATCGCCAATGTTCTCGAAAAAAGCACAAAGTGACTTAACCAAATTTGATACACAGATTTTAAATATACATGCTATGTTTTAGGCTATTACTAGCAGCGGATCCGTGCTCCACGCACTAACCATCAAACCTTGGTATCAGAATTTTTATTAGTTTCCTGTAACTTTTATAGATTATCGTGGAATAAATAACTTGCATTTTCGATATAAGAACTCGTGCCATTTTATTAGTTTCCTGAAGAAGTGGTGCATGAATAGAAATTAAACTATCATTATAATATCATTTAAAATAAAATTAGGTTGGATTTTCCGAACGGAAGTCAGATCTGTGAATTCTGAAATTAGAACTGACCAGAAGTGACTTTTTTAAAAATCATCGTAAAAAGACATGTAACCGTTACTTTCTAAGGTACAAATTATGATCGCAATGACCCTCTAATACGAATTTATCGGGATGGCAATGCTGTCTCAGGATTCATAGATTTTTTCGTTTCCCCTCTTTCGGTTTTTATGTATGCCTTAAACCAATTTTTTATACTTAGAGACTCCATGTAGTAAGCTCAGGGGAACCTAATTTGTGTTTTGGTCCTAAGTGCGGACTTCTAGGTGTAATGCTATAATGTATAATAAAGTGTAAAATTTTTTTTTTTAATGTGCCATCATTATTATGTTCTTTTTCAAGGCACTTGTCCCGTTCACTGTAGAATAAATAAATTTAAAAAAAATAAATGCATAAAAATCTTGGACAAAAAAAATGTAGGTTCTTTACGTTACATTTTCCGACCAAAAGTCGGATCTGTGAAGAATCGACCAAAAGTGACTTTTTAAAAAATCATCGTAAAAACGCATGTAACCGGTACTTTCTGAGGTACAATATGCGACGTTTGAATATATCGAAATGTCACAAAATGGCCACCATTACTGCATATTCTGTAGCTCAATTCACAACGCTTATAATGAAGTTTTAGAATGACTTTAAAAATGATTTACAAAAATAACAAAAACTCCCGACTGAAAAAAATGTATTTAATTAATAAACAAATGCATTTCTTTCAGTCAGGAATTTTGTAATTTTTCAAACAATGTTTGAAAAGGGGCTTTGTCAAAATGTGGAGCAGACAATTTTTTTTTTTTAATACGGATATTGATACTGTCATCCAGGCAGATCTACAACCGATGAGGGGACCTACCAACGGAAGCACGTACTTCAAAAGAAAGAAGAGATTTAAAAAGAAAGAAACAAAGGATAAAGAAAAAAAATATGCCTTCCGAATGACAATCAAGCGGCACGTAGGCTCAATAAAAAATAATTGCGGTATCCGGATGCCCTTGCGACCAAGTCTTCTCTGTCACCAAATCGAAATCTGATAAGGAAACTAATAAATGCCGCGGCTCTAGATGCCTCTACCGAGATGCGCTCACATGGAATGTGTCCCAGCACTTCTAATGACTGCCGAAGAGCAGCGAGCCACCGGGATTGCAGAAGGCAATCGACCAGGACCGAACGAAAGAGGCCTCATGCTCAGATCATATCTGCGTTGGGCTTGAAAGGAGCGACTCGAGATCTGCTTCTGCTACTGATGTCAGTAAGGAGGAAATAAACTTTGTATATATGTATATACGAATTGATATGCCGCCTACGCCTTTTTACTGTCGCTTTCATGCCAAAATCTGGTGTACCAAAATGTCCTTAATGAAATCCTCCTGAATTTCTCCGGAATAATTCTTATCGCGCTTGCTTCGCTCTTCGAGCGCTTTTGAAATTGCGTAAAATTCAGATTTCTCACCCTCGTATTCACGTTCACGTTTGCTATACCTAAAACAGCCATAAAAATATAAAAAACGTGCGAGATACGACTTTCAACGCGAAACGTACGTCGACGTCGCGGTGGAAAGATAAAATTCTTTTACGGGAGAATTTTATTTTTAGTTACTATTCTAGACTGCCCTCCATTTTCGTTCTAGTCTCAAAAATTTGGTTTTTGGATACAGAATTTACTATGAAAATTTAAAAAAATCATCGACGTACTTTTAGAGAGATTCAAGTTTGGGGTATTATTTCACATTTTTTTAAATTTTGTTTTATTCTTTGCTGCTAATCTAACCCTCGACCCAGTCTGGGTCTAGACTTAAACATTTTTTTTTGGACAGAATTTACTGTAGAAAAAAAAATCGTCGAGGTACTTTTTGAGAAAATCAAATTTTAGGTAATTAAAAAAACACAAATTTTGAAAAAATGAATCAAATTTTAGGTAATTAAAAAACACAAATTTTGAATAAATAAAAAAAATTCTAGATTTTTTTTTATATTGTTCTACATCTCAAAAGAAAACAAAATTTGAGGGTCGCGACCCTGTCGATAACCGGTGGAATGCCCAATATCTACTCGCCTAAAAATAGTAGTAGTAGTAGTAGTAGTAGTAATTCTTCATTCCTTGTACACCCGTAAGGGTTTTACACAATCCCCCCTTAAAAGAAATAATCCCCTTATCTCTAAAAACTATAACTATTTTAACATCTTTATACATTCTTATCACATTTTTTCCGATATTGCCGCACTCCACATCTTAACTCATATCGTACCATCAAATTCATTCCTTTTCTCTTCGCTATCCACCAAATTAACTATTCTCTCGAATTACCTAATATATTCACACACTTCTATGATCGGTTTCCCACATAAACACTCATTCATTTTCCTTTTGATCGCTGCACCCCTTGCGTCTCCCAACCATTCCCTCATCGACTGTACCACCTCCTTTTTCATCTCCCTCTTTGCCTCTCTACAACCGCACACATGTTCCACGGTCTAAAAATAATTATGTTAAATTGTGATCATAAATTGTCATATCTCAAAAAATGTCACTTTTGAGACGCGTTAAGACGAAAAATCTTAGAAAAGTTCAAAGCGATTCTGAGATCGATTCGATGCCAAGATTTTTTAAAACTAATTTGCTAACTTTATTAACAATAAATTGAAATCTATATGTAAAACTCATCGTATATCTTATTAAATCGTATAAACAAATGATCACAAAATCGTCACAAAGTCGTCTCAAAATAAATAAAAAAGCATCTCAAACAGCGCCCAAATTAGTCAAATCGTAAGATTTTCGATCCGCCATAAAATCGTCTCAAAATGTTGCTATTTATTTATTTATAAATTAGTCAGTAAACCCGATATCAAATCGATGTCAAAATCGCTTTGAAATTTTCCAAGACACTTCATCTTAGCGTATCTAAAAAATTGCACTTTTTTAACATATGTCGATTTGTAATCTCAATTTGACGTAATTATTTTGTTATAAATATTCATGCCAAAAACCTGGTGTACAAAAATGTCCTTAATGAAATGGCTGTGTCTATTCGCACCCTTTCCGTGTCTCTAAGAGATACGAGACACTGCTTTTCGTGTCTCCGAAAGACCATGGACGTAGTGACACGTTCTATTTTCCGTGTCCCGTGAAGTTCGTAAGCTTGGAGACACGATATCGCGGATACGATAGTTTTGTATCTAGAGCGAATTTCTACCGGTATGGTATTAACGATACTGCAGTTTATGATACTTTTTGTATGCGAGCGCGGCAGTACTGCCCACTAGTATTTTTTTCTAGCTTACGACCATTGTAGATATTGCAGATAGGGCAATACGTCGTTTCTACAGAACCCGATTCTACACATCACCGACTCAACACCACCAACTCTACACAACGGCAATTCGACACATGCCTCGATTCAACACAACAGCAACTATACACATCACCAACTCGACACATCGCCAACTCGACATATGCCTCAATTCGACACAACCCCAATTCTACACAGCCCCGATTCTACACAGTCACAACTGTCACGAGCCAAATGCACAACGACAATACTCTACACAGCCCCGATTCTACACAGGCACAAATTTCACGAGCTAAATTCACAACGGCAATACTCTACACAGCCCCGATTCTACACAGGCACAACTGTCACGAGCTAAATTCACCAAAGTCCCGATTCTACACATCACCGATTCTACACCGTCACCAACTCACATCCAATCAGCGTATGTCGTTCAAGCATTCCAACTCATCGGCGCACTATGATTGGATGTGAGTTGGTGACGGTGTAGAATCGGTGATGTGTTGAATCGGGACTTTGGTGAATTCAGCACGTGACAGTTGTGCCTGTGTTGAATCGGGGCTGTGTCGAGTATTGCCGTTGTGAATTTAGCTCGTGACATTTGCGCCTGTGTAGAATCGGGACTGTGTAGAGTGTTGCCGTTGTGCATTTGGCTCGTGACAGTTGTGATTGTGTAGAATCGGGGTTGTGTCGAATTGAGGCATGTGTCGAGTTGGTGACGTGTCGAGTTGGTGATGTTTACAGTTGCAGTTGTGTTGAATCAAGGCATGTGTCGAATTGCCGTTGTGTAGAGTCGGTGGTGTTGAGTCGGTGATGTGTAGAATCGGATTCTGTAGAAACGACGTATTGCCGCAGATAGCACAGAATATAAATTAAAAATGTACTTCGCCTAATGAAATACTGCTGAAAAGATGTGCCCAGTACCTTTTTAATTCTTATCGCGCTTGCTTCCCTCTTCAAGCGCTATTGTAATCGCGTGAAATCAAGATTTTTCATACCTAACCCAGTCACAACGATATACGAAGCGTGCGAGATCCGGCACTCGACGCAAAACGTACGTCGACGTCGAGGTGTTAGCCACGACGCCACAAATACATATAAATATATATATATATAGGTATTCCACTCTCTGACACTCGTCTTGTATACAGAGTGAGCCCTCGGTTCATCTCAATTCCCCGGTTCGTTTTTCGCTCAGTCGATTCTATTCACCAACACAACATAAACAAGAACAAGATAAACGTGTAAGCGATGCATAACAAGAGCAAAAATCGTGGCTTCCTACTTGGTTCTTTATCGTTGTTCGCGTGTGAATGAGCGTACGTCGTCTGTTGAGATTCGTGCTAGGGGACATCGAGAACACGGTGGATACGACGAGAACTAAACAAGCCAGTGGCGGCTGAGTTTCCCCTTCGCCCTTCTTTTCTCCTTTTCCTATATCACGACTCTCCTCCGTTCTTTCTCCTCATTGTCACACGGAAACAACCTCCTCCAATGAATGTGCTCGAGAATCCATCTCGCTTACTCCTACAACACTTCTCGCGTTTAATGCCAGGAGTAATGTTTGTTTTGAGTGCAGGTACGTTCTTTGTCTCTGGGAGGGATCGCCGACGCCGACAACGACGTCCTGCTCCCTCTGTGTTCTCAACGTCGTGCTACTACGAACGCTCGATTAATTTTCACTTGTGTTAGTGCTGTGTCTTCGAATCAGTGTGCGTTCAACTGTGGACGCAGAATCGGTCGTACAGAACGGCTTGAAATCGGAAGACCATTGAGCGCAATAGCTCTCCGATGACTATTATACCTATGGCATCAACACCTCCTTGCCGGCAAGGTGACGCGGCCCGAGGAACTTTCATTCTCACGGAAGGCGAGAGAAAAATAAATCAACAAGAGAGCAACGTCGCTGCGTGTGTGCATCGAACAAGTTAGACGGATGTCGGCGGATCAGAAAAAGGGCGATTTCGTACCGGCAACGATCCACGATATGGATTTTATTTTATATGCCGTGTCTAGCGTCACACACAATCGTGATTTTTGTATCAATAATAAAGTCACACACTCCACGTGACTTTTAGTTTTTTTGGAAAAGTCACACAAAATTTACGTGATTCATAGTTATTCGTAAGAGTCACGCTGAACAATCTTCAAAAAAGTTAGTTTCTGTTAATGGTTATTTTCCTTTTCTCATTGCAGAAACCAAAAAAGGACCGAACTTTTTTTAGAAAATAATGATTTACTGTGCATTTTAACTAAACAACTTTATTTTAGTTTTTATCTTCAAATTTCGACATATTCGTGGGTTTGGTGCTATTTGATCGCGGAAAATTATTGAAAATTTTTATGTCGTCGGCGGGACTCGAACCTGGAACCCTGCGGTTATGAAACGGAGCCTTAGACCACTCGGCTATTCACATCCTTGTAAATATTTATTTTTATTGTGTATTTGAAGTATAAGGTAATTATAAATATGGAATAGTTTGAGGCATTTACTTGATCGCATCTGAAATCATTAGAATAAAAACACGTTTGATTATTTTTCACCGAAATCGATAATTTCAATCGTTATATATAGTAGATATACCGTCGTTCTGCAATAATAAGCGTAACATTTTTTTTTACAGAACTACGTGCATAACCTTACAGCATTACTTTCGTCGGGATATGAGCTAGCCGAACTTTTATTAACGTTGATCAGCGTCATTTTTGCGAATAACTATAAGTCACGAGAACTTTGTGTGATTTTCAGAAAAACATAAAAATCGCGTGGAGTGTGTGACTTTAATATTGATACAAAAGTCACGATTGTGTGTGACGCTAGACACGGCGTATTTTATATGTGGAACTATTGTATAACCAACTATTTTTTTTCTAACAGAGCTGGGCAAAATACTTGGAAAATACTGAAAATACTTTATGTACTTACAATACAAAATACTTTTTGTACTTAAAATACACTGATAATTACTTCGTTCAAGTACTTTTTGAAAATAATTCGTAAAAATGAATGGTATTGGCTTCGTGCGTGACCTTCATTCGCGGCCATTTTGGATAGCCAGCGTTCGAAGCGGCGAAATTGTGCAACAGTTGATAAAAAATTATCACAGTAAAGCATGCTAGCGTACGTTAATTAACGATATTATTTATATTTCTTTAATAAATCGACACTATGAGTACGCCAAAAGGGAAGGCCTCAATGCCGTGTTGCATCGTGAATTGTAAAAACACCTGTGTAAATTCACCCGGTGTACATTTCTACAGTTTCCCTACAGGAAAGATCCAAGTTTTCAAGCAGAAAAGGCGCGAGGACTGGATTGCCTCTGTTAAACAAAAAAAAAGTTTCAGAGTTACTGTATGAACTAAAAGTTCTCTAATCAAAAAAAGTTATAGACTACAATACTGTTACTAGGATTGAAAATTTACAATACTTACTTCCAATTTCACCTTGTACGGTGTAGTAGTGGAAGTGTCACTGACGTTTGGCGCATAACGCTGCACTTTATAAGATACTTTATAAGATACGTTTGTCTGAATCTGTGAACTCCTTCACTCGATGCACATGGCATAAAGATAACGCCTTTCCTTTTATAATACCTTGTGGATTAAAATCAATTGCATGCGTTATCGCCTTGAATCCCGTTCTGATTATCAATTCCATCTTTCAATGCCGTTTTAATGCTGCTGTCAGCTGTCATAAACGTAAACACCGGCAAACGAAAATTTATGTACCCTTTTTACGAAATAAATCGAATAACAAAAAGCTATTACCATAACCAAAATTACAAAAAAATAAATTAAACAACCTATTTTTTATTTATAACAATACTTTTCAGTTGTTCATTTAGTATAATCGGAAAATCTTCTGTAAACTATATTCTACCATAAGAATCAATGGTTTTTTTTATATCAACTGTTGCCGAGGTGTGCCACAAGCGGCGCTGGCATCTTAACGCACTAAGCCAATATCTATTGGTTTCGTGCGTGACCTTCATTCGCGGCCATTTTGGACAGCCAGCGTTCGAAGCGGCGAAATTGTGCAGCAGTTGATAAAAAATTATCACAGTAAAGCATGCTAGCGTACGTTAATTAACGATATTATTTATATTTCTTTAATAAATCGACACTATGAGTGCGCCAAAAGGGAAGGCCTCAATGCCGTGCTGCGTCGTGAATTGTAAGAACACCTCTGTAAATTCACCGGGTGTACATTTCTACAGTTTCCCTACAGGAAAGATCCAAGTTTTCAAGCAGAAAAGGCGCGAGGACTGGATTGCCTCCGTTAAACGAAAAAAAAAGTTTCAGAGTTACTGTGCGAACTAAATGTTCTCTAATCAATAAAAAGTTATAGAATACAATACTGTTACTAGGATTGAAACTTTACAATACTCACTTCCAACTTCAACTTGTACGGTGTAGTAGTGGAAGTGTCACTGACGTTTGGCGAATAACGCTGCACTTTATTAAGATACGTTTGTCTGAATCTGTTAACTCCTTCACTCGACGCACATGGCATACAGATAACGCCTTTCCTTTTATAATACCTTATGGATTAAAATCAATTGCATGCGTTATCGCCTTGAATCCCGTTCTGATTATCAATTCCATCTTTCAATGCCGTTTTAATGCTGCTGTCAGCTGTCATAAACATAAACACCGGCGAAAAGTGCAGACGACACCGGGTAAACGAAAATTTATGTACCCTTTTTACGAAATAAATCGAATAACAAAAAGCTATTACCATAACCAAAATTACAAAAAAATAAATTAAACAACCTATTTTTTATTTATAACAATACTTTTCAGTTGTACACTTAGTATAATCGGAAAATCTTCTGTAAACTATATTCTACCATAAGAATCAATGGTTTTTTTTATATCAACTGTTGCCGAGGTGTGCCACAAGCGGCGCTGGCATCTTAACGCACTAAGCCAATATCTATTGGTTTCGTGCGTGACCTTCATTCGCGGCCATTTTGGACAGCCAGCGTTCGAAGCGGCGAAATTGTGCAACAGTTGATAAAAAATTATCACAGTAAAACATGCTAGCGTACGTTAATTAACGATATTATTTATATTTCTTTAATAAATCGACACTATGAGTGCGCCAAAAGGGAAGGCTTCAATGCCGTGCTGCGTCGTGAATTGTAAGAACACCTCTGTAAATTCACCGGGTGTACATTTCTACAGTTTCCCTACAGGAAAGATCCAAGTTTTCAAGCAGAAAAGGCGCGAGGACTGGATTGCCTCCGTTAAACGAAAAAAAAAAGTTTCAGAGTTACTGTACGAACTAAATGTTCTCTAATCAAAAAAAGTTATAGACTACAATACTGTTACTAGGATTGAAAATTTACAATACTTACTTCCAATTTCACCTTGTACGGTGTAGTAGTGGAAGTGTCACTGACGTTTGGCGAATAACGCTGCACTTTATTAAGATACGTTTGTCTGAATCTGTTAACTCCTTCACTCGATGCACATGGCATAAAGATAACGCCTTTCCTTTTATAATACCTTGTGGATATAAATCAATTGCATGCGTTATCGCCTTGAATCCCGTTCTGATTATCAATTCCATCTTTCAATGCCGTTTTAATGCTGCTGTCAGCTTTCATAAACATAAACACCGGCGAAAAGTGCAGACGACACCGGGTAAACGAAAATTTATGTACCCTTTTTACGAAATAAATCGAATAACAAAAAGCTATTACCATAACCAAAATTACAAAAAAATAAATTAAACAACCTATTTTTTATTTATAACAATACTTTTCAGTTGTTCATTTAGTATAATCGGAAAATCTTCTGTAAACTATATTCTACCATAAGAATCAATGCTTTTTTATATCAACTGTTGCCGAGGTGTGCCACAAGCGGCGCTGGCATCTTAACGCACTAAGCCAATATCTATTACCGATGAATAGGGTCTGACAGAATCAATGTAATGTGGTATAAGGTGTATCATTTATTTTTCTATGACATATGAAAACATCCCCGAATTATAATTATGCTTATAAAAATATTTCGCCGAAATCAAGCTCGACGTACGTGTAATATAAGATGTAATATAAGCATGAACTATCGAAAAATTAAAAAAGCTCGATGCTTCGGTGCGAGAGCAGAGGTCAAGCACGGTTTATGTTTACATTGCTTTTACCTATATACGTCACATCAGACTTGGGAGTGCTGTGTGGAACGCCTTCAGCACAAAGGTTAACAGGTATATTGAAAACATTACATACTGTTAATATCTCCCAAGCACTTAGGCTTCAGCTGATCGTACATTCATTTTCAAAAAATGAAAATGTTTCCGAATATGAAGTAGACGCAGAAGTATTTTGTATTTTGAATTTAATGAGCTCAAAAAGTATTTAAAATACTTAAAATATTTCCCAGCTCTGTTTACAATTCATTCTATGCGTTTGCTTCTGTAATGAATAATTCTATATTAGCCATTTTTTTGTACGATCTTCATGGTTTTTATATGATTTTATATGAACCTGTATACATGGATTTTTTTTTTAATCACCGACTTTCCAACCGTTTCATAAAAACTCCTGAAAACAAGAATTTTTTGAAATATGGATTTTTGAAAAATCCCGTGAATTTATTTAATAAGAAAAATAGATAACCACTTTACAAAAGTTAAACATTTCAAAAAACAAAAAATGTTTACTGGTTCTTCGACATTATTAATTTTCAAAATAAAACATTCCAAGACAGTGAGACAGAATAGTCATAAAATGTATGTTAGGGATGATATTCCCAAAAATCACCGAGTAAACGGTCCAAAACCCCATTATATATATTCCCAAGAAATTCTGATTCCCATCAGAAAACTCACTGATCGAGTCGTTGTGTTTTGTCATGCATATGCGACGAAAGGAGATATACATATAACGTCGGAAGGATTGCCCGTTCATTCCACTCGAACAGTCATTGCGAAGCACCCTTGACTCCTAATATATTATACTACATATAAACACACACTGTAGCATATAGTATATTTGTAGTTATATAAAATCGGGGTCAGAAGGGACTGAGACACCTGATGCCCAGCTTTTATGTATATGAAGAAATTTTTCAAGGGACCGTATTTCTCCGCTTCTTACACGTTACTGATTTCTTGAAAGTGGAACTAGAACCGGGTCGAGTTCATCTTCCTTCATGCACCAACGTGTGTGCATCTTGCTACACTCAACTGGTCCGGACGCATTCGGAGTGGATGGACACAGGTCGCACATAGTCCGATGGAAATCTACGGGTACTAAACTAGCTAAAATAACAACTGGGAAGCCCTCTTACGAGTTGAACCCAGCAAGGTATAAACGACTCGTAGCTTCTCTTTATTCGACGCAGCGCGTCGTTCGGTTAGCTCGTAAGGGCCCCGCTAATGCCCCAACTGAGTGATACACTTTATGCAAAGCGACTGGACGACCGTAACCGTGCTCGTTCCACCGATTAAGATTCCCCTGGCCTGTTGCTCCTCCCATAGTATACTATAGTAGAGTAGACACTATATTGGACATTTCAGACCAAGTCAAACCGCGCATGAACATTCTATTTTTTTATTTCACCTTAATTTTTGTATCTCATACACTGAGAGAAGAGTTTGTTAACAGTTAACAAATCTTGGTTAATGAACCATTTAATTATTCTTATTGAATCTCACTTGAGCCAAATAAGATTTGTTAACTATTAACAAATGTCTGCGAGCTTCATTTGCGATAAGCAAATTTTATTTAGCTCAAGTGAGATTCAATAAGAATAACTAAATGGTTAATTTCGCCATATTTAACCCAGATTTGTTAACAAATGTTAACAGACTTTTCTCTCAGTGTAGTATTTTATTGATATCGAGCAATACAAATTTATAAAAATGATGTAACTGTGATTAAAAAATAATCAAGGAGGAGGATTGGCAAATAATATAGTCTTGATGAGAAGAGGGACAAATTCCACATTATGAAAAAATTCTGTGTACTGTTTTAGACGATATTTAAGATTATAATAATTGCATAATCATTTCAAGTATCAAATATTGAAAATGTTTTGAGCCGTTCAACTTGGTGTGGAACGGCCCATGCATTCTATGGGGTAGAGCTACTACAGCGACTAGCCGCTCGATTCTCAAAGGTTACTTTGAACGTTTCAGAGAACAACGAGAGGCGGCATAAGAAAAAAGTGAAAAGAGCCGACGACCCGCACCACTGACGAAGAAAACATGGTTTATAAAAGATGTGATGAGTCTTGGACAGCTTCGACTTCTTCTTGACTCGGTATGACGACGGTAAGTAAGTCGCTCGTTTTACGGTAGAACCGGTGTTCGGTACGTTAAATAGAACTAGCTACTCACACAGGTGTTTAACCCGTTTATACTACGTTTATACTACTACTACTTGTATTTCTCCTTTTTCTTTCATCTTGGAGCCTTTAAGATTCATCAGTCTTCAGATCATTTTTCAACATTTTTTTTTCTATTTTCTTACTTTCGTCTGCTATTAGGACGGCTGAAAATCGCTCATCTCAATTAATACAAATAAAATTTTCAATATAATCAATTTCAATATATCAATAAAAATATAAAAGAATTTTTATGAAAACTTTTATGAATCGCAATGAAACTACGAAAAAAAAATAATACTTTTGCTTCCTCATAGAGGAAGCGATTTCGTTTATGTTTTCAGAATTCATGGATCCGACTTCAGCTCGGAAAATCCAATCTAAAGAACCTAAATTTCTTCAAGATATCGAATTTTGGCCTTCACTATCGGTCTCAACTCGCTCATTGTACCTCGAATAGTACCAGTTACATGCCTTTTTACGATGATTTTTTAAAAAGTCACTTTGGGTTGGTTCTGATTTCAGAATTTGCAGATCTAACTTTTGCCCGAGTAGAAATTCTGATACTGGCGCAACAAGGGCGTTATCAGGTAGGCCGCAGTTCCTTACCAGGCAGCCGGTTGCCTCAAGGCAACCGGACCAGGCCCATTGCCAAAATGTAACGTTGTGGTTGATATGGCCATGATCAGGGAGACTGTTAAGGCCATGATCGGGGAACTGTTCAGGCCCTAATCAGGATACGTGTTCACGTCATGATCAGGCTCGAGTAAGGATCCTACCTGGAACTTTTCAGGCAGGAAATTCATAAATGAATTAAAACGCCTGTTATATTTTTGTTTTCTTTATTACTTTAAGCTTTTCAACTTAAACAAACTTTCATAAAACATTTAATGTTAAACAAATATATACTCTTTTTGTACCTTTGGAAACATGGAAACTGTAGGTACTTATCTTATCTTGCGAGAAACAGAAAGTTGAGTTGAAGCGTGCCAAATTTGCTCTGACTTTTCGATTGTAATGTTACCTTAAAAAAACTCGCGAAATGAATAATAAAGAATAAGAACATACATCTAGTAAGGGCCGCGTACGGTTTTCTGATCAAAATTGGTGCACAAGATGGCGCTGGGGTTAATACGGAATGATAATGTATATCTAATCCTGACCGCGTACGGCTTCCTGACCAAAGTATGCACACCAGATGGCGCTTGGGTATTATCAGACACCTCTCTCTGCACCAAATCAGGTCCCTGTAAGGCATTCCACAGAAAGGCAAGCCTTAAGATTTCCCGATCGCGTCCTGACTAGTCCTCAGGCAGCCGTGATAGAATTTCTACTCGGGTGGTCGGAAAATCCAACCTAAAGAACCTAAATTTATTTTTCTTCAAGATATCGAATTTTGGCCTTCACTATCGTTCCGAAGTCGTATATTCTACCTCGGAAAGTATCGGTTACATGCCTTTTTACGATGATTTAAAAAAAAAAGACTTTTTTCCGTTTCTGATTCCAGAATTCACAGATCCGACTTTCGGTGGAAAACCAAACCTAAATTGTTTTTTATGGTAGTGATGCTGTGGCCGTGGTCTGCTCGCCGGGTTCTCTGGCTCAACAAGTGTAAAAATGTAGCATCAAGAATAACACCAACAAAGAGATAACCTCAAACACTATAACACATAGGCCAGAGAGCCCGGTGACCCAAAATCTTTGGAACAGTGAAGAGGAGATAAAAACATAAACTGAAACATCATACAGACAATATAAATCAAAATACACACAGTGATTATTCAATAAATTACTGAAGAGGACCCAGACCAGGGTCGAAACGTTTAAATAAAGAGTTTTCTTTATAAATTGGGCCGCCAATAGCCGATTAACTACTGAATCACTAAATTTTTTTTCTTCGAGATAACGAATTTTGGCCTCTACTACGGTTTTCAAGTCGCATATTCTATCTCAGAAAGTATCGGTTAAATTTCTTTTGACGATGATTTTTGACGACTTTGGTGACGCTTGACGTCATTAAAGCGGTGAAATGAAAACAAGAGCTTGTAGGTATATTCAAGATGTAAGCACGTACTTGGAGGGGGGTGGGGGGAGGAGGTTATGTGACGTGACGCCGGTCGCGCACAGTTGCACGGTAAATTACCGGGGCGGTCTTGGCGCGCGGTACGTTGAAGAATCCGAGTTGAGGCGAGGGGTTAATACACGAGTACGGGCGGGCGGTCGGTCGGTCGCTCGGTCGCAGCGCGTTGCAACGCGACGCGCGCGCCCAGAAGATATCGGAGGGTCGCATCTCCATGACAAATACTGGCAGGACCTCGCGCGGACGCAGATCCTATCTTGGCATACAGCGGCAGATAAATGGGCCCGCGTATAATGTGCCCCGCGGCCTGGTTACCGTCTACACGTGTACACACACGTGGGTAGAAAAGATAGTATATCGTCCGATGAGCATAACAGGGGTAAGAAGAGGATGAGTATGGCGACGATGAACCTCGCGATCGCCTGTGAAAGTGTCACGAACACGTGAACACCGACCAAAAGACGTAAGAAATGTATTTCAAGTTCAGCTTTTTACAATATAGCGCGACCAACGTGTAAGAATACTTAACCGCACAATATATATATATATATATATATATATATATATATATATATTTCAATATCTACATAGTATATTTAGTCGGAAGTATCACAAATTCGGAAAAGAAAGCTGCAAAATCTAATCTTTAAGGTAGTTCTGTCGTGAATGCAATCCAAACTCATATGCATGAATTTTTTACATGTTGTAATTCAGCTATTCATTTTTACTTGCACAAAATCTTGAAGGCTATTACCGAGTATTTGAATGAACAATTAAAACTTGAAAATCGATTTTTTTACATGGCGCTCACGGGAGGGCTGGAAAAATTGATCTTTAAATCGAAAATTAACATACTTAGATCAAAGATAGAGAAAAAATAAAAAGTACTACGGATTCGCAAATAATTCAGGTATTGATGCATCATGAAAAAAGGTGAAGTCTCTGGAATAATGTTTAATTGAACCAAGGTCAAAGTGCACGATACCGGGCCAAATGACGTTTCCTAACCTAATTATCGTGAAAATGAAGTCAAATCCACACTAAACATATCAACTATTTACAAATAATCGTTTTAATTTGATTACGACAATTTCGAAGGATTCTCGATTATTTTTTATATTATTATTGAAGCAGTCAAAGTGATGCGTATGATTATTTTTTTAATGTCATATAGACTCTGAGATTTATGACTCCGGCGTACCGACAGAACTACCTTAACATCCGAAGTAAAAAATTATATATAGAGTATATAAAAAATATATATAGTTTTAATCAGAATTGGCTATATATAGTCTTCATACGCTCTATACACAATTTATATACAAATGATTGATCTTATATAATATTGCATAATATATATAATCATATGTTATTATAATTTATATATAAAGTTGGTCTTATATAAAAATAGCATATATCTCGTATCCATATATATTTTTTTTTACTTGACATAGTTTCCGGATTGCGTTTTTCTCATAAAAAAAATAAGAGCTCCTTATTTCCATAATCGGCATTATTTTAAAAATAAAATAATACGATAAAATTATTTCCATATCAAGTCTAAATTGAAAGTGCAAAAAAAACTGTAATACGAAAGTAAATGCAAGTAAAATTCTGCGAAGAATTTAGCAATTTTGCGTGCTACAGAAATCCACATATGACGTGATATGTGCAAAGCCCATGTTGTTTTGTATAACGTAACACGAAATAGGTACTAAACGCGTGGCAGCGAGAGAGTATATTCGCTCATTTACCACTGTGGCACTCGAGCTTATCGCTAACTCGCTTTCTTCTCTCGTTAGCAGAGAAATAAACGTAGGATCACATATGATCTTGTAGCAGTGAAGGACAGAAGGTGCGCCGACAACTGGAACTTGTTAACGGAATCCAGTCTTATCGTCTTCCGGCTCGCGCGTGCCGACCGGTCTATATCTATATATGCACACATGAATACAAATACACACACACACATATATATATATATATATATATTCGTTCCTTCATTCTCTCATTCTCCTTCTCTTGTTTGCTCTTTCAGATTCTCGAGAGGAGATCCCGAGTTCTGCCGTTCGCTTTCTACTGTCTTGGTGGTCCGACCAAGTTTTTCCATGTCACGTGTGAGAGTCTCAAAGACTCAAAGCTTTGCGTTCTCATGATGCAAGTGCAATAGAAGACTAAATAACAGGTGGCGATGATCGGATAACGACGTTGACGGTATATTCTGCTCGTTTTAACAGTTTAATTACTTCTTTTTACCCCGCTAGATCAAAGGATAGTTCAATTAAAGTTGTTACTCGAACGACTGTTAGCCTCGATAGCTGGCGTTTTTTTTTTTAACTTGCTGCAGATTTACAAACAACTTGAAGATTAGTCAGTGAAGATATAGGATATAGTGCATGTTAAAGCTAAATTGAGAAGATAGAGCTAAGCGATTATGTCGCAAACTCGTAACCGTTTATATATGGCGAGGTGTACTGTGAGTCAGAGATTATATCTCGGATATGTTAACGTATGTCAATTTATATATATGTAATATGTATCTAAATGTTTAAGGACTTGTATTTATCATACGTTTAATACAAGTCCAGTTTATAATGAACTAGTATTTGACATTTTAAGGAGGCTGCAAAGTCACCTAAGAATTATGAAAATAATATTTTGTTGCAATCAAAATTTTAGTATACGTAAAATACGTATGTTCAACATTTCCAGTATTCCTCTTTTTTATTGCAGAAATTCAATGTCTGCGAAACTCAATGTTTCATACTCAGTTAACTTGAACTTGTAGTTATCACAGCGCGTTTAATACAAGTCCAGTGTATAATGAACGAATATTCGACATTTTAAGGGAGCTGCAGAGTCACATATAAAAATGATAAAATATATGTAATATGTATCTAAATATATAAGGACTTATATTTATCATACGTTTAATACAAGTCCAGTTTATAATGAACCAGTATTTGACATTTTAAGGGAGCTGTTAATTCACCTAAGAATGATGACAATAATATATTGAAATTGGCAACTAAAATAATCAAAATTTTAGTTGTCTGTTACGTATGATAAACATTTTCATAACTCCTTTTTTTGCAAGAAAATAAATTCCAAAAAATTCAATCTCTGCGAAATTTAGTGTTTCATACGCAGCTGATACCCTAAAATAGATTAAAGAGACTGATACACATCGATAGAATTTGAATGGGATTTAATCGTATGTTATCATCTTTATCTATTGGGACTTTGACCAATTTATAAAAACTGAATCGTTGTCATTAGTTTCCTATAGTTTTCGGTTTCTCTGGATTAAGTGCACCAACCGATTTATAATATTTTATATTATATTTACGTTTTGTCATTTGTAAATTTTTATCCGTTTGTGGTGTATCGTGTTATATCGTAAATATATGATTCACCATTAATCGATCGCAATCAAAGAGGCATCAATAGAGTGATCCTATAATTTTCTATCGTCACAATTATAGAAAGTATATCGGAATAAATCGTATATGTTTAGACTGAAAGAATTATCATAATCTACCGTAAAATTCTGATATAAATTAAACAGTTTTCTATCATTTATACAATAATTTCATGCTGATTGACTCGTTTCTCTCCTCATCGTTTCACAGCTATAGGAAGTCTGTCATAATGAATCTTGAATATGGTCAGGCGATGGTCACGCCACCTACAAAATATTTCTCGGGATTTAGGCATTACCGGAAACCGACTATGTGAGTCAACTGAAAAATTGCGAGTATAAAAGCCCGAGCCTGAGCGAGGCTCGCTCTCTTGTTCCGGAATCTTCGTGCGAATAATATGGCTCCGTTAGTCTGAGTGAATTTAGGGGCAAAATGAGAGTCCAATGTGACCACATTGCCGAATTACTGATAAATTGAGAATTATGGGAGGTATTGTCAGGATCGAGATATTTCCAAGATTCATAGCGAGGGATGATGAGTTTCCGAAATGTTTATTTCATAAAGTTATTAAAGAATTGTTAAATAAGTGAGGTTAGTCAGAAAGATGCGAAATAGCATGCGACCGTATGGCCGATATAAATGTAGAAAATGATGCTGCATTTCCATAGAGAGTAAGTCCTTAAAATAAGTTAAATATTAATAACCGTAAAAAATCAATTAATCAGGAATTTAAAGTTTACAATTCTGCCGAGAAGAAAGTTATTCACTATCGAGTAAAGATCGAGATTTAAACGCCGACCTAGGTCAACTTCTAATCCTTTTCGTAGATATAACGAATGCGTCGAGTCCGCAAATTAAAAGCATCTTATTTCTAAGAAAAGTGAGCGACCGAATAACCGAAATTGTGTTGCGAGAAAGTGCGTGATTCTCAAGCGAGCGAAAGAGACAAGTAGCAAGCGCGCACCGAGCTCCGTAGGCCATACACGTAAGGTAAACGTACCAATGGTGGGACAGGTCGCAATTGAGGGACACTAAAGGGATATTTGTAGATACCAAGAGTTTAATGGATAAAATATTAAAAAATAACTCTTCCAATTGTATCTGTTATATATAATTAACATACGCAAAAAAATTTCATGTTTTTCATCGTAAATTGAAAATGTAAATAATAAGTATATTAGCGGATCTATGGTGTTCGAGATTTTTCAGCAAACCCCTAAACCAATTAGCTAAGGAGAGCCGAATAATCATTAATATGATACCCCGGAGATTATAGTTCGTTCGAGACTTTCCATAGGTATTTCAAATTCAGAAATCCTTAAGGTTTAAGATTACACTGTCAAATGTTACGTACAATATCTTAAAACTCGTAATTTTTGTGTCCCGTTATTGGAGCTGACCGAATATACGTTGGCACCACTGTCCAACGTATGTTCCGCGACTGGGGCAAGTACTAAGCAATCTCGCTGCGACCCAGAGCCGGGACACAATCGCACGATTGACATTTTGACGCGGATGTTGGGTTATGCGGTAGCAAAAACTTCATTGATAATATACTAAAAAAAACCCGACCTACTCCAATTTTCGCCTAATTTTTTTATATTGTTGACTATGTCAAACGGAGCATCTGTGAATTTTTTGAGAATTTTATTCTTATATTTCGACGAGCCATAAAATAAAAGGTGAAAAAAATGAAGAAAAAAAGCTGACGTCAAGTGGAATAATGATATCGACAAAAATAACTAGGTCAAAATTTTCGTAATTCAACACAGTTTACGGTAAAAATAATCAAAATAAAAAATAAACATAACTTCTATTTTATTTATGTCTTTTACCAAGTAAAGGTACCATTTCGTTAATTTGGCCCCCTCCGATTTCAATACAAAAAATCACGAATATACTACATGGAGTCCCAAACATTTTAAGCACAAGCCCAAGATGGAGAACGCATTTTACCCATTTTTAAAAAAATATTTTGGGTAATTGATTTTTTTTAATTTTCTTCCAATCTTCTGCGTATTTTTTTTATGTAATTGGTAATATTAAAAGGAGCTTATGTGATTTTTTTCATAATTTTTATGTAGATGTATTCGATTCATTAAATGTAATCGAATTACAAATTTAAAAAATTGTATTTTCGTTGCGTCTTTTACAAAAAAAGGTCCCATTTCACTTATATGGACCTCTCCGATTAAGTTAAAAAAATAACAAAATTACTATACGCCTCGGGCGTATCTCACGACGCTAGCGCTCGAGCGGCCACTGTGTGCGTAACGAGACGATCAGCTGATCGCACGCCCCAGGCGTACCCCAGGCGAATCTCGCGACGCCAGCGCTCGAGCGGCCACTGAGTGAGTAAGAAAGCTATCAGCTGATCGCTTTCTTTTTTTAAAATTTAAAAAATTTGTAATTCGATTACATTTAATGAATCGAATACATCTACATATAAAATTATGAAAAAAATCACATAAGCTCCTTTTAATATTACCAATTACATAAAAAAATACGCAGAAGATTGGAAGAAAATTTAAAAAATCAATTACCCGAAATATTTTTTTAAAAATGGGTAAAATGCGTTCTCGATCTTGGGCTTGTGCTTAAAATGTTTGGGACTCCATGTAGTATATTCGTGATTTTTTGTATTGAAATCGGAGGGGGCCAAATTAGCGAAATGGTACCTTTTCTTGGTAGAAGACATAAATAAAATAGAAGTTATGTTTATTTTTTATTTTGATTATTTTTACCGTAAACTGTATTGAATTACGAAAATTTTGACCTAGTTATTTTTGTCGTTATCATTATTCCACTTGACGTCAGATTTTTTTTTTCATTTTTTTCACCTTTTATTTTATGGCTCGTCGAAATATAAGAATAAAATTCTCAAAAAATTCACAGATGCTCCGTTTGACATAGTCAACAATATAAAAAAATTAGGCGAAAATTGGAGTCGGTCGGGTTTTTTTTTGTGCGAAATCCCGTGGAATGACCCATATATATATATTTTATAAACATATATGTAAATATGTGTATCGCACATTTTTTGGCATTTCTTTTCAAGCAGATGCATTAAAATTTGTAGATGTCCACCGATACGTACATTTGGTGTCCCGGCAGCGGGACATGTACAAAAATACGCGTCCTGGCACTGGTACATATGCACTTTTCAGCGTTTTAATCAATAACTATTTATCAAACAATCAGAAATATTTTTATTGTATAGTTTTTGGAAAGTAGAAACTCTAATCTTACAATTCGTTACCACTATTTGCAAAATAATTAATATATGCATGCGAAAATTGGCATACAAACCAGACACCGCCTTAAACATCCCGCCATTGGTACGTTTACCTTACAGACACACTATCCAGCGGGCATTGTCGAGAGCGCGTTACCGAAACCTATAGAAAAGAAATCGTCGCGAAACCGAGGGATTCGCTATATTCGGAAATTAAACGATTATAATGGCACAGCGGTGCACGTGAGATAATCTCTGTAAATATGATTAGACACGATCTATCGTAAATTTCTCAATGCAAATTTTACTTTTCTCTAATAAATTATATATTTTTTTCCGTCTCAAAAGTCTATCATTGATCTCCTTCCTGCTCGGGTTCCGAATCCTTAAAATTTAATGTAATTGGCAAATACCATTACCATTTTTGAGTCATTCCATAACCAAGTGGGCCACCCAAAATTTAGCATCTCCGCAAAAAGTGTTCATAATTTTTTCAAAAGTTGTTTAGAGTATCACGAACATCCATAAATTATTTCAGTATTTTCGCACCTATGGTTTGCCCAAAATTTAATAACGATTTTTTTTTAATTTCATTTTTTTTTAATTCGCTGTATATTCAAAATTACCGTACAAAAAAAATGTATTCCTGAATAAAATTTAAGTTTTTGAATATACGTTTTAAGAAAAAAAATTCCATTGACGCTAAAGAAAAAATTCTGCAATTTTTTGACAAAATAAAGTAATAATATTTTTTTCGTTCAAACAGATCATGCCGATTTTTTTTTAATTTCACAGAATTTCCATTATTATGCTTAGAAACTACAGAAAAATTGGCACTTGGTATGGAATGACCCTTATGATAGTACTTCGTAAATTCGTGAACTAAAATCCCTATTCGGAACGATAGGATTTTTGAAAATCATTTTCTATTATTTATTTTTCCCAGGACAGCACTAAATGCATTTATAGTTTATGTTGCCGAGTTGTATCCGGCTGAGTTCATCTATCGCCTGGATTCTTTGACTCAAACTCTTGTAAAATCCAGGGCTATCTATCTTTCGTTCACTTCGCACATGGCACTCGAGTGGAGTGTTGCAACGAGCAAGTTCCCTCTGTGCAGAAGTTTCCTCGGTCGCACAACTCAGACTCGCATATTCCGGCTGTGCAACACATTCAGCAAGCCACCGGTGCAATAACGGCTATAGGAATCCGTACGGTGTATCTATCTCTCTCTCTCCTGGATTCACTTCAAGCGAGCATAGCGATTCTACTGAGAATGGAAACCATTCTAACACCTGAGATATGTGCAACGTTTCCTGCCGCGGATAATATATATCATGTACCTATAAGTCGAGAAGTGGTACCTACGGCTTTCGTAACCTTTCAGCCACATCAAGAAATTCTCACGACGAATACCGGTTTTTTTAACCGACTGAAATTCATCCAACGACAGAAATAGTCGATTTTAAGAAAAATCGTATTTCTAAAGTATTGGAAGTACAATATGTATTTGTATTTCTAAATTGTATTGGAAATACAATTTGTACTTGTGTTTCTAAAGTGTATTAGACATCCAATTTGTATTTGTGTTTCTAAATTTTTAACCGACTGAAATTCATCCAACGACAGAAACAGCCAATTTTAAGAAAAATTGTATTTCTAACGTATTGGAAGTACAATTTGTATTTGTATTTCTAAATTGTATTGGAAATACAAATTGTATTTGTGTTTCTAAAGTGCATTAGACATATAATTTGTATTTGTATTTCTAAATTGTATTAGGCAAACAATTTGTATGTGTGTTTCTAAATTTTATTAGAAATACAATTTGTATTTGTATTTCTAAATTGTATTAGAAATACAATTTGTATTTTTATTGCTAAATTGAATTAGACGTACAATTTGTATTTGTATTTCGAAGGTATTAGAAATACAATTTGGAAGTGTATTTCGAAGGTATTAGAAATACAATTTGGAAGTGTATTTCGAAGGTATTAGAAATACAATTTGGAAGTGTATTTCGAAGGTATTAAAAATACAATTTGGAAGTGTATTTCGAAGGTATTAGAAATACAATTTGGAACTGTATTTCTAAAGTGTTAGAAATATAATTTGTATTTCTATTTCTAAAGTATTCTAAAGTATTGGACATACAAATTGTATTTGTAATGTAATATTTGTAATGTATATGTAATACTTTAGTATTGGAAATACATATTGTATTCCCAATACTTTTGAAATATAAATACAAATTGTATCTCAAATACTTTAGAAATACAAATTGTATTTCCAATACTTTTGAAATATGAATATAAATTGTATCTGAAATACTTAGAAATATAATTTGTATTTCTAATATGCCGCGAATACAATAGAATACCGTAGAAATACAAATTGTATTTCTAATATAATATACAATTTGTATTTCTTATACTTTACAACAAAATTTATTTGTTAAATAATTTTTAAAATTACTACCGAACGCGTATGAATATGTTTTTAGTGTAAGTACTTCTTTCGCACACCACTCGATTATATAATGACTTTTACTATGCTATATAATATATGTGCCCGTGAAGCAGCACACACGAAGAACTTCCAAAGCGGGAACGTTGAGCGGACGCTGTTGGACCGAAGAACTGAGCAAAAGCACGTGAAAAGCTGCAGTACTCTGACTGCCGTTGATATTATTCCTGGGAACGTCGCGGTGAGGTGATTTAGTGGCTGAGACCTGTGGACAATGCACGACACCTGCAGCTACGACTCGCTGCCGGCACTGGACGTAACATGAAGAAAGGAAATGTATACCTCTTCAACAACTGGATTATTCTAAGCAAGTCAAAATGAGTAAATACCAATTTTTCCAATTCTTTTTCATGAATGTTAATTGAAAAAGATCTTTTGCCTTTATGTTTATTTGCGTTTCAAGTAACATCGCAAATGTTTATAAGATTGTTTATAAAAAATTGTTTTTAAAAAATATAAGCCGTGAGTTGATTTTAATTGTAATTGCAATAATTCAAATAAACGGAACATTTTTTTTTAAATTTTCCGTAAATGTTGATACCGTTTGATACTCAATATATTGTAACGAATACGCCAAGCAAGATCGCAACATCAATGACTTGAGAAAAGAAAGAAAAAGAAGAAAAATAAGGGAGTGAGAAAAAACAAGTGAGCGAGAGGAGATACAAAAAACGGTTTGAGAGTTAGACTTAGAATCGTCCATGAATTTCCCTAATAAACGTTCCGTCCTTCATACCCATGAATAGAGTGTTATATTTCATTTGGAAAAACGCAATAATATGTAAAAATATATATATATATATATATATATATATATGTACTAGATGTTATAGTGGTTCGCGCACTCGCATTCCCGTTTTTTATTGGTCTCATTAGGGTCAGAATAATTCGTACCAGATTCTGGTCTACTTGACATAGGATGCCCTATATATGGCTTGATTATTGACATGGCAGCGACGGCGACGGCGCAATCTTTTCATAATATATATATATATTTTTTTTTCTGCCGAACAATGTTAAGAAAATGTTAAGAATAATCATTTGGTTGAACTTTGAACGCTACTTGAAACTACGTTCTGATTTGGAAAAGCCTACATTTTTAGAATTTTAATATTTAGGAAAAGCCTAAATTTTTAGAATTTTGAAATTTGGAAAAAGCCTAAATTATTAGAATTTTAAAATTTAGGAAAAGTCCAAACTTTTAGAATTTCATAATTCAGCCTGAATTTTACAATTCTAAAAATTCAGGCTTTTCGTAAATTTTAAAATTCTAAAAATGTAGGCTTTTCCTAAATTATGAAAGTCTAAAAATGTAGGCTTTTCCTAAATTATGAAAGTCTACAAATTTCGGCTTTTTCTAAATTATGAAAGTCTAAAAATTTCGGCTTTTTCTAAATTATGAAAGTCTAAAAATTTCGGCTTTTTATAAATTTTTAAATTCTAAAAATTTAGGCTTTTCCTAAAATATGAAACTCTAAAAATTTAGACTTTTCCTGAATTTTAAAATTCTAAAAATCTAGGCTTTTCCTAAATTTTAAAATTCTAAAAATTTAGGCTTTTCCTAAATTATAAAACTCTAAAAATTTAGACTTTTCCTAAATTTAAAAAACTTAAACTTTTCCTAAATTTAAAAAATTTTGACTTTTCCTAAATTTAAAAAATTTAGACTTTTCCTAAATTTAAAAAATTTAGACTTTTCCTAAATTTAAAAAATTTAGACTTTTCCTAAATTTAAAAAATTTAGACTTTTCCTAAATTTAAAAAATTTAGCTTTTCCAAACGTCTGAATAAAAACTTGAAGCTAAATTAAATTTTTGCGTCGGAAAAGCCTGAGATTTTAATAATAGTTATCAGTCAACTTGCAAAAAAAAAGTATGCATGCACGTTAAAAAAGAAAAAGATTTTTAATGTCCCCATTTGTAGTGCACGACTCACAGTGTTAATGCAAATGATGGTTGTATGTACAACTAGCGTGAATGTTGCTTGTAGCGAAAGGCAGAAACATGAGAGAAGAATCGAATTAGCAAATCGCCACAGTTTACCACATATGTTGTATGAGTGGTCGATCAATGTCGCGAAAGTATATATATAGGTATATATTGGTGGTCGATCGGTCGATGGGATTGCGAGAGGGACTACTGCTTCTCTAAAAATGTTGGCCGGCTCTCGAAGCCAAATCGATAAGGTATAACATTCCCGCACGACTGCGAGCGTGCGGTATGGCCCTCGGGGCTTCGGTAGTTCGGGACCCCCGCTGACGTACCACGCGGCGAAACAACGGTAGCGACCGTCGGGGTCCACGAGAACGCGTCACGCCGCGAGACTTCTTTATCGGAAATATCAATTGGACAACCAATTATATTCGTACCTTCGGAACATAAATCTGTGATCTTAACTTCCACGACATTTTGTACGTGGGATTATAAGCAGTGTAACCATTGTCAGTTGTTGCAGAATAAACTTTGAGACTCTATTGGCTCGCATTAGTGGTAAATATGCCGAAATGAGGCTCCAATTGAAAATCACTTGGAGATTTATCATCATTGCTACACAGAAGGTTCCACTGTTATTAAGCAATTGAACGCGGAAGAATAAAGAGACACGAAAAAAATAACGATGCATAGTAGAGCTTTGCACATTGCTTCCTCATTAATTTTCATCTTTCGCAACGCCACCTCTATGAGGAAGTTTCTTTATTTTATTTTTGGCTTCCTCGTAGAGGAAGCTTTGCGAAAGATGAAAATCATTGACGAAGCAATGTGCAAAGTACTACTTTGCATCCTTATTTTAAGTACAAATTAAAATAAGTACAAAAACAAAAATTTTCATAAATTCAAAATTTTACAATTCTAAAAATTCAGGCTTTTCCTAAATTTGAAAATTCTAAAAATGTAGGCCTTTCCTCAATTATGAAACTCTAAAATTTCAGACTTTTCCTGAATTTTAAAATTCTAAAAATTTAGGCTTTTCCTAAATTTTAAAATTGTAAAAACTTAGACTTTTCCTGAATTTTAAAATTCTAAAAATTTACGCTTTTCCTAAACTTTGAAATTTTAAAAAATTAGGCTTTTCCTAAATTGTTAAATTCTAAAAATTAGGCTTTTCCTAAATTTTAGAATTCTAAAAATTTAGGCTTTATAAAATCTAAACCCCTTTATGTATTTCGCTTAAATTCAATATCGATCGCCATTTTTCATTGCTTTATTCGTCAAAAACTGTTTAAGCTCATTATCTAAAAAATTGTGGCAGCTAGAGAACATACAGAGATTTTTTGAAAAATTCAATGTCTTATAAAATCTGAACCACTTTACCAATCTTCATCAAATTCGATATCTACTACAACTGGATGTTAATTTTACCTTGCAAAAGTTTTGAGCAGGTTAGGTGGAACTTAACTTTAGTAAGAACGAAAACAACATTTTTTCGAAAATTCGAAATTTTATAAAATCTATACCGCTTTATGGATTTCGCTTAAATTCAATATAGACTTTCATTTTTCATTTCTCTATTTGTCCAGAACTATTTAGCTCATTAGCTGAAAAATTGCGGAAGCTAGAAAACATACAAACATTTTTCGAAAAATTAAGAGGCTTATAATATCTGAATCTAAAAAAAAAAAATTCCGAAAATGTATGTATAGAAAGGGGCATTGCACCTCTACCAGCGTACCAAATTTCAGCTTGATTGTTACAGCCATTTTCGAGATACAGCGGTTTGAATTTTACAAGCGTGCCACACACATACATCCGGACATTTTTTCTTCTACCACTTTTCTCGATGTTTTAGATTATTTTAAGAGTTTTAACATGAAAATCTCGAAAAAAAAATGTTCACGAAACCAAAGCTCTCTCTATGAGGAAGCAAAAATGTAGGATTTATTATATTTTCTATATTTTTTACTGTGATGTGAAATTTTTATTTTTACCTCACTCGCCAGCATTAGTGGTAAATATGTCGAAATATGACTCTTGTTGAAAATCACTTGGAGATGTATCATCATTGCTACACAGAGGATCTCACTGTTATTAAGCAATTGAAAGCTCATGAGTAAAGAAACATGAAAAAAAAAATTAAGATTTGATATATTTATTATATTATTTACTGGGTTATAAATTTTTTATTTTTACTTCACTGTTCGCTTATCCACGGGCTAACCCGAGTCTAATTGTAAAAACGTACTCAGTGAACTCAAAAAGGTGCTTTATTTTTTTCAATAAATATTATTATTATTAATATTTCATAGCGCAACAAAAATTATGTTATTAATTATTAATAAATGTACTATTATTAAGAACGTACGCTTTGTCGGATATGTAAAAAGGAAAAACATTAATTGAAATTATTTTCATTAGATTTAAAATTGTTGTTAAAATTTTTCATTGGATTAATTGAAAGATTTGTTTTTTCGTCAATCACCGGATTCGGAACTGGAGTAGCCATCGCTGTCGTCGCTGAGCCGTGGCTCCCGGATTTTGTGAACGATGGGCGCTGGTCGCATCACCATCAGGACGTAAGTTCCAGCTGCGGTCCTTTTTATCTTTCCGAGTGACAGTCCGACCTTAAGGACGTCGATTATTCCACGACGGGCGTTATTTTTGGTTACACGCGAATGTTTCATTACATAGTGAAGAATATCACGAAAAGTTGCACCTTCTCGATACGTATTCTCTTCAGAGAAATATCGAGTGTCCATCTCCTTTATTTCCCTGAATAAGCCAATCAAATTAATGGAAAAAAATCAGAATATACTATATTGCGAATACTTACGGACGCAAATGAAATTGTCTCACAAATCTTACAATCGGACGTTACTTTACTTTTAATTTTTGGTTAACGAAACATCGTGACACGTAATGGTTGTCAGTGTGTTGTGAATTAATTAGCTTATTAACGAAACAAAAGATTTAATACTGGTAAGACATTTGTGCAAAAATTGACAGGAGATGCCAAAATGACTTTTGAGTTTTTGCGCACCGATTTAGAGGTTACCTCTGCGTTTTTCCATATTTTTGTTGCGGCTTTTGCGCTGTCGTGTTCAGAGTATTTTTGCAAACCCAATATTTTTTTTCTGTTTCCCAAAAAAGATATAGAGTGCACTAAAATGGTGTGAGATTAAAAGTAAAAATTTGTACGTTTCGTAGTTTTTACACCAAACCGGTGATCAGATTTTAGTATTTGATGTGTTATTTTATCTGTCGAAGAGTGTATTCCGTAAAATCTGTTCACCACACGGAAAAAAAGGCTTGGTTAGAACAACGCTTGGTTAAATACGCGCCAGCCAATTTCTTGGTTAGCCCAATCAGATTGTTGGTTGTGTCAACCATGTTATTGGTTATATTACAATGCCACTTGGTGGCGCTGACCAATAACTTGGTTGATCTAACCAATTAAGGGGAGGGAGTCAGGTCAAAAAAATTGATTTTAGAAATTCAATATCATCCAAATTCTATTGCATATAAAAATGCCTAATGCACTATATTGTTGGTGCTCGATGAAAGAATTTTTTACTGTCGTCTGACTTGCATATGCTTTTCAATATTATCTTAAGCAAAGTTCTTAGGTTTTCCATTCTGCGCATGATTCAGATCAAACTACTAGGCAGATTGGAATCATTGACGTCTCATTTTCTTCTTCATGGAAAGATACACCGGCTAAATGGAGCAAAATATTTTTTTTCATTCTGAAAGCAAAGTTAATCACTGATTTAGAGAACAGCATTACATTTATTTATTAATAATTATGTTACTTAAAAAGTATTACATTTTCTTAACGTTTGCTCCATTTAGCCGATGTATCTGTTCATGAAGAAGAAAATGAGACGTCAACCATTCCAATCTGCCTAGTAGTTTGATCTGAATCATGCGCAGAATGGAAAACCTAAGATCTTTGCTTAAGATAATATTTAAAAGCATATGCAAGTCAGACGATAGTACAAAATCCTTTAATCGAGTACCAACAATATAGTGCGTTGGGCATTTTTATATGCAATAGAATTTGGATGATATTGAATTTCCAAAATCAATTTTTTTGACCTGACTCCCTCCCCTTAATTGGCTAGCGTATATGTAACCAAGCGCTTGGTTGTTCTAACCAAGCATTTTTTGCGTGCGGTTTGGTCTAAAAGCTACACGGAAAGAAATAGCTACACGGTTGTGACAACTACGTTTCCAATTTCCTATACAGAATTTCTAAAAAATTAGTTGCCGCAACTATATCGAATAGTAACCTCAACTATTCACACGATTAGTTCTTGCGATTAATCTACTATAGACGACTTGTCAATCATTTCTCTATATGAAACTGTATTTTTCAGAATTTTTTCAGATTTTTAAATTATGTCATGCTGTTGCTAGAATGTGGCTTGCATGCACCGAGAGAAAAGATTTCATTGACGCCGAAGAAATGGGTGGATTGATTTTTTTTTCATTGATTTTAACGAAATATTTCTTTGATTTCAATGAAATAGTGCATTTGAATTTCAAAGAGAAAATTTCATTGCCTGTAAATAAAGATTTACTTAGTGAGCATATAATAAAGAAACAGTTTCATTGTTTTAAAGAGACGTTTTCATTGGTTCAAAGAAACATTTTCATTGATCTCTCTCTCGCACCTAACCTCACTTTTTTGTTTTCCGATTCTCCCGAACGAACGGCTTCGAGTTTCGAGAAGCCAGAAGCTCAGCCTATTTCTGCCGTACTTTGTTACATACTCACAAAATTTGAGCTTTATCTGCCACGTACTTCAGGGAAAAATAGGTTTCGAAATTTTGAGCTGGTAAGAAGAAGGTTTCATTGAATCAGAGACGATATCTTTAATATCAATGAAAAAGGTTCATTGGTTTAAAGAAATGTTTCTTCGAATCAATGTCACTACTTTTCATTGAGTTTGAGATCATTCAAAGAAAAGATAGTATTGAAATTCAAGTATTTCATTTCATTGGCAAAGATTTCCGTGAATCAATGAAACTTTTTCTCTCGGTGTGGTGCTGGAATAGTCTTAGTTCAGAAAAATCTGATACATTCATAAAAATCTGAAAAAACTTTTAAAAATCCGAGTTTACATAAATAACCGTTTGACCAGTTGCCTATAGTAGATTAATTTTTTTTCTATTTTTTAATATTTTTTTTAAATAAAGAAACTTAAGAACTATAACAAAGAAAAATCTTGTCCACTTTGGCTATAAGCTAGAAAATTATGATATTCAACAATGTATTTTTCAGAATTTTTTCAGATTTTTAAATAATGGCATTCGACTATTTTTAATTTTTATATTTTAAGAAAATATTTAAAAGAACAGTTTACATAGAAAAAATTAAGAAATAAAATCTGGTGCATTTGAGGGTCTAACCAATCTTTCGAGGGTCAAACCCAGGTCGAATCGGGATGGAATGTCCCATATATGTTGTTAAAAATGTGTACTATGTACTTAAACGTATAAGGAACGGCGTATTGAATGAGAGTAGCTTCCCTCGTTACTGAGTACACATACGCCGACTAATTGGATTACGCTCGCGAGTCCCGTGAGCTCAAGTGATCGGCGAGGAATTTGCAGCGACAAAAACAGGGGAGGGTGGCCCGTTGAACAACATCAGCATGACCCGGAGGGCAAGGAAAGGGAAGCGCGAGGTATAATACAGCGAGGAACATCAACAACGGAGCGTCGGAAGACACGACAGAAGCAACTAGTGAGCGGCGCACGTGCATCAGAAGCAAAAGTAAGAAAGTACAAGAGTCGAGACGAGGAGACCGTACGAGGATCGTTGTGGCCCTATGCCACTGACTTATCCACCAAGGACAAAGCGACTCGACGCATCCACGTATAGCTTTATGGCTCGTATATTAATCCCATAATTGAGATATGGTCGCCAGCAGAGCGACGGTGCTTCACTATATAGTGCAAAGTCCTTTTCACTGGCTCACGCAACGACGTGAAGTGCACGACGCAGCTGCAAGAAATCGGTCATTATCTAAGACGGACTATACACGTCTCATGGAAGGAAAGATATACGTTAGATAGATAGATGTGTGTATCTGTGTGCTCGATATTTTTTCTGGTGTTGGTACTTGACCGCAAGTTGCTTTTATGCACGCGGTTTGCCATCCTCCTTATGCTTACGAGAATTTCCGTTTCTTCAAGGTTTTTTTTTTTTGCTAAGGTCATGTAGAAATTGTTACTTAATTTCGAGGTTTAACCCGAGAATTTGTTTTTTATTATTCGTGGCATTTTATCATCATTGCTAATCAAAAGGTGTCACTGTTTTTGAGCAATTCAAAGTGCATGAATAAAGAGACACGAAAAAATGTAATATCTATTATATTTATTATATTTTTTATTGTGTTGTACACTGTAAAAAAATGTACTTGTAATTTAATGTACGAGTACTGGAAGTTTTTATGCATAAACTGGTATATTAAATTTAATATACATGTGTGATGTAAATTTAATGTATGGTACAGTAAATTCAATAAATTGACTTTAATTTTACCGCAAAATTACAATTTTATACCACAATTCATTTTCCGTACAATCGTTAATTCCATTTGTATTATTTTTAGCAAGAGATGGCATAATTAGTTTTAATATCACTGTTAAAAATACGTAGTATAATTTTTCATTACGGATAAAGGCAGTTCTTTTACAGAAATTGGTATAATAAATTTAATATGCAACTAAGATTTAAAATTACAGTACTTTCTATTAAACCCTATAAAAATTAGGAAATGTAATATAAAAATTTGTAATTTTAATTTTTTAATTTTCTTTTTTAAAAATTTTTAGTTTGTATTTCTACTAGATTCGTGTACTAAATTTAATATATTAGCTAATGAATAAAATGTCCAGTAATGTAAACTTGCAAACATTTTTTAACAGTGATACTTAAACATTTTGCGAATTAATGATTAAAAATAATTTAAGAATATCATCAGTTTCTTGGATCGATCTTTCGTTGAGTGTAATTTTAATTTTTTAATTTTCTTTTTTTTTTATTTTTAGTTTGTATTTCTACTAGATTCGTGTACTAAATTTAATATATTAGCTAATAAATAAAATGTCCAGTAATATAAATTTGCAAACATTTTTTAACAGTGATACTCAAACATTTTGCGAATTAATGATTAAAAATAATTTAAGAATATCATCAGTTTCTTGGATCGATCTTTCGTTGAGTGTAATTTTAATTTTTTTATTTTCTTTTTTTTTAATTTTTAGTTTGTATTTCTACTAGATTCGTGTACTAAATTTAATATATTAGCTAATAAATAAAATGTCCAGTAATATAAATTTGCAAACATTTTTTAACAGTGATACTCAAACATTTTGCGAATTAATGATTAAAAATCATTTAAGAATATCATCAGTTTCTTGGATCGATCTTTCGTTGAGTGTAATTTTAATTTTTTTATTTTCTCTTTTTTTCATTTTTAGTTTGTATTTCTACTAGATTCGTGTACTAAATTTAATATATTAGCTAATAAATAAAATATCCAGTAATATAAATTTGCAAACATTTTTTTAACAGTGATACTTAAACATTTTGCGAATTAATGATTAAAAATAATTTAAGAATATCATCAGTTTCTTACATCGATCTTTCGTTGAGTGTAATTTTAATTTTTTTATTTTCTTTTTGTTTTAATTTTTAGTTTGTATTTTTGTTAGATTCATGTACTAAATTTAATATATTAGCTAATAAATAAAATGTCCACTAATATAAATGTGCAAATATTGTTAACAGTAATACTTAAACATTTTGCGAATTAATGATTAAAAATAATTTAAGAATATCATGAGTTTCTTGGATCGATCTTTCGTTGAGGCTGACCTCGTCGAAGAAACATGGACGCACTCCACGTGCAGCACTGCGGAGTGCGGCAAAGGCTATTTCTGCCTGTATATAACCGGGTGTTCCGGCGAATCGAGTCGTAACTTAAGCGACAGCCGACATCGGGACTCCCGCCGATGGCGCTCTAATTATCGTTGAGCAAAGTATTGCAGCGGCAGACAGCTTCTCCGGAACTCCTGCACATCCTTTAGCCGGTGAAGAAACAGAGTCGATACTTGTTTCTCGTCACGGGAGCTCCCGGAGATCGACGCTGCTCTGAACCGTCCTGATCAACCTGGTCGGCGTCTTTTACCGCTTACTTTCGATCTTCTTCTCCGTCACTTCTTCGTCATCATCATCATCATCATCATCATCATTATCAACGTCTTCGACGAGCATTGATTCACGAAGAAAGTGCGGCGGAAGAGGTAAAAAAAAATTGAGCAAATGGTGTAGCATCTTGGCCTTATTTTATTGAAACATTGTATATATTCTACAAAAACTAAAGTAACCGGCATTACATTTCAGCATTCCCATGCATTTATCATTTTTGTTTTTCGTCACATAAGGTAAGGAATTTTTCATATCTTCAGAAATGCGGCCTCGGTTTTCTATTAAATCATTAAGAAATAATAATTATATTATTTTTTTACTGCCGAAGTTACTGGCAATGTTGAATCGTCGATACCCAGAAAAAAGATCTAGTAGATCGAACTAAATGCTAGGTAAATAATAAATAAAGATAAGAAGTAAATAAATTTTTTTATTTTAATGCCGGCCTAATAGGAATGTATTTATTTTAGGGGGTAACACTAATCCAAACACATATTTTTGACGATTTTTTGTGGGTAAATAATAAGCGAAATGAGAAATTCATTTAAGAAACTTTATTATACAATTATTGAAATGTAAAAAAAAAAAATGTTGGCCGTCATTTTTCTGTTGACGCTCAAACGGGCGTACAATTTTCTCATACATGATGAACCCTGGAACAAAAACCAAAATTTTTCTTAAAATTAATATTATTAGGCGCTGTAGTACGTACAGATTTTTTAAAAATCAAATTTGAAAAATCGGTGCATATTTGAAAAAATCAGTATCGAAACTTTTTTTTTTTTAATGTGCACCATTTTTTTTAGATATTCCTTGCGCATCAACTTTTGTCAACTGTAAGAGTCAAATTGAAAAAAAATCATTTTACAGTCGTGAAATAGTGAAAAAAAAATGTTGACCGTTACTTTTCTGTTGACGCTCAAACGGGCGTACATTTTTCTCAGACATGACGAACCCTAGAACAAAAACGAAAATTTTTCTTAAAATTAATATTAGTAGGCGCTGTAGTACGTACAGATTTTTAAAAAATCACATTTGAAAATTCGGTGCATATTTGAAAAAAATCAGAATCGAAACTTTTTTTTTTAGATAGTCCTTTGCGCATCAACTTTTGTCAACTGTAAGAGTCAAATTGAAAAAAAAATCATTTTACAGCCGTGAAATAGTGAATAAAAATAAAAATAAAATAACAGGAAATGCGTGCTTCATTTATGTAACTAATAATGCGTAACAAGTGATGATTTTCCAAACAAGTTAATCGAAAAGTGCACTTCTGAGGCAGGCGTTAATTTTTTCAGTCACTGTAATTAGTTGGAGCTCTTTCGATCGGTGGCGTTCCATGTGAATGCAGTATGTATGTATAAATATGTTGGTGAGTTGCGGGGTACGAGGGTCCAGCAGGAGGATAATTAGCGAGCAATCGAAAAGCACCAGGGTCCCGTGTCTCGTGTGGCGCTGCTGTCGCTTAATTTATTGCCGAGTGATTGGTGGTACCGAGATCCAAGCCGCCGATTATCATTCGGCGGGCATACAAACACTGAGACGCATGGAGTAGAAGCTCCACCGCACGGCGCGAGCCACTTCTTCTTCTTTTTCCTCTTATTCTTATTCTTCGGGGTCATCGTGTGAAATGAAGATCGATCGACATCTTTGAGTCGACTAGAACCTCGGTGCGAAGCTGCAGGTGCATAAAAATGAAATAATAACCGCTACGCTCGAGTAATCTTTCACCTCTTCAGCGCTGCTGTACCTTGCAAACATTAAATTTTATTTGTGTCACTGGTAGAGATCTGGTTAAGCTCGAAGAAATGAGGGGTGAAGATCAAAATAGCGAATGATCCAAATCGCGAATAGCTAAAATAGCGAATTTTATAATAATGGCTATTCTAGATTCAGACGTTCATTATTTTGAAATTCGTTATTTTAGCCATTCACTATTTTGATGATTCGCCATTTTAGTCATTCACTATTTTGATCATTCGCTATTTTAGCCATTCACTATTTTGATCATCCGCTATTTTAGCCATTCACTATTTTGATCATTCGCTATTTTACCCATTCACTATTTTGATCATTCGCTATTTTAGCCATTCACTATTTTGATCATTCGCTATTTTAGACATTCGCTATTTTGATCATTCGCTATTCTAGCCATTCACTATTTTGATCATTCGCTATTTTAGCCATTCACTATTTTGATTATTCGCTATTTTAGCCATTCACTATTTTGATCATTCGCTGTTTTAGCCATTCACTATTTTGATCATTCGCTATTTTATCCATTCACTATTTTGATCATTCGCTATTTTAGCCATTCATTATTTTGATCATTCGCTATTTTATCCATTCACTATTTTGATCATTCGCTATTTTATCCATTCACTATATTGATCTTTCGCTATTTTACTCATTCACTATTCTGATCATTCGCTATTTTAGCCATTCACTATTTTGATCATTCACTATTTTACCTATTCACTATTTTGATCATTCGCTATTTTAACCATTCACTATTTTGATCATTCGCTATTCTAGCCATTCACTATTTTCATCATTCGCTATTTTATCTATTCACTATTTTGATCATTCGCTATTTTAGCCATTCATTATTCTGATCATTCGCTATTTTAGCCATTCACCATTTTGATCATTCGCTATTTTACCCATTCACTATTTTGATGATTCGCTATTTTAGCCATTCACTATTTTGATCATTCGCTATTTTATCCATTCACTATTTTGATCATTCGCTATTTTAGCCATTCATTATTTTGATCATTCGCTATTTTATCCATTCAATATTTTGATCATTCGCTATTTTAGCCATTCACTATTTTGATCATTCGCTATTTTAGCCATTCACTATTTTGACCATTCGCTATTTTATCCATTCACTATTTTTATCATTCGCTACTTTATCCATTCACTATTTTGATCATTCGCTATTTTAGTCATTCACTATTTTGATCATTCGCTATTTTAGCCATTCATTATTTTGATCATTCGCTATTTTAACCATTCACTATTTTGATCATTTGCTATTTTATCCATTCACTATTTTGATCATTCGCTACTTTATCCATTCACTATTTTGATCATTCGCTATTTTAGTCATTCACTATTTTGATCATTCGCTATTTTAGTCATTCACTATTTTGATCATTCACTATTTTAACCATTCATTATTTTGATCATTCGCTATTTTAACCATTCACTATTTTGATCATTCGCTATTTTAGCCATTCACTATTTTGATCATTCGCTATTTTAACCATTCACTATTTTGATCATTCACTATTTTGATCATTCGCTATTTTATCCATTCACTATTTTGATCATTCGCTACTTTATCCATTCACTATTTTGATCATTCGCTATTTTAGTCATTCACTATTTTGATCATTCGCTATTTTAGCCATTCATTATTTTGATCATTCGCTATTTTAACCATTCACTATTTTGATCATTCGCTATTTTAGCCATTCACTATTTTGATCATTCGCTATTTTAACCATTCACTATTTTGATAATTCGCTATTTTATCCATTCACTATTTTGATCATTCGCTATTTTATCCATTCACTATTTTGATCATTCGCTATTTTATCCATTCACTATTTTGATCATTCGCTATTTTATCCATTCACTATTTTGATCATTCGCTATTTTATCCATTCACTATTTTGATCATTCGCTATTTTAGCCATTCACTATTTTGATCATTCGCTATTTTAGCCATTCATTATCTTGATCGTTCGCTATTTTAGCCATTCACTATTTTGATCATTCGCTATTTTAGCTATTCACTATTTTGATCATTCGCTATTTTAGTCATTCACTATTTTGATCATTCGCTATTTTAGGCATTCACTATTTTGATCATTCGCTATTTTAGTCATTCACTATTTTGATCATTCGCTATTTTGATCATTCGCTATTTTATCCATTCACTATTTTGATCATTCGCTATTTTGATCATTCGCTATTTTATCCATTCACTATTTTGATCATTCGCTATTTTAGCCATTCACAATTTTGATCATTCGCTATTTTATCCATTCACTATTTTGATCATTCGCTATTTTAGCCATTCACTATTTTGATCATTCGCTATTTTAGCCATTCACTATTTTGATCATTCACTATTTTAATTATTCGCTATTTTAACTCTAAACGAGGCGAAAACTGTGCCAATAATCAGTCTATCCCCCATAGAAATCGGTTTGATAGTTGATTTGAATATAAAAGTGGGATTTATTTGAAATAAATGAAATTTTATTAGGATCATGATAAATTCATTCGTAATTAATACGATTTATGTGTATGGAACAAAATTCTATTTGATCGAAATAAAATGGTATTATACCAGCAATTGAATAAATATCTTCTTCAAATGCAACCATGATAGGATTTTATTTCGATATAATAAAATATATTTCATTCAAATAACTAATATTGATTTCAATAGTTCAAAATTTCATTAATTTCAAATAGATCCCGTATTTAAATCAAATAAACCCATCCGACCGATTTCTCTGGGTGTACATTCCACCAATCTGGTGTTTTGAACTTAACATAATGAATGCTGATTAATACATTAACACCTAATACAGGAGAAATAAAATTTAATCTAAAAAAGTAACTCCTGTAAAAGTAACCACTAATACAGCTACGTAACGAAAACTTAAAAATGAATGATTTCATTGTCAAAGTTGAAAAAGAATCAACAAGATTAAAGCGCGAATTCCACAGTAATTAGTACGAGCAGCTAAAAACAAGACGACGTTTCCAGCAACCCGATAGGAAATAATACATAAAAGAAGTAAAATCTTAGCTGCTCGTTGAGGAAACAATGTCTCGATAAGTCCTTGGCGTACTGAAGCATCTGTAAACTACCTTCGCAATAATAATTATTTCTGTAAATCCATATGATTTAATGTTTCCCATAAAATCCGCCTTTACATTATTATCGAGTAAAAAGCAAAAGATCAGTGACTTGCGTTCTTTACTGGAAAATAACAACGTTTTGTATGCCGAAGCTACTCGCAACTCTCCGATCAGCAATGTCCTGTTTCCAAGGGCCAATTGTGGTATGAAAGACAAGAAAATAAAATAAAAATTAAAGGTATAACAACTTTTCCGGTAACTGAGAAGAATTACAACGACTCGTTCAAAGTGCTTGCCAATGAAATGGAAACGGAGTCAAGGAAAAGCTAACAGAACTAAGCCTTTCTCGCGGTAAAAACAAAATAGCAAGGGGATTAAAGTGTAGAACGAACGAAGACTACTATGACGTTTTTTCATTTGTCTGTCGGCACTGAGCGCGAAGAAACAGGCGGCGCGCAGGTGATGCCACTTGGGCCTAATTGAAGGACTTGGAGTGGGGGCTTGGTGAGCTTCGGTAACGTATAATTATCGGGTAGAACAAGCCAGAGAATGTGGCGGCCCGAGCGAGAATAAAGACATTATTCCACTGGTTTCTTGCCTTCTTATATACCCTTTGCTATCTTCCTTTAACTCCCACTTTTCCTCCATGCGCCTTACTCCTTTGGCTTCCTTTCCTATCCTTTCTTTATTTCTTTCTTCGTTCTTAATCGCTACGCCAGCTTCGAACAGATAGCTAGACTAGGTACAGGCAAACGGAAGTCGCCATCTTTTGACCCTATTTTGTTGCTTTTAGTCTCTCAAGTCCTCCTACTATATCCTCACTCACTCATGTATAGCATATTCACATACATTTCATGTAGGTACATTGGATCAAAATTTGGGGGTATACAATGTCCAATGTAGATACATATGGGTCATTCCACGGGATTTCGCACAAAAAAAAAACCCGACCGACTCCAATTTTCGCCAAATTTTTTTATATTGTTGACTATGTCAAACGGAGCATCTGTGAATTTTTTGAGAATTTTATTCTTATATTTCGACGAGCCATAAAATAAAAGGTGAAAAAAATGAAAAAAAAATCTGACGTCAAGTGGAATAATGATATCGACAAAAATAACTAGGTCAAAATTTTCGTAATTCAACACAGTTTACGGTAAAAATAATCAAAATAAAAAATAAACATAACTTCTATTTTATTTATGTCTTCTACCAAGAAAAGGTACCATTTCGCTAATTTGGCCCCCTCCGATTTCAATACAAAAAATCACGAATATACTACATGGAGTCCCAAACATTTTAAGCACAAGCCCAAGATGGAGAACGCGTTTTACCCATTTTTTAAAAAATATTTCGGGTAATTGATTTTTTAAATTTTCTTCCAATCTTCTGCGTATTTTTTTATGTAATTGGTAATATTAAAAGGAGCTTATGTGAGTTTTTTCATAATTTTATATGTAGATGTATTCGATTCATTAAATGTAATCAAATTACAAATTTTAAAAATTGTATTTTCGTTGCGTCTTTTACAAAAAAAGGTACCATTTCACTTATATGGACCTCTTCGATTAAGTTAAAAAAATAACAAAATTACTATACGCCTCAGGCGTATCTCGCGACGCTAGCGCTCGAGCGGCCACTGCGTGCGTAACGAGACGATCAGCTGATCGCACGCCCTAGGCATACCCCAGGCGAATCTCGCGACGCCAGCACTCGAGCGGCCACTGAGTGAGTAAGAAAGCGATCAGCCGATCGCTTTCTTTTTTTAAAATTAAAAAAATTTGTAATTCGATTACATTTAATGAATCGAATACATCTACATATAAAATTATGAAAAAAATCACATAAGCTCCTTTTAATATTACCAATTACATAAAAAAATATGCAGAAGATTGGAAGAAAATTAAAAAAATCAATTACCCGAAATATTTTTTTTTAAATGGGTAAAATGCGTTCTCCATCTTGGGCTTGTGCTTAAAATGTTTGGAACTCCATGTAGTATATTCGTGATTTTTTGTATTGAAATCGGAGGGGGCCAAATTAGCGAAATGGTACCTTTTCTTGGTAGAAGACATAAATAAAATAGAAGTTATGTTTATTTTTTATTTTGATTATTTTTACCGTAAACTGTGTTGAATTACGAAAATTTTGACCTAGTTATTTTTGTCGATATCATTATTCCACTTGACGTCAGATTTTTTTTTCATTTTTTTCACCTTTTATTTTATGGCTCGTCGAAATATAAGAATAAAATTCTCAACAAATTCACAGATGATCCGTTTGACATAGTCAACAATATAAAAAAATTAGGCGAAAATTGGAGTCGGTCGGGTTTTTTTTTGTGCGAAATCCCGTGGAATGACCCATATGTACTTCATATCACATCATATGTATTGAAATGTATCTGCAAAGGAGACACTTATTCATGTACTTCGAACATAGGGGTGATGGGGGCAAAACGGGCAGGGGGGCAAAACGGGCATCATTTCAACTTTTTCGAACACGACTTTTTTCAATTTCCTGACTTTTCTTCTTTGAAAATTTCGGAAAATAATTGGTGATATCAATAAAACAGGCAGGGAGGCAAAACAGGCATCTCGGCTAAATATAAGTATCGGGGTCAAAATTGGCACCAAATCATAAAATGAGAATTTGGTTCTAATTGATTTCTTTATGATATACCGACTTTTTTTTTCAAAGAATTAATTTGATTATAAATTTTTTGAAAAATTCATTTGACTATATTTTTTTCTTTGCTCAACAAAGTATCGAAAAAAAGTTCTGAACGGATGGTTAAAAAAATTCTGATCTGATGAAGATTATCAATTTTTTTTCATCACCAATTTGACGCATTTTCCGCACTTTCCCTATCTAAGGAACGTAAAAAACTGGGACAAATCGTTTTTACGAAACTTGAGATGGTGCCCGTTTTGCCCTCAATCCCGATTTTTAATGGAGCTGCCCGTTTAGCCACCCTGCCCGTTTTGCCCCCATCTCCCCTACACCGGCTTATAATATATTTCAATACAGAAGAATATGTATTGGACTATATTAGAAGCTCACGCAAACCTAAAAAATTCGTAGGTGATGCCCTCAGAAAATCCTCATGCAAACCAGTGCGTGGCTCCAAGATTTTCCGTTCAAGAAATGACCATAAACTGATATTCTGGATCTGCACTGCAAAAACAAAGCGTGATGCCAAGTGTGTTGTTTCCTATCATTTTACACACTTACAAACGTATTCTTTTAACATATCATTACCATGGATAAGCAACACGCTTGAAAGTGTGCAAAAAGTTACTACAATGTAAATCATAGGAAACAACACACTTGGCAACACGCTTTGTTTTTGCAGTGTGGGCAAACGCCGACGCCACAAAAATTCGTAGGTGGCGCCCTCTTTCGTAGACATGAGCTGTGTCGAACTATGATGGTGTAAAGATGCGCCGTGTAGAACTTAGCGGTGTCGAATTTCTGTGGTGTTGAACTTTTGCAGTGTCGGACTTTTGCGTGTACAACTTCTGCGTATACAATTTTTGCGCGTCGAACTCTTGCAGTGTCAAACTTTGACGGTGTAGAACTTTTTCGTGTCGAACTCTTTCGTGTTGAACTTTTCCGTGTCGAAATTCCGCGGTGTCGAACTTTCGCGTGTGGAGCTTGCGGCGTGTACAATTTTTGCGCGTCGAACTCTTGCAGTGTCAAACTTTGACGGTGTAGAACTTTTTCGTGTCGAACTCTTTCGTGTTGAACTTTTCCGTGTCGAAATTCCGCGGTGTCGAACTTTCGCGTGTGGAGCTTGCGGCGTGTACAACTTTCGTCGTGGAAATTTGTTGCGTGTAGTAAAATTCGGTGTACAAATGCTTGTGTAGAAATGAGGCTGTGTAGAGATGAGTTCTGTAGAATCGAGGTGCTGCCCAAAATAATGAAATATTATGTCGATAGCATTGTCTAATCGGTTGGGTCAAAGATATATATCAAAGGTATTAATGAACTCTACCAAATATTTCTTTCGCCACCCGCAACCGTCGGATTTGATTAACCCAAACCAAAACTCGGTGTTCAATTAAGTTCTAAATCATAAACCAAAAGAGAACCACTGATTATGGCTGAGTGAGTCGATGACGGGGATGACGATTTTTAATACCGAATACGATATTTTGCGATGATAAAAGAAAAGCATTACAGGAGGCTTTGTCTGTAAGTTAAAAACAAAAAATGCTGTTTTTGCGAATGGCCGTTAAGCCGGGGTCATTGGTACCGCGCAGCGTTCGACCTTCTATCTTTGAGATGGTATAAGCTCTTATTATATGTACTATACATACATATCCGTGTCGGCGATAGGCTCGTGATTATAGCGTTTGGAGCACGGTGTAAAGTTAGTCATGGCCTGGATGGGGTACGTGCCGGTAGTCGCGCGGTGGTCTATCTCTTGGCTCTCGTGTAGCAGCGAGCAATCGACCAAACCGAGACCGTACACTTGCTCGAAGAATGCGGCTATTTCATTAATACCAGAGGCAAATACCTGCGGCCTAGCTCAATGCAACCATTAATAATTATCGCGATCTCGGTTTCTTCTCAAGTTCAAACTTTTCGACCTTCGGAAAAACCGAAACAAAAACGTACCGAGTAAAAAGGATTCGATATTATCAAAATATGACACTGCACTCGGTGCTATTTTGACTCCCAATCTTATTAAAATGCAATGAAAATGGCGAACGGAACAAAATAGCGAATTTCATAATGATGGCGTTTCATGTTAGTAAAGTTCGCAACGTTGTCGCAACGCAACGGTCTCATGTCAGACAGCTAGTAGATATGGCTAACCAAAAAAACCGGCTGATATTCAAAGATGCTTAACTTTGTTTAGAAACATGCACATCAGACCGATTTGGCTCTATAAATATTGTTGAATATTAAAGAATTTATGCACCAAGTCCAGCGCCAGCCGAGTCATCGGACAACTTTTACAAGCCGAAAACCTCAAATTTGGAGAAATCAGCCGTTTCATCAGGCGTTTCTATATTTAGACGTTTCTTATTTTGAAATTCGCTGTTTTAACCTTTCGCTATTTGGGTCTTCCGCTATTTTGACCTCCACCCAATGATTTCACATGATAAAACGAATATAGGAAGGCTTGCAATGTTTTATGGTTGAGTGACGCTAATATGGTTCAATAAACGATACCTGCAAGGTTATTGAAGGTAAACATTGAAATCGTATATGCAACGAAACGACATATTTGAAACTTTTTTTTTATGTTGCATTTTCCCCCCGTCTGCAAGCATTACGGCTATTACAGGGTCGGCCCGGGTCACTAGCCAGTTCCCCCTGGGGGCCTGGTCCGGATCAGTAACCAGGCCCCCAGGCGGCCGCATTCGACTTCCCCCTCTATATCGCATTCGCCATAGCATTTCTGCTATGGGCATAGGAAAACTGCGGAAAACCTATGCCGATATAGCCGGGCTCGAGTTCGCCTCCCGGCACCGGAGCTACGTCAAGTTTCGTCGAGAACGTAAACACGGGCTACAGCTGTATACATGTGACCCCCACAGGTAGAGATACCTGTGTGGGTCTCATGTATACATCTAGAGCTTCATCGCGTCTGTATTTACAGTAGCCTCCCACTAAGTGCTCGCCGAGGCGCCTTCCCCTCGATCGAGAGGCGTGAATGTTCCCCCACCAAGACTACGATTCTCTACCGAGCCCGGCCGATCGCGGACGAATGCGTCCGAGCCCTGCCGATTTCGTCCGAATGCGGCCCGAGCTCGCAGAATCTCTACGGAGAGGTGGTAACTCGCTAAATGCTCGTTTTTACCCCTACAGCCCCGTAGGCGAGCACTTAGCGGGAGGCTACTGTATATTTTCGACGAAATTCGACGGCACCGGGAATCAAACCCGCGACCTACACTCAGAAAAAAGCTTGGTTATAATAACCAAAAAATTGGTTAAAAATGTTATCAAGAAAACTTGGTGGCCACAACCAAGTTATTGACTAACATAACCAAGTTATTAGCTAATATAACCAAGGATTTGGTAAGACAACCAAGTATTCAGTACGCCCAATCAATAATTTGGTTGCGCCTACCAAATTTTTCTTGGTAAAATTTGTAACCAAAATCTTAGTAAGTCCAACCAAGCGTTTTTCTCCGTGTACCGATGCTCTGGACTAGAGACCAGGGCATATTTGAAACTATTAGAAAAGTTTTTGAAACTATTATCATTTTGATGATTGCTACTATAATTATATTTGCTATAACCATAAAATAAAGACGTTCCTCCTGGGAATTATATTAATGGTTCATCCAACTATTTTCTTATATTTGCTATAACCATAAAATATAGACGTTCCTCCTGGGAATTATAGTTTATAGTTAGATACTAAACTATTTTTTTGTTTTTAATTACCAGATTTTTCTCTCAATGCACATCTATTTGGAAGTTGTGTTATCACATTAAACCGAATGGTACTCGATAAATATGTCCAAGTGGCAAGAGTGGCAGCGAATATCGAGTGTAAAAGTCTGTTTGTATACCTACTCTGCCAATAAGTGAATATAGACAAAGGGTATGAACGCGGTGTCTAACAAGCTGACTGTGAATAAAACGTATTAACACGTATTTATAGTGGTATCTATATTACAGATGTATTCGTGTTTGTACAACGAGTGAAAGAGGAAACGTGATGAATTAGCATTTAGCAAGAAGGAGGCTATATGCAAAGAGTGTGGAAACGTTCTCGCGGTAAGCATACAACATAACAGTATAGTGTTCTCGCGTTGCACTGCAAACAGAAGCAAACACGAACCACACTCTTCTTGTCTCCGTCCGTTGAGTCGTTCGACTCGAGTTCGCGAGTCCGAGTAAATTCTCGATTCTCGTGTACGTTCATATATCACACCGCTGTCGTCATTATTAGCTCTTTGGAGCGGACGACGATCAAACGTCAAGTGTTTTCCTCCATGAAAAATAAAATGTATCCAAAAATATATCTGATATAACCAACTTTAAGGCGGATAATACATTTTTTTTGTATATTTTGGATATATGTCATATATATTTTTCGCTTGCATATATTTCGCATATATCCTAAAATATATCCGACATATAAGTGAGACCGGGGCAGAATGGGTCACCTGCAATTTTTTTTTTTTTTTAAATCTCAATTGTCTAATTTTGGTGTTTTTACATTCATTATGTATTTCTTACTCTTTGGCAGGGTAGGAAAATATTCGATAAAAGTGTATTAAAAAAAATTTCGTTGTGAATAATTATGAGTAATTGTAAGAAAAATGTATGAGCGTTATATTTTTCTTAAATGACAAAAAGTAAATTAAATAAATTCGTGATAAAAAATCGTATTATTGGTTTTGGTTATGAATTATTGACAGTTATTTAAATAGAAAAATATTCTGAAAACATTTTTATTCGAATTCGCTGTAAAAGTTCATTAATTTTTTTTATCACAAATGGACATTGAATTTAATCGATGAGTTTATGCATAAAAATTTCCAATCTTTTCTAACAGTGTAGCAACTATTATGGACTAAGTACAGATGGATTACAATAAATATACACTCACCGTTTACTAAACTCCCTGTGATTATAAATATGTCTGTTACCATCGACTTTCATGATTTGACAAAACCTCTCTGTATATCTTTTTCTGATTTTGTGAAAGATCATTTTTCTCCATTTTTTGCTGTGAACTGTCACCGTCTTTTTTTACGACTTGATATTTTTAAGAAAAATTAGGGCGGCCTATTTTGTACGATCCCTAAATCTGAATTTCCCTACACCTGAAACCCAACTTCACAGTTGGCCTTTTATATAAATTGCATATAGATTGTACATAGAGGTTTTATACTGTTAGAAAAGACTCGAAGTTTCATGCATAAACTCGTAATCGAAATTTAATATACAATTGTGATATAAAATTCATGTAGTTTTCCAGTAAAATTCAAGTTAATTATTGAATGTCCATACATTAATTATTATATTAATATTAATTATTTTAGATTACACTTGTATATTAAATTTAAGGGATCTTTCCAGTGTGACGGTCCGAAAAGTAGCCTATTTTCACGATTTTTTTTCGGATGGTTACTATACGCCGATCAATCTGAAATTTTTATGACATATTAAGGTAATCATGAATGACAGAAAATGATTTTATATAAGACGATTTTTATTGTTTAAATATTTTTTTTTAATTGTTGAAAATAATGTCGATAAAATGATAGCCTCATGGTGGACATCTTAGGGGTCGCAAATTTAATCTGAAAAAAAAAACCCAAAGGATTATTAATTAGTATGCGATTGGCTATCACGCTATGGAAGCTTTATTTTTTTTAATCAAAATTGACAAAATGGCGGCGGTTTGAACAAAAAGTACCGAATTTAACCGTTTTTTTCGACAGTTTTTCATTTCAAAAAATGGGAAAATTTCCAAAAAAAAAAAAGCTTTCATAGCACGATAGAGAGTAGCGTGAAGAATGTTCACCTAAAATTTAAAAACGATCGCTTGAAAACTGTTCCCTGGAGAATGTCCACCGTTTTGAAAAATGTCGTTTCGAGAAAAACGCGTTTAAAGTTTCGAGTGTAGAAATTTCATATACCTAAATTGTGTACTTACGACTAATCGGCGATGTCAGGTCCATAAAGTATGCCAGCGAAGTATTTTGAATTTCGCTCTAAAAATTTGAGAGGATGTTTTTAGCCGTATATACTAATGGATATGACAAAAAAAATTTCGATTTTTTTTTCACACTGGAAAGATCCCTTAATATACTAATTTATGCATAAAAACTTCCAGTAAAATCCAGTACATTAAATTTCAAGTAGATTTTTTTTACAGTGTACAGACTATATATATCTAATTCAATATGTCGGACTATTTATCAGTTTTTTTACTTGAGTTTGGTTAATTGGGAAAGTGGGAATAGGATGAGAAAGTGCAGTACATATTTACAAGATGATCCAAGTGGTAATGCGTAAACTGCACGAATGCATCGCATATACAGAGACACACGCGAAGGTGCATATGCATGCTCGAGAATACAACGAAAAAAAACTATTGTATATAATGCTACAGTGTATGTAACATGTAAGTGAGCAGGTACACCCGGTTGAACCTCCAAGATCGCCGGATGTCGGTGATCGCTTGCGCATAATCCGCCAATGTACGAAATATACCGCAGCATTCTCCGGATACATAAACACCCTGTTACAAACAGTAATACCATGTAATAGGCGATTCTCGAGCCTCGCATCTTCACTAGCGTCGAAGCATTCGCCCTATATTATATATGCGTGGATCTATAGAAGAAAATCCAACAATCTATTAATTTGTCAGACTATTTAGATAAATTTCCTATTTTTTTACAAAAATTGTAAGTATAAATGTAGGTTTGGCTTATCAACAAATTTCACCTATGTATTTATGAAATTCATATTGTTATATTTCTGACAGAGAATATATATATAAACAGATTAGGTCCGCTATGTACAATATGAATATAAGCTATAATATATACTATATAAAAAAAAATATTCTTTTTTTATTTCGTTTTTATTTTAATTTAATTTAATAATTTATTTTAATTATAAATGTAGGTTTGGCTTATCAACAAATTTCGCTTATGTATTTATGAAATTCATATTGTTATATTTTTGACAGCCAATATATATATAAACAGATTAGGTCCGCTATGTACAATACGAATATAAGCTATAATATATACTATATAATAAAAAAATTATATAGTTCTATATAAGACTATATAAGAATTCTATATATAAAAAAAATATTCTTTTTTTATTTCGTTTTATTTTAATTTAATTTAATAATTTATTTTAATTATAAATGTAGGTTTGGCTTATCAACAAATTTCGCTTATGTATTTATGAAATTCATATTGTTATATTTTTGACAGCCAATATATATATAAACAGATTAGGTCCGCTATGTACAATACGAATATAAGCTATAATATATACTATATAATAAAAAAATTATATAGTTCTATATAAGACTATATAAGAATTCTATATATAAAAAAAATATTCTTTTTTTTATTTCTATATATTTATTAAAAGAATATTTCTTTTATAAAAAAAATATTCTTTTTTTATTTCGTTTTATTTTAATTTAATTTAATAATTTATTTTAATTATAAATGTAGGTTTGGCTTATCAACAAATTTCGCTTATGTATTTATGAAATTAATATTGTTATATTTCTGACAGCCAATATATGTATGTATAAACAGATTAGGTCCGCTATGTACAATACGAATATAAGCTATAATATATACTATATAAAAAAATTTATATAGTTCTATATAAGACTATATAAAAATTCTATATATAAAAAAAATATTCTTTTTTTTATTTCGTTTTTATTTTTATTTAATTTAATAATTTATTTTAATTTCTAATGAACTATATAAAAAATTTTTTTTATATAGTTCTTTAGAAATTAATTTTATAAGTTCATATTGACTATAGAAAATATATGAACATTCTATATATCCACTTTCGTACATAGTTTCTATAAAAAATCTTGATATACAATTTTAATGTAATTTTTACAGTGTTACTAAAGATTGTAAATTTACTATGACAAGTAATATGAAATTTAGAAAACTAGTGTGTGAAGTAATGATTAGTATAACATTCACTGTAAAATTAACATTAGTAGAGTAAATTTATGTACGTGAAGATTAAATTTTCAAATATTTTAAATGAAAATGACAAAACTTCTGTAGTAATCTAGTGATTACATGATGAAATTTGTAAAATTTTAGTTCTTGATGTTAGTTAAATAATTTGTAAATTAATATACAGGACTTTTATATCTGTATAAAATTAGTAGTTCATCATCATGGAATTTTTTCAAGACATTAATGTTCATGCGTCTTGGGAACAAAAATATTGAATGCGGATAATAAATTTTCAGTCAACCACAACTGTAATCTCAGAAATTCAGAACCATTATTTTCATTGCAGGTAGCTTTTGATTTTATAATAAACATGTGTACGAAATTTACAAACGAGATGCGAAGTAAAAAAATACAGAATGCAAATTCCTAGTATTTTATATCAGTAAATTTACAAAATTTCTCAAATATTTTTCAGTATTGTTATTTTAAATATCTAACACAGATTGACAACAAATTTGTGGTTTCAGGTTGTGAATAAAAACTTCCACTCTGGTGCTGTAATTTTCCAGTAAATTTTTTTAACAGTGTATATAATATTTTCACTTGGGAATTAATCTATACAAATACAAATGTTGTATTTTTTTATTACAAAAAAGATACGAACTCTTCATAAAAATCAACACTTTAGACGACATAAATACTGTCGGAAATAGAAGTGATCGTTTTAGAATCACTTCTATTTCTTTTAATAGAAAAGATTGGAAGTTTTTATTCATAAGCTCGTCATCGAAATTTAATATACAATTGTGGTATAAAATCCATGTACTTTTCCAATAAAATTAAAGCAAAATATTAAAATTCAAGTACTTTTACTGTAATATTAAAGTAAATTAAAGTAAAGTATTATTTAATTAAAGAAAAATTTAATATAACAGTAATTTTATAACAGTAAATTTACAAAATTTCTCAAATGTTTTTCAGTATTGTTATTTTAAATATCTAATACAGATTAACAAGAAATTTGTGGTACAGGTTGTGAATAAAAACTTCCACTCTGGTGCTGTAATTTTCCAGTCAATTTTTTTAACAGTGTATATAATATTTTCACTTGGGAATGAATCTATACAAATGTTGTATTTTTTTTATTACAAAAAAGATACGAACTCTTCATAAAAATCAACACTTTAGACGACATAAATACTGTCGGAAATAGAAGTGATCGTTTTAGAATCACTTCTATTTCTTTTAATAGAAAAGATTGGAAGTTTTTATTCATAAGCTCGTCATCGAAATTTAATATACAATTGTGGTATAAAATCCATGTACTTTTCCAATAAAATTAAAGAAAAATATTAAAATTCAAGTACTTTTACTGTAATATTAAAGTAAATTAAAGAAAAGTATTATTTAATTAAAGAAAAATTTAATATACTAGTTTATGAATAAAAACTTCCAGTAAAAGTACTCTAAATTTCAAGTAGATTTTTTTTACAGTGTAACCGTTAATATCTATGAATATGTGAGTTCATACAGCTGAAGCCGCAAGAAAAAAAAACATTAAGCTACTTGAAAGCCGAGGTCGAAAATTACGCGTGCAATTTAGCGCCTTCGATTCTGTGGGAAAATGCCGGTAGCTTGTAACACATATGCACATGTGTTTTTGCCGACTAACACCCTAATGCACAGTTCCACTTGGTGTGCTCGTCAAACTCTTGGCATATGCAAGGCGAGGAAATTAACCATCGTTAAAAGGAAATTATAAAGGAGTCAGACGGATTCGCAACTGCGTTCGATAGGAATTATTTTTTATGATCCTGTGATTGGACCGACGAGAGGATCGAGTGAGAGGAAAGAAGCCTCAAATTCATATGGTGCTGCATATATGCATGCCGCACTCTCGAATAACCGACCATACACGCATATTACGGATACATTTAACTCGCCACGCTCATTAACATCACATTATTATTGTTACTTTAAAATAATTCTCAGGGTTTTACGATTCACGTATTGCTCATTGAACATATGTACAATTTAAATGAGCGAAATGTGCGAAACAAGGGGACAAAATAATCGGCAAGAGTGTTGAGAAAATTAAGACCCCCTAAATAAAATAAAGACATTGGAAAAAAAGTCGAATTTCGATTATTTGTAACTATGAGAAAGTTTGTTGATCAATTTTTTGGCTTCCTCGTTGAGAAAAATTTGTAAAAAGCGAAAAATAATAAGGAAATAATGTGCAAGGTTGTATTCTTGTTTTAAATAAATAAATAAAGGTGTGATTTCATTTTTTCTATTTCATTATTAGAATGTTTCGTAAATGCGATAACGTAAATTTTTTTTTATTCGAAATTTTACAAAATCAATAGTTTCACTCCGGTTGGCAATAAATTATATATCTATCGTGGCTGAATATTATTTCGCTTATGTACAAAATTTGGTCTCGATATCTCAAGTGCTGAAAAATTTAGAGCGATTACGTACATTTTTTGAAAAATTCGAAATTCGATAAATGACGTTAAACAACAATATTTTTTTTTTTGTAAAAAAGGTGCACATTTTATAGTTTTTTTTCGAGATTTTCATGTCAGTACACTCAGAATGGGCCAAAACGTCCAGAAAAATGATTTAGAAAAAATGTCTGTATGTGTGTATGTGTGTATGTTACACGATCGAAAGATGTAAACTTTTATAACTCGGGAATGCCTTGAGATATCAAGCTGAAATTTAGACCGTAGATAGAGGGATTAAGCCTCATCGTTCATACAGATTTTTGTTAAAATCCACATCATCGTTAAATTATTACGCGTTTTTCAATTTTTTGAAAAATGTTTGTTTACGCGATAACTCTTTCAATTTTCGAGATATTGATCTAAAAATTGGTATGAATGTGAGCTTTCATACGCCGGTGATCGCTATTGAATTTGGTTAAGATCAGTTGAACCGTTGAAATTTTATGATGTTTTGAATTTTTCAAAAAATTGACATTATCGCTCTATTGTAACTTTTGCAAAACTAAAGATAGCGAGCTCAAATTTTGTATATAAATGAACCAATATTCAGCCATTATATATGTATAATTTAGTGACGAACGGTATGAAATTTTTGATTTTATGGAATGTTGAATTATTTTTAAAAATATACATTATCACATTCACTTTCGGAAACGCTCTAATAATCACGAAATAACGTAATAACGAAATAGAAAAAAACGAATCCACAACATGTATATTTATCTAATTAAAACAAGGATGTAAAGTAGAACCTTGCACATTGCTTCCTCATTATTTTTCGCGTTTTAAAAAACTTCCTCTATAAGGAAGCCAAAAATTGAATAACATACTTCCTCATAGAGGTAGCTTTGTAAAAAGCGAACAATAATGAGAAAACAATGTGCAAAGTTCTACTTTGCATCCTTTTTTTCTTTTTCGAAATTCTATTTGATAAAAAATTGTCAAAATTATTGAGTCAGAGTCAGAGCATGGAAAAAAAGGATGCAAAGTAGAACCTTGCACATTGCTTCCTCATTATTTTTCGCATTTTACAAAGCTACCTCTATGAGGAAGTATGTTATTCAATTTTTGGCTTCCTCATAGAGGAAGCTTTGTAAAATGCGAAAAATAATGAGGAAGCAATGTGCAAGGTTCTACTTTGCATCCTTGTTTTAATTAGATAAATATACATGTTGTGGATTCGCTTTTTCTATTTCGTTATTGCGTTATTTCGTGATTATTAGAGCGTTTCCGAAGTGAATGTGATAATGTATATTTTTAAAAATAATTCAACATTCCATAAAATCAAAAATTTCATACCGTTCGTCACTAAATTATACATATATAATGGCTGAATATTGTTTTATTTATATTCAAAATTTGAGCTCGCTATCTTAAGTTTTGCAAAAGTTACAATAGAGCGATAATGTCAATTTTTTGAAAAATTCAAAACATCATAAAATTTTTACGGCTCAACCGATCTTAACCAAATTCAACAGCGATCACCGGCATATGAAAGCTCAAATTCATACCAATTTTTAGATCAATATCTCGAAAATTGAAAGAGTTATCGCGTAAACAGACATTTTTCAAAAAATTAAAAAACGCGTAATAATTTAACGATGAAGTGGATTTTAACAAAAATTTGCATGAACGATGAGGCTTGATCCCTCTATCTATGGTCCAAATTTCAGCTTGATATCTCAAGGCATTCCCGAGTTATAAAGGTTTACATTTTTCGATTGTGTAACATACACACACACACATACACACACACACACACATACACACACATACAGACATTTTTTCTAAATCACTTTTCTCGATGTTTTGGACCATTCTGAGTGTACTGACATGAAAATCTGGAAAAAAAAATTTTTCACGAAAACAAAGCTTCCTCTATGAGGAAGCAATTCAGCTGGAAATTTTTTCTAGACATTTTTCTCGACGTTTTCGATGATTCTGAGTGTTTGAGAAAAGAGAGAACTAGTATATCGTTGATTTAACGATTTCACATGATAAAACAAATATAAGAAAGCTTGCAATGTTTTATGGTTGAAGCGATGGTTAAATAAACGATAGTTGCAAAGTTATTAGAAACAAACGTTGAAATCGTATATGCAACCAAACGTCATATAAGAAACTATTATCATTTCGATGATTGCTACTATATTTCTTTTTTGCAATAAACATAAAATAGAGACGCTTCCCCTGGAAACTATATTTATGGTTGATCCAATTATTTTCTTATTTTTTGCTATAACCATAAAATAGTGACGTTCCTCGTGGTAATTATAGTTTATAGTTAGATTATCGTCGGACTAAATATATATATATATATTTTTTTACTATATTTTTCTCTCAGTGTATGACGAAGCAAAATCAACTGAATTCCAGAAGTTTGAAATATGTATTTCAATTTTTCAAAATAATCCACTCGGAACGTATATAATAACGAAATGGAAAAAGGAGAAAGAGAGAGAGAGAGAGAGAGAGAGAGAGAGAGAGAGAGAGAGAGAGAGAGAACAAAAAGTGAATGTATGTCCAGAGGTGAATCGTCGTTGTAGGAGATCTGCTGAGAAAGTACTCTCACGAAAGATACATAAATATAAAAGCATCGAGTATGCGAGGGAGTCCCATGTACCAGCTATTACCCTATCAAACGCCAGTTGGCCGCAGTTACCATAATTTTCGCTATCTCCAAGCATCTTATAAGACTCAATGCAAATAAGATTCTACTCTGCAGTTCCACATTATGTACCCGAAGCTAGCCAACATCAGTGAAAACTTGGAAAGAGATAAATATATCGTTGAATATAGGTACTAACGAATAGCAGAGAGAGAGAGATAGAGAGAGAGAAAGACACAAAAGATATATAAATGGCAGTGGAATGGAAGAAGATGAAATATATATAAAGAGTAGGAACTACTACGTGTATCACAGACGTGCACAGCTTTAGCAAAAGCGAATATTGCGTAACGCGTGGTAGCGAGAAGTCGTGGTCAGGCGCGTTACCATCGACGCCGCTGTTACCATCACTTACGCTATCGTATCGCATCGTAAATTCGTAACGGGTGCTCGAATGTATAAAAGCACGAGGTTGAACGCGGTGGCTTGTCTCTGTTATACCATACCACCGAGCTCCACTATGGTTAAGGATGCTGCACACATACATTCCCAACCAAAAGTTTCATACCATTGCAATTACAATGTGCAACTGTCGATATGCGCAATGGAATGTTAATACGCGAGAAAATATACAAATTTTTGTCATCAAACTGGTGAACATGGATTTTATTGTAAATAAAAAGATAATTTGCTGAGCCTCAAAGTCAGTGTGTAAAAATTCCGTTCATTATGGAAAATAAAGAAAAATTAACGGATTGACGTCAAATTCACTCCCAAACTTTATTTAATAACAGTCCACTTGTTGACCAAATTTGAGCCCGATATATATTAAAAATTGCGAAAGTTAGAACACGAACAAAAAATTTCAAAAAATTAAAAAATGCCATAAATTGTGAACCCCTTAACGGATTGACAAGAAATTTAATCCCAAATAGTATTTGATAACATTTTATTTTATAAAATCTTATCAAATGATTTTATTATAAATAAAAAGATACTTTGTTGAGCCTCAAACTCAGTGTGTAAAAATTCCGTCCATTATGGAAAATAAATAAAAATTAACGGATTGACGTCAAATTCACTCACAAACTTTATTTAATAACAGTCCACTTGTTAACCAAATTTGAGCCCGATATGTTAAAAATTGCGAAAGTTAGAGCACGAACAAAAAATTTCAAAAAATTTTAAAATGCCATAAATTGTGAACCCCTTAACGGATTGACACCAAATTTAATCCCAAATAGTATTTGATAACATTTTATTTTATAAAATCTTATCAAATGATTTTATTATAAATAAAAAGATACTTTGTTGAGCCTCAAACTTAGTGTGTAAAAATTCCGTCCATTATGGAAAATAAATAAAAATTAACGGATTGACGTTAAATTCACTCCCAAACTTTATTTAATAACAGTCCACTTGTTAACCAAATTTGAGCCCGATATATTAAAAATTGCAAAAGTTAGAGCACGAACAAAAAATTTCAAAAATTTTTAAAATGCCATAAATTGTGAACCCCTTAACGGATTGACACCAAATTTAATCCTAAATAGTATTTGATAACATTTTATTTTATAAAATGTTATCAAATGATTTTATTATAAATAAAAAGATGCTTTGTTGAGCCTCAAACTCAGTGTGTAAAAATGCCGTTCATTATGGAAAATAAAGAAAAATTAACGGATTGACGTCAAATTCACTCCCAAACTTTATTTAATAACAGTCCACTTATTGACCAAATTTGAGCCCGATATATATTAAAAATTGCGAAAGTTAGAACACGAACAAAAAATTTCAAAAAATTTAAAAAAGCCATAAATTGTGAACCCCCTAACGGATTGACACCAAATTTAATCCCAAATACTATTTGATAACAGTCCACTTCTGGTCCAAGTTTGAGCCGGATATCATAAAAATTGCGGGAGTTAGAGCCCGAACTGACATTCTCCAAAAAATTCAAAATGCCAGAAATTTTGAACACCTTGATGGATTAACTCCAAATTCAATCCCATACCTTGTTTAACGACTGTTTACTCGTAGTTCAAATTTGAGCCCGATATCTTAAAAATTACGACACACACACACACACACATACAGACATTTTTTCTAAACCACTTTTCTCGACGTTTTAGATCATTCTGAGTGTCCTGACATGAAAATCTCGAAAAAAAAATTTCGCGAAAACAAAGCTTCTTCTATTAGGAAGCAAAAAAGTCGAAATAGTAAGAAAATTGGGTAAAAATCATATTATGGATTCGAGAATGGAAAGACTTGCAAAAATATACATATTTTCTCATCAAACTGGTGAACATGGAATTTATTATTATAAATAAAAGATACTTTGCTGAGCTTCAAACTCAATGTGTAAAAATTCCGTCAATTATGAAAAACAAAGAAAAAAAAATGCCAAAATAGTAAGAAAATTGGATAAAAATCTTATAAATACATTTTATATGAGAATGAAAAGATTTGCAAAAATTTGTAGAAAAATGTAACTTTGAATATGTTATTTTGGGCGAGACGCGTATAGTGCAACGAAATGTTAATACGCGAGAAAATATACAAATTTTCTCATCATACTGATGAACACAGATTTTATTATAAATAAAAGATACTTTGCTGAGCCTCAAACTCATTGTGTAAAAATTCCGTCCATTATGGAAAATTAAAAAAAAGTCAAAATAGTAAGAAAATTGGGTAAAAATCTTATAAATACGTTTTATATGAAAAAGAAAAGATTTGCAAAAATTTGTAGAAAAATGTAACTGTGAATATGCTATTTTGGGCGAGACGCGTATAGTGCAACGAAATGTTAATACGCGAGAAAATATACATATTTTCTCATCAAACTGGTGAACACAGATTTTATTATAAATAGAAGATACTTCGCTGAGCCTCAAACTCATTGGGTAAAATTCCGTCCATTACAGAAAATAAAGAAAAGAAATGTCAAAATATTAAGAAAATTGGGTAAAAATCTTATAAATACGAATTATATGAGAATGAAAAGATTTGCAAAAATTTGTAGAAAAATGTAACTGTGAATATGCTGTTTTGATATTTGTTAATACGCGAGAAAATATACAAATTTTATCATCAAACTGGTGAACACGTATTTTATTATAAATAAAAGATACTTTGCTGAGTTTCAAAACTTAATATGTTAAAATTCCATGCATTATAGAAAAAGAAAAAAATTAATAAATTTCAAAGTAGTAAGAAAATTGGGTTAAAAATCTAATGTATAAATTTGGTTTATATGGAAATGAAAAAATTTGCATAAGTTTGTAAAAAAATGTAATTAATTTTTCAATTATTATTATTTAAAAGTGGCGTTCATAGGATTTTTAGTTAGTACTTTTCTTCATAAATCATTCTTTCAACTCGAAATATTAGTCAGATTTTTTATTTTTTTTATTTGAGTACGTTATGGTTTTTCAAATTTTTTTGTCAAAAATATTAAGGGTAGTAATTTAAAAATCGGAAAAAATTGTCAAAACTTCTATGGCAGATATAAAAAATGTTGACCCAGAATTCATGAAGTCCAGGTTTTCGCTTTCACCTAAAGTTTACTTAAAAAAAAATAAGTGAAAAAAATTATTTACGCAATTGATTTATCAATTAATATCTGCCAAAAAAATAATTTTTTTCTGTTGAATTTCTGTTGGTATGATGAAAAATTCAATCCTTGGAAAAGTCTTTTGGTTGATCATAATTTAATGAACATGTGTAAAGATTAAAAAACATGGTTCGGAAAAATCTTCAAAAAATGTTAGAACCTCCTGTATTATTCATAAAATAATTTTTTCTACTGTTTTTTAAAGCTAAAAGTCAGGTGGAAGAAAAGCCTGGAATTGTAAATTCTGGGTGAAAATTTTTCACAACTGTCACAGGATTTTTGAAAAAATTTTCCGATTCTTGAATTACGAGCCTCAAGATTTAAAAAAAAATAAAAAAATCATAATGTACATAAATAATAATTTGTTCAGATTTTTATATTACATACCCAAGAATAAAAAAAAATTCGAAAAATCACGTACACAAATAAAAAAATTTAAAAATCTGTAAAAATTCTGACTGCTAATTCGAGTCAGAAGAATGATAAAAAAAATCGTGGGCGAAATTCGAAAGGTCGAGGGTCAGACGCAGGTTGATTTGGTATGGAATGCCCCATGTGTTAAGGGGATATATAGAGAAGTATATGTACTGTAAGTATAAAGAACAACTCGAAGGAAGCTTGTTCGACGTCTACTATTTCGATGTCTATCCCTTTGACCATTACTTTTAATCTCTCTTATCGAAGCGTTGCTGCTACCGCTGCGTCGAAGCGGAAGACGCACGCTTACTGTACTTGGACGACGTACGTGAGTATACGTGTGAAATGAGGACTCGAGCGATACCGATCGATAGGATTCAATGCGCATAGAGAGAGAGAAGAGACTTTTACAACGATCGATTCCGAGATTTCGATCTGGCTAACAGGTGAAGGATCTCTCACGGCGTGTGTCCTTCAAACGTGAGATATGAATTTTTAATTCGTCACGGAAGCATCGTAGAAACTCACGACGTCTGGAATTTCTCGGGTGGCGACCGAGAGGTCAGATTTATCAATCTTTCATTCTCTCCTCAATGTCCATCATAAAAGTTCACTACTTTTTCATTGTCCATGTTCAATTGTCTCTTAAGAATTTCATATGAAAACGAAAAAAAAATATACACACAACAACCACAGCAGATACTTTCCCAAGTGAAAAAAATTATATAATTAATTAATATAGGGTTTATGTATAAATTGTATATAGATTACGTATAGAGCGTATGTAGATTATATATGCCCAATTCTGTGTTTGAAACTATACATATTTTTAATATACTTGTTTTGTCCTAAATTCATTAAGATAATAGAATAGTTTTATTTTCGATAATAAAACTATTTTATTATCTTTTCGTTTTGTTTTATTTAAACTTTATTAGTGTACTGAAACTTTTACAGATTATCGTGGCTGAAATAACTTGCATTTTCGATATGAAAACTCGTGTCATTTTATTAGTTTCGCGAATTCTGGAATCAGAAACGGAAAGAAGGCTCGATTTTTTAAATCATGGTAAAACGATATGTAACCGGTACTTTCTGAGGTACAATATGCGACTTGAGAACGATAGTGAAGGCCAAAATTTGATATCTTGAAGAAAACAAAATTTAGGTTCTTTAGGTTGGATTTTCCGACCAAAAGTCAGATTTGTGAATTCTGAAATCAGAACCGACCAAAAGTGATTTTTTCAAAAAGCACCGTAAAAGGCCATGTAACCGGTACTTTCTGAGGTACAATATGCGACTTGAGAACGACAGTGAAGGCCAAAATTTGATATCTTGAAGAAAACAAAATTTAGGTTCTTTAGGTTGGATTTTCCGACCAAAAGTCGGATCTGTGAATTCTGACATCCAAAGTGACTTTTTCAAAAATCATCGTAACAAGGCATGTAACCAGTACTTTCTGAGGTACAATATGCGACTTGAGAACGATAGTGAAGACCAAAATTTCATATCTTGAAGAAAACAAAATGTAGGTTCTTTAGGTTGGATTTTCCGAACAAAAGTCAGATCTGTGAATTCTGAAATCAGAACCGACTAAAAGTGACTTTTTCAAAAAGCACCGTAAAAGGCCATGTAACCGGTACTTTCTGAGGTACAATATGCGACTTGAGAACGACAGTGAAGGCCAAAATTTGATATCTTGAAGAAAACAAAATTTGGGTTCTTTAGGTTGGATTTTCCGAACAAAAGTCAGATCTGTGAATTTTGAAATCAGAACCGACCAAAAATGACTTTTTCAAAAATCATCGTAGACGGGCATGTAACCGGTATTTTCTGAGGTACAATATGCAACTTGAGAACGATACTGAAGGCCAAAATTTCATATCTTGAAGAAAACAAAATTTAGGTTCTTTAGGTTGGATTTTCCGAACAAAAGTCAGATCTGTGAATTCTGAAATCAGAACCGACTAAAAGTGACTTTTTCAAAAATCATTGTAAAAGGGTATTTAACCGGTATTTTCTGAGGTACAATACGCGACTTGAGAACGATAGTGAAGGCCAAAATTCGATATCGTGAAGAAAAAACATGTAGGTTAGATTTTCCGACCGGAAATCAGACCTGTGAATTCTCAAATCAGAGTCGAAAAAAAATCACAATTTTTTAAACCATTTACAATTGTCAAAATGAACAACATGCCTGAAATTGTTCGCCAACGAGTATCAACTTCACGCTGGTACGACAGCCATTTACGGGACGAATAAAATGACAACAATACTTATATCGAAAATGCGAAATATTTCATCGACTGATTTTTTTTAAGAGGGATAAAATAAAACTGTTTTATTATCTTTGTAGATGTAAAAAAAAAAAGTTTTATTTTCAGTGTATAAATCACCAATATGACGGTATAAAATTAATATCCATTGGTATAAATAATCGTGCCTACATCCATTCCTCGGTAAACCATAATGATCCGTAGCTCGTATGTAGCTCGCGTCATTTTGCTGAGCTCAGAGTACTACAGTTGTATCGTTCTACCGCTTAAACCGGTGTATATAGTATATCGCGATTAAGTGGAGGTTATCGCGAGGTCCGGTGGACGGGAACGAGCGCTTTGTCGTCTTATCGATGGCACGCGAGCTTCTCTCTCTCTCTCTTTCCCTCGCTTCTTCTATCCTTTAACCTTCCTCGCATATTTCTTATCCCTTTCCTCACTCTCGACTTAGGTACATGACTTTTAACAGTTCCGATTACACGGCTAGTGCACCAATTTTTATCGCTCACGTTTAATCACCCTCCAAACAAAAAACACCATCGCTTACTTTTTTTTTCTCTCTTTTTAATCAAATCTTTCTACATTTTCTAATCAATATTTCATATTGAATCACTATAAAATGATTCATGTTATAAATAAACAAAATGAACTTTAACATTCACTGCTAGAAAAAACTGGAAGTTTTTATGCATAAACTCGTCAATTATATCAATTAAATTGAATGTACACTTATGATAAACAATTAATGAACCTTTACAGTAAAAATATAGCAAGTTATTAAAATTAAAGTACTTTTGCAGTAAAGTTAAAGGAAATTATGGAAATTTAGTACAGTAGAACGTCGATTATCCGAACTAATTGGGATTGACTACCGTTCGGATAAACGAAGTTCTACTGTATACCACTTTATGCATAAAAACTTTCAGTACTTGTACATGAAATTTCACGTAGATTTAGTACAGTGTACATGATGAGAAATAATTGGTTGCCCCAATTAACTCGTATGGCTAAATACGCTTCAAGCGACTAAGATGGCTAGGTTAACCATTTTTTTGGCTGCCCCGACAAACTAGATTGAGCCAACCAATTAATTTGTTGCCGCAACTAACTGATTTGTTTCTGTAACCAACTAGTGTATTGTCCTAACTAATTATATCGCGTGGCGCCTAGTCAAACAATTTTTTATTTTCGTATGATCTCAAACTCAATGAAAAGTAGTGACATTGATTCGAAGAAACATTTCTTTAAACCAATGAACCTTTTTCATTGATTTCAAAGATATCGTCTCTGATTCAATGAAACCTTCTTACCAGCTCAAAATTTCGAAACCTATTTTTTCCTGAAGTACGCGGCAGATAAAGCTCAAATTTTGTCAGTATGTAAGAAAGTATGGCAGTAATAGGCTAAGCTTCTGGCTCCTCGAAACTCGAAGCCGTTTGTTCGAGAGAACCGGAAAACAAAAAAGTGAGGTTAGGTGCGAGAGAGAAATAAATGAAAACGTTTCTTCGAACCAATGAAAACGTCTCTTTAAAACAATGAAACTGTTTCTTCATTATATGCTCACGAAGTAAATCTTTATTTGCAGGCAATTAAATGTTCTCTGTGAAATTCAAATGCACTATTTCGTTGAAATCAATGAAAAAAAAAATCAATCCACCCATTTCTTTGGCGTCAATGAAATCTTTTCTCTCTGTGTAGTTGGGACTACCCGAGTAGAAATTCAGCTATGGGCAATATCAGGCCCTAGCGTGGTAGCCGAATTTAAATCTAAGGCCCCCGCCTGGCAACCTTATACGGGCCTGGCAGAAAAGTAACGCAGCGCAAGATCAGGGCCAGATTAAGTTTTCCAGATAAGGGCCAGATAGAGGCTGCCCTACTAAGCCCCTACTTATAAAAACGACAAATAAATTACAAAATAATTATCTGCGCTATTCGAATTCGATTTATTTTGCACTTTCTATTGGATATTCGAGCTTATTTAGTTTTGAGTATATATTAATTGCTGAAAAAAACACATGTACATTTTTTTCCCGTTGGTGGGAATCGAACCTTGATCCTCTGGGTGACAGTTCTGCGCCTTAGCCCACTCGACCATTGACATCTTAGAAAGTTTATATATTTATTGTCTATTTGAAGTATACTTAAAATGAAAACACGTCAAGACTGTACATCCATTTATTGTGACTACGAACGAAATATTCAAAATTCAAACATGATGGGGTGGTCACCCATCCAGGTACTGGACTTTGACGGTCAGTACCTGGATAGATTTCAAAGTAATTCTAGCGGTACAGTCCCGTAAAACGTGAGTTTCAGCGAAAATTGCGAATACTTCTCGATGGGATAAAGATGTGAAAAAATCCAGTATACGCAAGGTGCTGAAAAGATTGATTTTGCATAACAATAATTTTTAAATGTTTTTAACGAATGCCGCATCTAGCCCTTACACGAACCTGATAATGTAAATTTACGGTGTATTTAAAAAAAAACTATGCCATACGAAGACCGTATGCGGATCTGACCAGGGAAAGTAAAGGTAAATTGGACACAATCTTGGTCCAAATGCCACAGGAAGACCTTATGCGAAACGGATAGGTCGATGAATGGCATATTTATATGAGGTTACCGTATGTAAAGCCTGACATGGGCCTGATCCGGTGGAAAGACGGCATTTTTAAGGTAGAATGCCATATCTCGGCCTTACATGGACCTGATCAGGTGAACTTACGACGATCCCTAAATAAGGTTACCATATCTAGCCTGACATCAGCCTGATCCGGTGGAAAGACGGAATTATTAAGTACGAATGCCATATCTCAGCCTTACATGGACCTAAGCAGGTCAATTTACGGCGGCCCCAAATAAGGTTACCGTACCTAAAACTGATCTGGACCTCGTGTGACAGCAGGCATGCCTGATGAAATTTCTACTCGGGTACCATTCGAATCGTTGGCACTACCATTTCAGTTGCAAGAGAAATAGAATAATGATTGGCTGCGTCAACTCATTTTTTGGTTATGGCAACTAATAATTTCTTTCAGTGTAGTATTGAAATTCAAGTATTTCATTTCATGGGCAAAGATTTCCGTGAATCAATGAAACTTTTTCTCTCGGTGTATCGATATTGACGATATGAGTCTATAAAAATAAAGAAATGATAGCGTTAATCCATTATCGTAGATCATCCATGGACCTCTAAGCACTCCTGGCAATCGTTTCTCCTACTCAGCTGCTATAACGCTGCGAGCTGCATACCCACGAAGAGTTAGCTGATTTCAACTCCAGGAAGTCCTGGAGTGGTGCTCTTACTTACTGTTTAGTCTTCGAGTGTACGAACATCCGCGAGCTAGCAGAACGTGGATCGGTTCGCGACAACACGGATTAAATATACGCTCAGCCTGATTAAACATCGCTCGAGCGTTCAGTGAGGACTCTCTCGAGACCAAATCCGAGAACAACGAGAGAGGGATATAACAGACGGAAATTCTGCACTACATACGTTGTTCTTTCGTATTGCGTTTCACAACGCGCACACTCTAATGTATTATAACGCATAACAAATCCGATATTCGATTCGTTACATTGAGATTCGCGGTAATCAACAAAGCGGCTACCTTAAGATTATCGCTACTGGAATGATAAGCTCACATGACTGTGAATCACGCAATGGTATGTCATTGCCATTGGATGTAAACAAGGACCTATAGAATTTGCATCATCAAACATTCAACTAGGTAAAAAAAAAAGCTTATGGAATTTGGCTCGGTTATATATCTTTTTTTAACTATCTGCAATGGAAATTTTGAATTGGAGAGAAAATTGGAAAAGCCAACAATGCCAAATTTATAATACAATATATATGCTGTGATGGATTGGCAGATCTAACAAAGACTGAAAATATAAAATAACCATTCATGTTGAATGTGTGTATATATGAATGTGTTACTAATTTTGAAGGCTCTTGTTTAAAAATAATAAAGGCTATTATTATATTATATACTATATTATATAAAAATAATATTATTTTTTAATTTAAAACTCATTTAGAGATTTTATATTTATATTTATATTTGTTACTTCTATAATCTTTGCCAAAATAAAGAAAAAGCCTTTTATTTATTCATTTTGTATCGTACCCATTATTATTTCTATCGTATTTTGATTCTTTTCAGTATGCCAGGTTTTAGATTAATTTTTTTGTGTTATTTATTTATTATATATTTGCGTCACTGTGTTTTAGTAATAACCCCCATACAGTACATGTTAATATCAATTCAACAACAATATAATTATTATTTGAACTAAAATAATTATAAATTCATTATTACCTATATGCCAGAATTCTAATATTCGAAACCGCTAATAACTGGAAGGAATTTTCCTTACCACATTCTGACAAATTAATCTCCCGTCTACAATATGGGAATGATTCTTATCTAACCATTTTTCATTTGCCCAATTTCTTTATTAATTACAATCAATTTTTTCGTCGGTAGTTTTTTAATTTTTATAAAATAATTTTTTTACTATTTATAGCACGAGTGAAATCGATATAATTATCTGAATGAAAAGTTTAGAGCCTCCCGCGCGTCATAATACGTGTTTTCTCTTTATAAGATCGCGACTATCAATGCAACAACAGTATAATAATTATTTTAACGAAAATAATTATACATTCATTAATACCTATATGCCAGAATTCTAATATTCGAAACCGCTAATAACTGGAAGGAATTTTCCTTACCACATTCTGACAAATTAATCTCCCGTCTACAATATGGGAATGATTCTTATCTAACCATTTTTCATTTGCCCAATTTCTTTATTAATTACAATCAATTGTTTCGTCGGTAGTTTTTTAATTTTTATAAAATAATTTTTTTACTTGTTATAGCACGAGTGAAATCGATATAATTATCTGAATGAAAAGTTTAGAGCCTCCCGCGCGTCATAATACGTGTTTTCTCTTTATAAGATCGCGACTATCAATGCAACGACAGTATAATAATTATTTTAACTAAAATAATTATACATTCATTAATACCTATATGCCAGAATTCTAATATTCGAAACCGCTAATAACTGGAAGGAATTTTCCTTACCACATTCTGACAAATTAATCTCCCGTCTACAATATGGGAATGATTCTTATCTAACCATTTTTCATTTGCCCAATTTCTTTATTAATTACAATCAATTTTTTCGTCGGTAGTTTTTTAATTTTTATAAAATAATTTTTTTACTATTTATAGCACGAGTGAAATCGATATAATTATCTGAATGAAAAGTTTAGAGCCTCCCGCGCGTCATAATACGTGTTTTCTCTTTATAAGATCGCGACTATCAATGCAACGACAGTATAATTATTATTTTAACTAAAATAATTATACATTCATTAATACCTATATGCCAGAATTCTAATATTCGAAACCGCTAATAACTGGAAGGAATTTTCCTTACCACATTCTGACAAATTAATCTCCCGTCTACAATATGGGAATGATTCTTATCTAACCATTTTTCATTTGCCCAATTTCTTTATTAATTACAATCAATTTTTTCGTCGGTAGTTTTTTAATTTTTATAAAATAATTTTTTTACTATTTATAGCACGAGTGAAATCGATATAATTTTCTGAATGAAAAGTTTAGAGCCTCCCGCGCGTCATAATACGTGTTTTCTCTTTATAAGATCGCGACTATCAATGCAACGACAGTATAATAATTATTTTAACTAAAATAATTATAAATTCATTAATACCTATATGCCAGAATTCTAATTTTCGAAACCGCTAATAACTGGGAAGGAATTTTCCTTCGTCAGGAGATTACCACATTCTGACAAATTACACCGAGAGAAAAGATTTCATTGACGCCAAAGAAATGGGTGGATTGATTTCAACGAAATATTTCTTTGATTTCAATGAAATAGTGCATTTGAATTTCAAAGAGAACATTTCATTGGCTGTAAATAAAGATTTACTTAGTGAGCATATAATAAAGAAACAGTTTCATTGTTTTAAAGAAACATCTTGGTTGATTCAAAGAAACATTTTCATTGATCTCTCTCTCGCACATAACCTCACTTTTCTGTTTTCCGGTTCTCCCGAACGAACGGCTTCGAGTTTCGAGGAGCCAGAAGCTCAGCCTATTTCTGCCGTACTTCCTTACATACTCACAAAATTTGAGCTTTATCTGCCGCGTACTTCAGGAAAAAATAGGTTTCGAAATTTTGAGCTGATAAGAAGAAGGTTTCATTGAATCAGAGACGACATCTTTGAAATCAATGAAAAAGGTTAATTGGTTTAAAGAAATGTTTCTTCGAATCAATGTCACTACTTTTCATTGAGTTTGAGATCATTCAAAGAAAAGATAGTATTGAAATTCAAGTATTTCATTTCATTGGCAAAGATTTCCGTGAATCAATGAAACTTTTTCTCTCGGTGTAATCTCCCGTCTATAATATGCGAATGATTCTTATCTAACCATTTTTTATTTGCCCAATTTCTTTATTAATTACCCTCAATTTTTCCGTCGAGGGTTTTTTAATAATTTAATAATTTTTAAACTATTTATAGCACGAGTAAAATCGATATAATTATCGGAATGAAAAGTTTAGAGCCTCCCGCGCGTCATAATACGTGTTTTCTCTTTATAAGATCGCGACCATTATTCAACCGAGGGTATAATAGCAGCCAAAGGCTGCAGCCGGACCACATGTTCGCAATACTATATAGGCGTTGCAGGTAGACGTATGCACCTTTCTTGAGCTTCAATACACATACAAGTACACACAACTACGGATAGTCCAAGTGCTGCGCTTGAGAGCCTAGGTAAGTGCGTAAGAAAATTACACGCGCGGCTTCGTACACACGTAAATCACGGATGGAGTCGCGGCAACCGTCGAGACCCACCGCCACACGTAAACCGTATGCTCACATATCCTCGACGCGTCCGGAAAGTCACTCTTTCATTCTCACGCACACACTCGGCGAACTTTCGTTCCTTCTTTTTCCAACGCTTCGTTTATACGGAGCTTGCGCGGTGAAACCCGTTGTTACTCCCTCCCGCGTGCAATTATCTTTCTCCCCTTTCCTTTTACCCTTCCCTCTTCCCTCTTCCCTTTCCATTGGTATACAGCGCATTGGTGAGTCGCTCGCTCGCTCGTTCGCACGAAGATGCTGATTTTTCTAAGCGAGTTCATCGAGCCCCCTTCTGCGTACACTAGCTTCGGATTTCTTACCACATATACATGCATCCCTACGCAACTATAGCTCTACTAAGGTTCCCGGAGGTCTTGGAACTCGTTGAGAACTCTGCCCGACATCAAGAGGTCCATGCAGCTCAGAGTTGTAAATCTCGAATTCTTTTAGAAATATATAAGTATTGTGGATGGTACAATTTATGATTATTTTTCCATTCCACTTTAAGGTAGTCTGTTCACATTAGCTAGTCAAATCAGTGCTAAATTTTTAATCGCGTTTCTACACACTTTGGTAGTTTTGCCGACTGTTCTGCAGAGTGGCTTGCTCATCAGCATTAGTTCTTAATATATAAATCCATCCACAGACACGGTTTGAAATAAAAATACCCTGATACATACAAATTTCGGATGGGGTTGTTGTCATCCAGTTTTATATTAGAAAAACCCACAACATTAATCTAGTTTAAACGAGCAATAGCTTATGTTGTTTGTTAAAAAATGCTTCATTGATTGACCGGACAAATTCTGTATTAGTATTAGTTATTCACAAGTTACAAGCATGTGTAAATCTGATGATAGGTTAGAGTAGATAAAAAACGGTTGCAATTTTCTTACAAAGAATACTATAAGAAAATGTCTCCGGTCAATCAATGAAGCATCTTTTAATAAACAAAATGAGCTATCGTTCGTCAAAGTCTGACAAAAATTATGGTTTTTTCTAATATAAAACTGGATGACAACAACCCTATCCGAAATTTGTATGTATCAGGGTATTTTTATTTCAAACCGTGTCTGTGGATGGATTTATATATTAAGAACTAATGCTGACGAGCAAGCCACTCTGCAGAACAGTCGGAAAAACTACCAAAATGTGTAGAAACGCGATTAAAAATTTAGCACTGATTTGACTAGCTAATGTGAACAGACTACCTTAAGGGAACTTTTTAGTGTGACGGCCCGAAAAATAGCATATTTTCATGATTTTTTTTCGGACGTTTACTATACGCCGATCAATCTGAAATTTTTGTGACATATTAAGGTAATCATGAATGACAGAAAATGATTTTTTATAAGACGATTTTTATTGTTTAAATATTTTTTTTTTATTGTTGAAAATAATGTTGATAAAAAAGATAGCCTCATGGTGGACATCCTAGGGGTCGCAAATTTTATCTAAAAAAAAACCGAAAGGATTATTAATTAGTATGCGATTGGCTATCGCGCTATGGAGGCTTTTTTTAAATCAAAATTGACAAAATGGCGGCGGTTTGAACAAAAAGTACCGATTTTAGCCGTTTTTTTCGACAGTTTTTCTTTTAAAAAAATGGGAAGATTAAAAAAAAAGCTTCCATAGCACGATAGAGAGTAGCGTGAAGAATGTTCTCCTAAAATTTGAAAACGATCGCTTGAAAACTGTTCCCCGGAGAATGTCCACCGTTTTGAAAAATGTCGTTTCGAGAAAAACGCGTTTAAAGTTTCGAGTGTAGAAATTCCATATACCTAAATTGTGTACTTACGACTAATCGGCGATGCCAGGTCCATAAAGTATGCCAGCGAAGTATTTCGAATTTTGCTTTAAAAATTTGAGAGGATGTTTTTGACCATATATACTAATGGATAAGACAAAAAAAAATCGATTTTTTTTTCACACTGAAAAGATCCCTTAACATGCAGCGATTCAAAGAATTTTATAAGAATTGAAAAAAACGTCCGAACGAAAAAAATTAGTGTAATAAAGAAATTAGGTAAATGAAAAATCGTTAAATTAGAATAATTCGCGTATTGTAGACGGGATATTAATACCTCAAAGGCGACGAATTAATATCCCGTAATAACCCCTTATTAATAATAAAAAGGTCGTCTCCCGACTTAAAATTTAGTTAAATTTGATCGAGTCGATGGACAAGTTGATCGACATTTTTCAAAATCTTAAAAATCGCATCAAAACGGAATGCGTCAATCGATATTTATAAAATTAATACTAAGTACAGATTGTGCAGTGCTCTACGTGGCATTCAAATTTGAAATGATTCGGTCGAGTAGTTTACGAATTATGGTAAAGTGAATTTAAGGACGGGCAATTTGTCTCGATGTTTAAAAAAAAAATTATGAAAACAAAGCTTTTTCTAGGAGGAAGAAAAAAATGGATTTTTTCCCTCAATTTCTCCCAATATCGAATTGAAAATAACGTTTTTTTTTTCGTTGCTGCTATTCAAAAGTTCCCATATAATTTCATAACCGCTACAGATTATTATTGCGAAATCATTACTCCAAAATGAACTGTACCTTAAACTTTAATTCTTAAAGTAATGGAGGTTTACAACACTGATGCAGCTACTTATACCAGATGAATCTGTCGAACACGGGGTACGGGGAAAGTAATGATAGGCCGATTAATAATAAAATAAGCACACAACCCTAAATTCGGCCTGATAATTCAATCGCTTTTCAAGTAACAACGGATTAAACTTATCTTTCATTTATTAATAAATTTCCCTGATTTTTCAACAAAGATTCTCAAGAAATTAATACAAATTTGATATTTTGACAAACAATTCTCACACGAATAAAAGTGTCTTCTTTTTTCTTGAACTCTTTTTAATTCTATTATTATTTTTCAACCAAAATTCTCAAGAAATTAATACAAATTTGATATTTTGACAAACAATTCTCACACGAATAAAAGTGTTTTCTTTTCTCTTGGACTCTTTTTAATTCTATTATTATTTTTCAATCAAAATTCTCAAGAAATTAATACAAATTTGATATTTTGACAAATAATTCTCACACGAATAAAAGTGTCTTATTTTCTCTTTAATTCTTTTTAATTCCTATTATTATTTTTCAACCAAGATTCTCAAGAATTTAATACAAATGTGATATATTGACAAATAATTCTCACACGATTAAAAGTGTCTTATTTTCTCTTGAACTTTTTAAAATTCTATTATTATTTTTCAATCAAGATTCTCAAGAAATTAATACAAATTTGATATATTGAGAAATAATTCTCACACGAATAAAAGTGTCTTATTTTCTCTTGAACTTTTTAAAATTCTATTATTATTTTTCAATCAAGATTCTCAAGAAATTAATACAAATTTGATATATTGACAAATAATTCTCACACGATTAAAAGTGTCTTATTTTCTCTTGAACTTTTTAAAATTCTATTATTATTTTTCAATCAAGATTCTCAAGAAATTAATACAAATTTAATATTTTGACAAATAATTCTCACACGAATAAAAGTGTCTTCTTTTTTCTTCGACTTTTTAAAATTCTACCATTATTTTTCAATCAAGATTTTCAAGAAATTAATACAAATTTGATATTTTGACAAATAATTCTCACACGAATAAAAGTGTCTTCTTTTCTCTTGGACTCTTTTTAATTCTACCATTATTTTTCAATTAAGATTCTCAAGAAATTAATACAAATTTGATATTTTGACAAATAATTCTCACACGAATAAAAGTGTCTTCTTTTCTCTTGGACTCTTTTTAATTCTACCATTATTTTTCAATTAAGATTCTCAAGAAATTAATACAAATTTGATATTTTGACAAATAATTCTCACACGAATAAAAGTGTTTTCTTTTCTCTTGGACTCTTTTTAATTCGACAATAATTCATGCGCCCTACACTCTTAGTCATTCGCGTACATGGTAATCTTGATCCAACGACGGATTGAACACACAAGAATGAAAAATCGTGGCAACGTGTTACACTGCTATGTATAATAGTACGGAGTAATATAGTATAGAAGAGGCGGCAGCGTTGCGCTATCGTTATCGGAGCTCTCGAATCTGGTGCGTAGAGAATTCCGAAACGTCCGAAGAAACAAATGGACGCCACCGAGGTCGAGCTGCTGCTGCTGCTGCTTCTTTCTTCCTCTCCTTCTTCCGATGTTGCTTCGTACTTACCGTTGACGAGAGCGTTCCGATCGATCGCGATCGAGCGGACTCGAACGAGGAGCCGCTTTTACTCATTCTGGCACGGCGAGCCCACCCGCATCTATCCTTTGGGTCATTCCATACCAAGTGGGCCATTCATTAACCATCACGCCAATTTTTCTGTAGTTTGTAAGCATAATAATAGAAATTCTGTGAAATAGGCCATTTATTAGCCATCACGCCAATTTTTCTGTAGATTGTAATCATAATAATAGAAATTCTGTGAAATTTTGAGAAAAATTTGGAATTGTCTGACTCAAAAAAAAAAAATATCTTTAGTTTATTTTGTGAAAAAATAGCGAAAATTTTTTTTGAGTCTATGAAAAATTTTTGATTAAAAATTTTATTCAAAAATTTTAATTTTATACAGGTACTCATTTTTTGTACGATCGGTAATTTTGAATATACAGCGAATTGAATAAAAAATGAAATAAAAAAATTGTTATTCAATTTTGGGCAAACTATTGCAAAAATAGCAACAATGCCGTCCAAACATCCAAATGTTTATCATTATCATTCACTATATTCTTACAACAAGTATTTAGTTTTTATATCGCACAACTTTTCTGGGATAAATACGTCACATTAATTTGTAATTATTTTTTTTTAAGTTTATTTTTTGCTCCAACTTCCACAATTTTTTAGATATCTAACTGCAATTTAGTTTACAGGTAAACTATTATCAGACAAGGTTTGATTTAAGATTTAATATGGCGTTAATTCGTTTGGGTATTGAAATTTTATAGGATATTTAATTTTTTGAAAATATTAGCTCATCCTCTTTAACTTCTCTTTCACAGCACACATTTTTCGCAGTTGCAATTATTTCGTACTCTAAAACTACAACAAAACAATAACAGACTCTCGTAGTGATAACCAAAATCTCTACACTCATGTAATTAAAAAAATGTAAATATATACATGAGAATTTTCGCTGAAAAAAAAAGTTTAAATAAGAAAATAAAAAAATTCGTTCGCGACACATTTTTCGCAGTTGCAATTATTTCGTACTCTAAAACTACAACAAAACAATAACAGACTGTCGTAGTGATAACCAGAATCTCTATACTCATGTAATACAAAAAATGTAAACATATACACGAGAATTTTCGCTGAAAAAAAAAAGTTTAAATAAGAAAATAAAAAAATTCGTTCGCGACACATTTTTCGCAGTTGCAATTATTTCGTACTCTAAAACTACAACAAAACAATAACAGACTGTCGTAGTGATAACCAGAATCTCTACACTCATGTAATGCAAAAAATGTAAACATATACACGAGAATTTTCGCTGAAAAAAAAGTTTAAATAAGAAAATAACAAAATTCGTTCGCGACACATTTTTCGCAGTTGCAATTATTTCGTACTCTAAAACTACAACAAAACAATAACAGACTGTCGTAGTGATAACCAGAATCTTTACACTCATGTAATGCAAAAAATGTAAACATATACACGAGAATTTTCGCTGAAAAAAAATGTTTAAATAAGAAAATAAAAAAATTCGTTCGCGACACATTTTTCGCAGTTGCAATTATTTCGTACTCTAAAACTACAACAAAACAATAACAGACTGTCGTAGTGATAACCAGAATCTCTACACTCATGTAATGCAAAAAATGTAAACCTATACATGAGAATTTTCGCTGAAAAAAAAAGTTTAAATAAGAAAATAAAAAAATTCGTTCGCGACACATTTTTCGCAGTTGCAATTATTTCGTACTCTAAAACTACAACAAAACAATAACAGACTGTCGTAGTGATAACCAAAATCTCTACACTCATGTAATGCAAAAAATGTAAACATATACATGAGAATTTTCGCTGAAAAAAATGTTTAAATAAGAAAATTAAAAAATTCGTTCGCGACACATTTTTCGCAGTTGCAATTATTTCGTACTCTAAAACTACAACAAAACAATAACAGACTGTCGTAGTGATAACCAAAATCTCTACACTCATGTAATGCAAAAAATGTAAACATATACACGAGAATTTTCGCTGAAAAAAAAGTTTAAATAAGAAAATAAAAAAATTCGTTCGCGACACATTTTTCGCAGTTGCAATTATTTCGTACTCTAAAACTACAACAAAACAATAACAGACTCTCGTAGTGATAACCAAAATCTCTACACTCATGTAATGCAAAAAATGTAAACATATACACGAGAATTTTCGCTGAAAAAAAAAGTTTAAATAAGAAAATAAAAAAATTCGTTCGCGACACATTTTTCGCAGTTGCAATTATTTCGTACTCTAAAACTACAACAAAACAATAACAGACTGTCGTAGTGATAACCAAAATCTCTACACTCATGTAATGCAAAAAATGTAAACATATACACGAGAATTTTCGCTGAAAAAAAAGTTTAAATAAGAAAATAACAAAATTCGTTCGCGACACATTTTTCGCAGTTGCAATTATTTCGTACTCTAAAACTACAACAAAACAATAACAGACTGTCGTAGTGATAACCAGAATCTTTACACTCATGTAATGCAAAAAATGTAAACATATACACGAGAATTTTCGCTGAAAAAAAAAAGTTTAAATAAGAAAATAAAAAAATTCGTTCGCGACACATTTTTCGCAGTTGCAATTATTTCGTACTCTAAAACTACAACAAAACAATAACGGACTGTCGTAGTGATAACCAGAATCTTTACACTCATGTAATGCAAAAAATGTAAACATATACACGAGAATTTTCGCTGAAAAAAAAAAGTTTAAATAAGAAAATAAAAAAATTCGTTCGCGACACATTTTTCGCAGTTGCAATTATTTCGTACTCTAAAACTACAACAAAACAATAACAGACTGTCGTAGTGATAACCAGAATCTCTATACTCATGTAATACAAAAAATGTAAACATATACACGAGAATTTTCGCTGAAAAAAAAAAGTTTAAATAAGAAAATTAAAAAATTCGTTCGCGACACATTTTTCGCAGTTGCAATTATTTCGTACTCTAAAACTACAACAAAACAATAACAGACTGTCGTAGTGATAACCAGAATCTCTACACTCATGTAATGCAAAAAATGTAAACATATACACGAGAATTTTCGCTGAAAAAAAAGTTTAAATAAGAAAATAAAAAAACTTGCTACTGGCGTGATCGCAAAACGTGACTTTCTCATCACGATTGTTACTGGCGTCACGTTACTGTCGTGAAGTTAGTTTGTGAAGTTAGTTTGTGAAATTAGTTTGTGAAATTAGTTTGTGAAATTAGTTTGTGAAGTTAGTTCGTAATATTCGTTTTTGTAGTTATATATGAATAAATATCTCTCTATATTATAAAAAGATCGCGCCGCCGCCTTCGCCGCCGTGTCAAGAATCGAGGGACTTATTCGGGTTAGAAGCGGTCACCCATCCAAGTACTGACCACAAAAATTCTGGGGTCTATTTTTGAAAAAATTAGCTTATTTAGGCTTATTTAAAAAAAAATTAGGTCTTTTTTTAAATTTAGGTCTATTTTTGAAAAAAAAAAAAATTAGACCTATTTTTTAAATATTATTTTACATACTTTGCATGTGATGAAAAAGTAAAAATTTGTTACTGGTGTAAAATTTTTATCGTGAATTTACTGGGTTATAGTGATTAATAATGTGTGAATTTCGCACATTAATTGTAATCTCCATTTTTAGCTATAATTTGTCAAGAACGCGTTTGTAAATTCGAAATTCGCGCGCGCGAGAAAGCGAGCGTGACATCGCGCGCCGGCGCGCGCCTTCACATCTCTCTTTCCCTTTGATGTTATTATCGTCGGCATTGCGATAGTTTGACAGTCGGAATTACATTTTATTTGATATTTCCAACGTTTCGCATATTATGGTGTGTATGAGCAGCATTTGGAATTGGTATAAAATGCTATACGAGTGATAAAATAAATAAAAAAACTATGATGTGATGAGTGCATGAGTGTTTATAGTCTAACATCAAGAGTGATGATAACCTCAAATGTGTTTCTCTTGTATTTTTACATTCTTTTTTTAAATTTTAATCTAACATATGGTGTAAATATTCATAGTATGTTATCATTGAAAACTGCTCAAGATCATTGCAGTTCTTTTTTTTAGTGAATGTGTAACACAATAACACAAGAAAGTAACATATTTCAAGCAATACATTTTTTACAACAGTTTAAGATGTCTTATGTGGGTGATTGAAAAAACAAAATCTTCTATATACTAAATCTCTTGTTGTTCATTTTTTATTTGCTGGTAATACTATTTGTATGTATCACATTGAAGCATAATATCTTTTATATTAACTTGCGGTACAAAAATAAATAAAATTTTTATTTTTTTTTATTTTGTATTTAAGGTAAAGTATCAGAAGCAGTGGAGATTTTGGATTGGATTTCAATACCAAAACCAGGATTTGAATGCAGAAGACACACAAAAAATTTCATTTCAGTCCATAGATGTTTTCAAAAGTTATTGTGTTTCCGGACGGCACATACAGACGCCAGACAGACAGACAGACAGACGGACGGACAGAAATGAGGTAATGTGTTTTTTGGAATCTAGGACACTCAAAACATCTATTTCCATCAAAATCTGGAAGTCGAATTTTTTTTGGATTGCAATACTTTCTCTTTATCCATACTCCGTATGTGATGAGAAAGTAAAAATTCGTTCGCGACACATTTTTCGCAGTTGCAATTATTTCGTACTCTAAAACTACAACAAAACAATAACAGACTGTCGTAGTGATAACCAAAATCTCTACACTCATGTAATGCAAAAAATGTAAACATATACATGAGAATTTTCGCTGAAAAAAAATGTTTAAATAAGAAAATTAAAAATGCCGTCGCGCCCTCTACATATTTTTTTTTATCTAATCGATGATTTACGAGAAATTGTTTTTCATATTGGAAAAAAATATATTGCGCAAAAATGGACCATCCTACTATATTATATGCCCAATTCTATGTTTAGAACTATATATATTTTATACTATATATAGTTATAAGTAAATAAAATCAGCGCCAAGGATTTATTTATTATTTCTCCTCTCGATTGGTGTTGACCTTATGTATATGGTACACGCTGCAAGAAATCTCGCGCTAATGTCGAGGGCGTTCCTGAAAGATCGCCGATCTCAGGGTGCGCGAACGCCGGCCCGGAATCAATATTGTTGGATTGCGTCGATAACGCCACGTAGATATAATAAAATCTTGCTTGCCACGTTCTTCGGCCAGTTCCCGGCCCCGGAGGCATCTCGTCCCGTTCCGCGAAAATAACATTCCCTTTTATACCCTTACACGAAATTCTTCTTTCGTAATTTTAACTCGGCACCTTCGCAAATTCGTGGAATAATACATTTGTTAAGTTAAATTTTAAGAACTCTCGCACCAAGTTTGAGAATGAATTTTTTTTTCACAGAGCTTGTCAAGTAAAAAAATATGTATATGGGGCATTGCATACCAACTCGGTCAACGGCTGACCCTCATCTTTTTTTTCCTGGTAATTTTTTATTTTATTGTCCCAACTGAAAAATGTACGTAGAAATTTTTTCAGGTTTTTTTAAATCGAAATTTCTGAGTTATAAGTAATTAAAGCTATGAAAAAAACGCTCTAATTTGTAAAAAAAACTCAAAAATACTATGATGTGCAACAAAGCGTTTGAATCATAGGAAAGAGTGGGCCGAGACATCCTGCTATTTTTTTTCAATTTTATAACATTATTCAAAGGTTTTTTTTTATTTTTATTTTTATTTGTATCTTTCCGTATGCCTTCTTCAGGCTTTTACGTTGCCCCTCTCCCCTTTTCCCCGTTCCATCATAGACACCCCTTTCCCCGTTCACGTCATAGAGACCCCCCCTAGAGTGTTGTCCGCAGCCACTCATCCTAATGCACTACTGTATCGCATTTGCACGAGGGCACAGAGAAACTGCGGAAAACCTGGCCGATACAGACGGCTTTATTTTTACTGAGTTTCTATTGTATTAGAATACATTAGAAACTCAGAAAAACTACCTCCCACTCAGCAGTTGGCGCGCAAACCAGTGCATGGCCAAGCGGTCACCCATCCAAGTTATGGCCGCAAATAATGCTGCTTAACTGTGGGGACCGCCGAAGCCACACACCGACCGCGCGTCCACTACTGTCGGTTTATTCAAAGGTTTTTTAAACGTTAAATAGACAACGCTTCGATTTGAAAATCTCAATATGTAGAGTCGATACGTAAACTCAATACGTAGACTATAGATATAGATTTTTGCTGTAATAGTCAGTCTATATTCTAGTCTACAATCGTCCCAGTTGATGAACTATTTGTAGACGTCTCTTCGAAGATCTATCGCCACTCTAAATAGACGATTTTTTTTTACATCGGAACCCAACTTCACAGCTGATCTTATCTATAAATTACATACGTATTACATGTATGTAATACGTATAAACAATATACAGTCTGTATAAACTCTATAGAGTTTATACAGACTGTATATTGTTTTTTACCTCGGTTCGTTTAGAGGAGTAAGCAAAAATATATGACTAAATAAAACTATAGGGTAGAAGTACCGGTTGTGGCCACTGTACCGGTTGTGGCCACCCCTACGCTTAAATACGTTTTTCGTGGCTATTTTAATTCTGTATCTGTATTTAATCATAATTTTTCATAACGTTGTGTATTTTGGAAACATTTATCGTCATGTTGACGTCCGTTCATCTCTATTACAAAAAGTACTGTGTCAGTAATTAAAGTATCATCAGCTGATTCATCAAATTATCAACTCCTTACGGTATTCGACAAGATTTTGACGAAAGCTCTAAATACATATTCGGATTATATAGTTGGCGAATTGCATGCAGCTTTGCACATATCAATCTTAAGAGTCATCACTGCAAATGTTGATGTACTAAAAGTTTGAAATAAAGCTATACATTTATAAAAAATACGATGGCCACAACTGGTACATGGAATAAGCATGTTGCCCCGGATATGGCCATGATAATATAATCATTAATTTTTCGTTAATTATTACACAATCAATTCATAAATTCGTAAAGAAGAAACAAAAAAACGAAAAAACGCTAAGAAAAATATATCCTTAGAAATGTATAGTAAAAAAGAAGGTAAAGCGGTGGAACACCTTTCATGTTGAAGATTCCCATCATTATTCAATGCGAAAATCTACATTCGGAAAGAACTCTGGTAAAAGTAAAAATAAAAGTGTAAAGAGTAAAACATTAATATAATGTATGACTATTTGTGACAAAGAAAGCTGCTACGAAAAAGTGCAAAACGAAGGAGACGAATGTCAAAAAAGGTTAGTTAGGTTCACAGATGGCATCTGTGCTTTAAAGACATTTTCGTGTAGAGGAATTGGATGCTTTCATAAGAATACGATTTTGATTTATTAAACACACCTTAAAAAATGTTTCAAGTGCAATGAATATTGAGTTATTCTAATTTTAAGCATGGCCAAAACCGGTGCATAGGTGGCCAGAACTGGTGAAATGGCTATGCTCCTACTTTTTTCTATTTTCCAGTGTTTTCTCGATACATATGAAGATTTTTATGCTAGAAATCTGAAATTATATTCTTCTCAGATATAAAAAGTATAGGTCCAAAACAGTTTTATGATATTTGGTCCCAATCACAAGTACTTGAAAATGGGAAAATTCTTAAAGTGGCCACAACCGGTACTTCTACCCTATACATGGGTAAAGTTTGTGTGACCTATTCTTAAGCGAGTAATGGCACTTTGGTCTGTCCTATTTGCGAAGTCCGGAGTTTTTTTCCCATTTATTAAACACACCTTAAAAAATGTTTGAAGTGCAATGAATATTGAGTTATTGTAATTTTAAGCATGGCCAAAACCGGTACATTACTGTGGCCAAAACCGGTGCATAGGTGGCCAGAACTGGTGAAATGGCTATGCTCCTACTTTTTTCTATTTTCCAGTGTTTTCTCGATACATATGAAGATTTTAATGCTAGAAATCTGAAATTATATTCTTCTCAGATATGAAAAGTATAGGTCCAAAACAGTTTTATGATATTTGGTCCTAATCACAAGTACTTGAAAATGGGAAAATTCTTAAAGTGGCCACAACCGGTACTTCTACCCTATACATGGGTAAAGTTTGTGTGACCTATTCTTAAGCGAGTAATGGCACTTTGGTCTGTCCTATTTGCGAAGTCCGGAGTTTTTTTCCCATTTATTAAACACACCTTAAAAAATGTTTGAAGTGCAATGAATATTGAGTTATTCTAATTTTAAGCATGGCCAAAACCGGTACATTACTGTGGCCAAAACCGGTGCATAGGTGGCCAGAACTGGTGAAATGGCTATGCTCCTACTTTTTTCTATTTTCCAGTGTTTTCTCGATACATATGAAGATTTTAATGCTAGAAATCTGAAATTATATTCTTCTCAGATATGAAAAGTATAGGTCCAAAACAGTTTTATGATATTTGGTCCTAATCACAAGTACTTGAAAATGGGAAAATTCTTAAAGTGGCCACAACCGGTACTTCTACCCTATACATGGGTAAAGTTTGTGTGACCTATTCTTAAGCGAGTAATGGCACTTTGGTCTGTCCTATTTGCGAAGTCCGGAGTTTTTTTCCCATTTATTAAACACACCTTAAAAAATGTTTGAAGTGCAATGAATATTGAGTTATTGTAATTTTAAGCATGGCCAAAACCGGTACATTACTGTGGCCAAAACCGGTGCATAGGTGGCCAGAACTGGTGAAATGGCTATGCTCCTACTTTTTTCTATTTTCCAGTGTTTTCTCGATACATATGAAGATTTTAATGCTAGAAATCTGAAATTATATTCTTCTCAGATATGAAAAGTATAGGTCCAAAACAGTTTTATGATATTTGGTCCTAATCACAAGTACTTGAAAATGGGAAAATTCTTAAAGTGGCGACAACCGGTACTTCTACCCTATGCATGTAGTTGAGTGCGTCAATAGATGAAAGCAGAATGATCAACTGCTATCGCAAAGCGCCACAGGGTTACGTTACGAAGGGCTGTTGGTTGATGCAGTACATATCTACACCGGTGTATACTAGAGAGAGAGACGCATCATACACCTCCCACCATCGTTGCTGCTGCTGCTGCTGCTGCAGCAGGCCACCGCTCGAGACAGCTCGCGTGCTGTCTTCGTTCCGGGCGTTGCGGTGGTGGCAGGCAGACAGGCACCGTGGCATACACACCGGAGGTAGGCATAGGAAAGAGCCAACGAAGGCAGTCAGGCAACAGCCGAGCGAACGAACGGTTCGAGCTGGCAGCCCACAGGCAGCACCGCGCGAGAGCACAAGAACCAACTCGGTGAGTTTCACAGTGCGAGAGCTGTCCTGCTTCTCCTATACGTCGTCGTTGTCGTCGTCGTTCATTCGTCGTCCCTTAGTTCTTTACGTTCCTATACTCGGTTCTTTACCTCGTCGTTTCATGCAGTTGCATTTGCGGGAACCGAGTCAGCGCAACGAAAGGATGTCGCGCACCCTCTACCTTCGTTTCGCTCGGCCAAACTAACGAAAACATATAGGACTTTAGACGCCCCGTGTGTGTGTGGTCTCTTCTTTAGCAAAGAACCCATATCCCGCGTTCGGGAGGCCCAATCCCGCCGGGTAAGATTATTCCGAAAAATCCCATCCTCTCGATCCTCGCAAAACCTCCGTCCCGTCTTTGTGTCTGTGTCAACAATGATTTTTCGCCTTTTTCTCTCAAACGCTATATTCATACGCGAGTGTTTAGTGACCGATGAGAGATTCATGGGATTGAATCTAATGGCGAAGCTTAAACACTGAGGCGCTTATTTTTTATTCGACAATCTATATACATCCTTCAAACTGCAGGATACAAACAGCGGCAAAACATTCTTAGTGACTGATTCTTATCAATATTTATTTCGAAGCTGAAGGTGAAAGGGTTGTCGCTTATCACTATCGACGATCAAATGGATTATCTCGTGCAAGAGTGAAACAAAAACGTCTCAACAGTTTCATACAATTTTTCTTTTGTTTTTTTTTTTAAATTTACTTCTACGAAAGAATGGAATTTGGTGAAAATATTGTTCGGAATTTGGATCGAAAGATTGGCGAGGAATTTCAGTGATACGCGAATGGCTTTGCTGGTAAGAGGGGGATTGTTATTTTTTTGATAGACAAGTTTTGTTGGTGGCGCTACGAAATCACCGACGGTTAAGTGACTTGAACGCCGGTGCAGACGATGTCGTTCGCGGCGGGTGATAATACTGCGAGCGAGCGACGACGTCGTCGTCAGCGATTTGCCGGTTCAACGACGAATCGTCTTGACGAATATACCGCCGCGATTTATTTCCGAGTGTAAAAGTAACCAGTGGCGTTTAGAGTTATAATTTAGCTCTGAAATAACGCGCGTGCGCGTGTGTTTACATCATTAACATCTTCATCAGTGATCACAAATTGGATAATAATCGCTACTTGGTGAATTGAGTGATTAAATTATTTAATCGCTGGATTAAAAAAGCTTTTTATTGCTAAGTGGCACGTGAGGAGTTTGCGAAAAGAAAAATATAAACACGTGTCTTGTGTGCAGCAGTAAGAGAGGCCTTTTTATGGATGAAACGAGAGTGAGATAGTCGCGTGTGCCACGATCGTTTTTCCACGCACCTGTGGAAAGCCCAGAGTCAAGGATTTAAAGAGCAACTAACGGCAGCAACAACGTTTCGCGGTGAAGCGAATTTTACTGCATACACGTTGGAAATTGCAGTATGGGCGACATGAGTGTAAGTTTCATCAATTCTACTCGTTTTTTTTTAAACCTATTAATATCCCGCGTAAAATGAATTATATCAAATTGTCATCATAAATTGATATATCTCCAAAAATGCTTAAGACTAAAAAATCTTAGAAATGTTCAAAGCAATTTTGAGATCGATTTGATAACAATTTGTTTTTACTGATTTAAGCGCAATTATTGCGCTGGAATTCAATTGTACACTTGAAAAATAAAAACCAATCTCAAAATTGGTTTGAAATTTTATAAGATATTTCGTCTTAAGGCATCTCAAAAATGGCACTTTTTTACATATGTCGATTTGCGATCTCAATTTGACATAATTATTTTTATGCGGGATAATAATTGAAACATTTTTTTTTGCCACAATGACGTAGTTAAAGAGGGCAATGTTAATTTTACTAACGCGAAAATTACAGTTGTTATTATTAAGCTACGAAAATGTTATAAATCGCATCAATCTTATTTTATTGTACCGTTTACATGAAAGCTTCAGCGATTAATTATTGACCAGAAATGATGATATTACACCCAGAAAAAATGTATGGTTAATTCAATACATTTTTTCCATATTTTTCAAGTTTGCTTTAATAATTAATATTGTAAAAAGCAACTAAATTAAGGCAAGAATAATTATTTTTATAGTAGAATTCACTATATTTAACAAGCTGTGTCATTAATTTTTCTCATTGTAAATATACACATCCTTGTACGACTTTTATTCAGGGAAAAGTCAGGGGAAAAAAATTGTTCAGGGAATAAGGAAAAAGTCAGGGAATTTCAAAATTGGTTAGGAAAAAAGTAAATTGGCGCCAAATCTCCCATAAGAAGATAAAAAGTACATAAAAGAAAGTCTTAAAATCAAAAAATTAGAAAAATAATGACCAAAAAAAAACAGAAATAAACCTTAAAACTATAATTACAATTTTAATACAATTTATCAATTAAACACGATTGACTGATGCGGATTTTTTTAACACGATTCGGCTCGATATCGAAGCACTTAAGAAAAAGTTTAAAAAATGTTATATATTATTATAAGAAGTATAATATAACACGAATTATTGTAATAGTGTTTAATGTGATGTGAAGCTTTATGAGATCGTTTGCGTAATTTAAGGTCACAAAATAGATACAGAAAAAATATCTTCATTGTTGATTGGAAAAATAAATCATTCATCGAAGACGTGCATTTGTTTTGGATACATTTTTATTGGCAAATTGAAAAAAAAATGTCATTGATTCAATAAATCCATTATTATGAGCTGCCAAAAACAAGCGCTGTCAACTTAATTTGAATTCTAATTCCTCCAATTACATACGAGATCGTAACAATAACTCTAAAATAAGCAAAATAATATTTTAGCTCCTTATTTTTAATCATTAAATTCAACCAAACTCCCCAAAACTTTACATGTTTAATGTGGAAATCCCGGCGCGCCAACATGCAAAATATCTGGGTATATATATCGACCAAAAAATTAATTTTAACTTTCATTTACAACAATGCAAAACGAAGATGTTTATCAAGAGCAGCACATTTTAGAGGCATAACATTTAAAAACCGAAATCTACACATAAAACATCTTGTGAAAATATATAAGAGCATCTGCAGGCCAGTAATTGAATATGGCCACCCAGTATTTATGAACTGCAAAGATAATGCGATCAAAAAAATGAAAACTGCGGAAACATGCGCCATACGAAGTTTAACCAGAATTCGTCACCCTGCAAACCCACTCTATAATCCTCCCAACACGCTTCTCTATGAAATAACAGGAATTACTCCAATAATAAATTGAACCGAATATCTTAACTGTAAATTCTCCAGAAGCCAAATCCATAATATCACTGATCTATCCCACATAGAAAAATATATATGTAACATACACGTTAAATATATGGCGCCAAAAAGTTCTATATGCTGCATATATTCTGTATATATGTGTGCGAAAATATATTCAAAATATATGGGATATATGTATGGAATATATGTAAAATATATTTCATATACGTTTAGCGCCAAAAAGTTCTATACGTCGAATATATCGTGCATATATTTCTATTTCCATGTGGGATGCAACCAACCGTTAAGGTAAACGCCCCGGTACCCAACCATGTACCGGTCTCCAACCACTGACACAAATATTGACTAAAATGAAGAAATTATGAATATGAAATAAATAAATAACTAGTGCTACCATTTTTGCAATTCTTTATGTCTGCATAGGCCAATAATAAAAATAGTCATTAATTTTTTTGTTGACGTTTTTTAAAGATATTGTGCACTGCAGACGCCGCTCAGAGGATCGGCGCATATCTTTTAGCCAGTTCGTTAAGAATTGGCGTAACGTTGTTAAGCTTATGACGCTGTTATTTTCACGATTTCCACAATAATTCGTGGCTTGTGGTTTTCGCGAATAAATAGACTTTATAAATCTTCCATTAAAATTTGCGAAAAACCACTGCTAAGTCGTCAATTTCCATGGTTGGCTATTGGGGCGCATCCGAAGTATGCTGTACCGATATCCAACCACGGCCTATTCCCGGCCAACACAAACTCAGCGAACATAACCTCTATGGCAAGTTGATGCCGGTTGCACGTCACGCTGAACCTTTTTATTAGTTATTATTTATCATAAATTATCCCAAACGTTGCGTGCAATTTAAGAAATAAAATGAAGTTTCAACGAATCGCATAGCCTCGTATCGGCGGGTGGTTGCGTATAGGGGCATGCTTGGTCGGGTATTTAGACATTTCCTGAAATCGGTGGTCGGGTACTAGTCCATCGACTTTCTCAATTGTTTCCTAATTTTAAAAAAAAACTATACCCCTGACATGAATTAATGGATGCTTTTTGAAAAGTAGAAAAGCTAAGGTTTGCATTAGTTATGGTTACAATTATAGAAAGGTCATTTTAGTATAAGAAATATAACTTTACAGTTTCCTGTTCTCCAAGATGGCCGGCCATTGGGTCGTTTACCTTACCAAATGTCAATCGAAAACCGAAACACCCAACTCTCACACCGAGAGAAAAAGTTTCATTGATTCACGGAAATCTTTGCCAATGAAATGAAATGCTTGAAATTCAATACTATCTTTTCTTTGAATGATCTCAAACTCAATGAAAAGTAGTGACATTGATTCGAAGAAACATTTCTTTAAACCAATGAACCTTTTTCATTGATTTCAAAGATATCGTCTCTGATTCAATGAAACCTTCTTCTTACCATCTCAAAATTTCGAAACCTATTTTTTCCTGAAGTACGCGGCAGATAAAGCTCAAATTTTGTGAGTATGTAAGGAAGTACGGCAGAAATAGGCTAAGCTTCTGGCTCCTCGAAACTCGAAGCCGTTCGTTCGGGAGAACCGGAAAACAAAAAAGTGAGGTTAGGTGCGAGAGAGAGATGAATGACAACGGTTCTTTGAACCAATGAAAACGTCTCTTTAAAACAATGAAACTGTTTCTTTATTATATGCTCACTAAGTAAATCTTTATTTACAGGCAATGAAATGTTCGCTTTGAAATTCAAATGCACTATTTCATTGAAATCAATGAAAAAAAATCAATCCATCCATTTCTTTGGCGTCAATGAAATCTTTTCTCTCGGTGCACTATTTATCAGCGACTCGAGAGATTGGCTAATGATGACTTAGAACTAGAATAGTGGGATAAACAAATTCCCGAGATGATACAAAAATATAAACTACCCCATCCTCATAATTCCAGGGCTGAAGGACCCAGGTCGATGGCCCATTGGCAATATAGCTTTACCTAAAACCGTTTGAATGTATTGTATTATGTCTGCGTCCAACAAAAAAAAATGTACATTGTATTGTCAATAAATTCTTTTACTACTACTACTGATATTTTATTATTTCAATGTTAAATGGGATTGAACGAATAAGAACTAGAGAGTTAATTCAAAAATACTTCTTTTGGCAGCTCGCAAACGATGGATTTATTGAATCAATGACATTTTTTTTTTCAGTGCATAATGAATTTTTAAAAATAGAAAATCGTCGGAATTTTGGTCAGGGAAAAGTCAGGGAAGTTTTTCTCGACGAAAAAAACGGCCAACATGTTATTGTACATTTGTGATGCGTATAGGTGTCCAATCGTCGCATAGAATCGCACGTATGGCGTTTGGCTTTTTAGCTGCGTAGAGAATGCAGAATAAGAAATAAAATAAAGAGAAGAAGCCGCAGCGAAAGCGGCGATTGTGAAGGGATACGAGCTAAGGAGCTAAATGCACCGCGGTTAATGCTCGCGTGGCCACGAGAATATTAGTCGAGATTCGTTCGCGAGCCGCAAAAGAATCGCGATACTTGTATTCGCGGTGGTTACTGCTGCGAATCCTGGTGGCGGACAATGAGCCGAGATTGCATATTGTTGTTTATATTTACGCGGCGCGGCATAAATCTTCGTTTAACTTGCATTCATAGAGTCCATGGGTGCCGGTTTGCCGGCAGAAATGCAGTATACTACGTATGTAGAGAGGCGTACGTGAATATAGCTAGTACGCATCACCACGCGTACCTGCAAGTCGGTATTAACTATTAGCTGGACTTGCTATGGCATATGGAGCTCGAGAGCTCGCGTGGATAAGGAAGTCGAAGTCTTTACGCATATTACGTATTTCTTAGCTAAGTATATATTCACTACATCCAGAGAAATCGGTTTGATGGGTTTATTTGAATGAAATATCAAATTGATCTATTTTGAATTGATAATATTTTATTTCGATCACATAAAAGTCACTTGAAATCAATACGATTTATTTAAATGAAACTTTTTTTTTCCTATTTGAACAAAATAAGTAATCATGTTATGTTGGCATTTGAAGAAGACATTTAGTTAATTGCTGCCCTAATTGGATTTTATTTTAATGAAATTGAATTTATTGCATATAAATAAATTGTATTTATTCTCGAATAAAGATTATATATAATTTACTTAAAAATATATACTTTAAAATTTTAGCTTTTCAATTAAAATATTTCATTTAACGAATAAACTATTAACATAATATTTCGAGGAAAGGCGAATTTGGAAATAAATTTGTGCGGGTATTCGTCGATCCGTAAATAATACATTTGTTGAGTTAAATTTTAAGAACTCTGGCACCAAATTTGAGAATGAATTTTCTTTCATAGAGTTTCGTTTAGGAACAAGCAAAAATGTGTGACTTTAAAGAAAAATAAGTTATAATCCATAATCAGTTAGTTGAAAAAAAAATTATGAACATAATATTTCATAAAAAAGTAAATATCGGAATAAATTCTGCCACGCACTGTTAAAAAAGATTGTAAATTTACTGTGACACTATGAAGTTTACAAAACTGGTGTGTGAAGTAAATTAGTATAACATTCACTGTAAGATTTACATTAGTAGAGAGAATTTATGTACGTGCAGATTAAATTTTCAAATATTTTAAATGAAAATTACAAAACTTCTGTAGTAATCTAGTTATTGCATGACGAAATTTGTAAAATTTTAGTTCTTGATGTTAGTTAAATAATTTGTAAATTCATATACAGGACTTTTATATCTGTATAAAAATTAGTAGTTCGTCATCATGGAATTTTTCAAGACATTAATGTTCATGCGTCTTGGGAACAAAAATATTGAATGCGTATAATAAATTTTCAGTCAACCACAACTGTAATATCAGAAATTCAGAACCATTATTTTCATTGTAGGTAGCTTTTGATTTTATAATAAACATGTGTACGAAATTTACAAACGACATGCGAAGTAAAAAAATACAGAATGCAAATTCTTAGTATGTTATAACAGTAAATTTACAAAATTTCTCAAATATTTTTCCGTAATGTTATTTTAAATATCTAATACAGATTGACAAGAAATTTGTGGTACAGGTTGTGAATAAAAACTTCCACTCTGGTACTGTAATTTTCTAGTTAATTTTTAAAATAGTGCGTATAAAATTGCAAATTAAGTGAGTCAATACGCCTGATCGATAAAAACGTATAAGGTAGTGCGTGAGATTCCACCGTGTAATACATTTGTCGAGTTAAATTTTAAGAACTCTGGCACCAAGTTTAAGAATGAATTTTCATTCAAAGTGCTTCGTTTAGAAATAAGAAAGAATATATGGCTTTACAGGAAAGTACACCGAGACAAAAGATTTTATTGACGCCAAAGAAATGGGTGGATTGATTTTTTTTTCATTGACTTCAACGAAATATTTCTTTGATTTCAATGAAATAGTGTATTTGAATTTCAAAGCAAACATTTCATTCCCTGTAAATATAGATTTACTTAGTGAGCATATAATAAAGAAACAGTTTCATTGTTTTAAAGAGACGTTTTCATTGATCTCTCTCTCGCACCTAACCTCACTTTTTTGTTTTCCGGTTCTCTCGAACGGACGGCTTCGAGTTTCGAGAAGCCAGAAGCTTAACCTATTTCTGCCATACTTCCTTACATACTCACAAAATTTGAGCTTTATCTGCCGCGTACTTCAGGAAAAAATAGGATTCGAAATTTTGAGCTGGTAAGAAGGTTTCATTGAATCAGATATCTTTGAAATCAATGAAAAAGGTTCATTGGTTTAAAGAAATGTTTCTTCGAATCAATGTCACTACTTTTCGTTGAGTTTGAGATCATTCAAAGAAAAGATAGTATTGAAATTCAAGTATTTCATTTCATTGGCAAAGATTCCCGTGAATCAATGAAACTTTTTCTCTCGGTGTATAGTTGAGTGCATCGATAGATGAAAGCATTCCATAATCCATAATCATTTAGTTAAAAAAAAAACCATTAACATAATATTTCATAAAGCGGCAAATATCGTAATAAATTCTGCCACGTATAAAATTGCAAATTAAGTGAGTCAATACGCCAATGATGGACAAAAACGTATAAGGTAGTGCGTGAGATTCCACCGTGTAATACTGTATTCCAATCGTGCGAGGAGACAAGACAACATTCGCGTATATATGCAAGTAGAATCCATACTAATTCACGCATAGAGGCGAGAGATATATACGTTCGCGCGAAATACGAGGATACTCGTTGTTGTGTGCGTGTATTCGTCGAAGGTTGTTTACGGTGAGGAATATAGTGGAGGAGAGAGTCCATACAAGCGTAAACGCATACCGCGGGCGCACGGGGTTCGTCACGGATAACGCGCGGTCTTCATTAAACCTAAGCTCTTTGCGTGCTGGCCGACCATTAAGATGCCCCGGACCGGCCTACAACTAATTTGTACTGTAAATGAGATCCCTGGAACGCGCGCGCGCGCGCTCCAGCCGTACGTACGGCTCTGGACTCGCGCGCCATGAGCGAAAGGGAGTTGCGAGCGAGATACGATTCTCCTTTGGCCCGCAGCTCGCGCAACGTTGAAAACCAGCATGCAACTCCAACACCGTACTTTTCCTCTTGGCTTTTAGTGGTGTTGTTCTTGCTACTTCCCTCGCTGTTACATCGAGACGTTTCGTGTTTCGCTCTTGCACTCTCCACCGCAGCCAACACAACAACTATTCGCTGTCTCGTGCATTTATACCCGAAGAGCTAAAGCGCCTAGATTCTTACTGTCTCACCTTCCCACCGTTCGACAATTCAGACTTTTACACTTTATACCTGTGTAATAATTCTCACAAGTACTTGCCACCACTTTATTAATTCGGTATGCTTAAGATTATTATGTTTCTCACTCGAATATTGGAATTTAATTAAAGTACCCTTCATTCGACATTGCGGGGAGATTTTTCTAATAGCTACGTATAAATACATAGTCGAGGTACAGTCAAACGGTAAATAATCTTGTATTCTGGTTCGGTGCAATGAGTTTATAGTACACGGAAAGAAAATATTAGTTGCCATAAACATAAAATGAGTTGACACAACCAATCGATTATTCTATTTCCCTTACATGGAGAAAAACGCTTGGTTGGGCTTACTAAGATTTTGGTTAAAAATTTTAACAAGAAAAATTTGGTAGGCGCAACCAAGTTATTGATTAGGCGTACTAAATACTTGGTTATGTTAGCTAATAACTTGGTTATGTTAGTCAATAACTTGGTTGTGTCCAGCAAGTTTTTTTGATAACATTTTTAACCAATTTTTTGGTAATTCTAACCAAGCTTTTTTCTGAGTGTACTACTTAAATGGTAGTGCCAACGATTCGAATAGTTACGCTTAATCTCGCAAGACCTAATCGCGAATAGTTGAGGTTACTATTCGATATGATTGGGGCAACTAATTTTTGAGAGCTTGTGTACAGCAAATTGGAAACGTAGTTGTCACATAACCAAACATTTATTTCCGTGTATTATAGAGGATTTGAGGAAATGTATACGCGCCTGACTCTGAAATCTGTCACGAGGCGATTATGTTTCATTTTATTGGATCGATCCTTCGAGGTATCGATACTTGCCTTAAAAAATATCGATCCTTCGAGGTATCGATACTTGCCTTAAAAAATATCGATCCTTCGGGGAATCGATACTTCGAGGTAACGATAATTCCGTTATAAAATATCGATCCTTCGAGGTATCGATACTTCCATTAGAAAATACCGATACTTTAAGTTATCGATACTTCCGTTAGAAAATATCAATATTTCAACGTATCGATACTTCCGTTAGAAAACATCGATCCTTCGAGGTATCGATAATTCCGTTAGAAAATATCGATACTTCGAGGTATCGATACTACCGATAAAAAATATCGATACTTCGAGGTATCGATACTACTGATAAAAATATCGATCCTTCGAGGTATCGATACTTCCGTTAAAAAATATCGATACTTCGAGGTATCGATAAATCGGTTACAAAATATCGATACTTCGAGGTATCGATAAATCGGTTACAAAATATCGATACTTCGAGGTATCGATAAATCGGTTACAAAATATCGATACTTCGAGGTATCGATACTTCTGTTAAAAAATATCGATACTTTGAGGTATCGATAATTCCGTTAGAAAATATCGGTCGTTCGAGGTATCGATACTTCCGTTAGAAATGATCGATATTCTGCATCGATACTTTCTAATGGAATAATACCGTGTATTAATACTTTAATTGAAGAATCGGTCCAGATTTTTATTTCTTTAGATTTGTTAATAAACTGCAACAAAAAATAAAAAAGCGGACTAGAAAAAACGAGACGTTATTTATTATTATCTTGTATTTATAATTATCGGTATTGATTTTATGAGAATTGATCGAGTCACTTGAATTTAATCGTATTAAAAATATTCCAAAATATCGATGTTGCTATTCAAACTTGTATAAAATTCCATGCAATCAAGTAATTTTTCTTTTTATTTCAACTATCGATGTTAGATATTCAGCTTAGCAATTATCGGCAGTAAAGTTCGAATGTTATAGCGATTGGAGTATAAAAAAAATTTAATCGTCTTTATTATTGAAACATTTGCCGAATAGAACTTAATCTTACACAATGAACAATAATACTTCAAAGAAATTTAAAAAAAAAGAATGCAGTTTTTCTAATGTATCCATTTTTAATAATTCCTTCCAATCAATACGTAAGGGACGATAATGAATAAATATAAGATTTTGTGCAGTAGCCGAATCTGATGAACAGGGCGGCAAGTAAAAGAATACCACGAATCAGTATATATTCATATAACATGTGTTATATTCGCGCGTGTGCGTTTCGGGTCGTTGAAAGAATGAAAAATGTAAATGAAGCTTCGGCGCCGAGATATTATTATTTATCAGAGTCATGGCAGCTGTGCTGCCGCTTCGAATACTTGAGAGAGTTGAGCCGAATTATTACGTCTGTTTTTTTTTCTTTTCTTCTCCTTTACTTTTTAACGGGCTGCCTTTTCGGTTGCACAAGCGGTTGTGAAATCACGCGAATATGGAGGTGATAATTTTATTAAAATACTCCGAGACATTTTTACGATATCGATACAGAAAAAAATTGACACGACATCGACCGAGATTTTTTTTCATCTATAAAAATTTTCGAATATTTCATGTATAAAAATTCGTGGACAACTTAATTACTGGTTAATAATTACCACAAAAATATCGCGTTCTTTCTCTTGTTTATTGCAGCTGAAAAATAATTTTTTGTTCGCATATATCAATTCAATTATATTTGTAAAATGTATAAGACTTGATTTCTAATTTTTAAAAATTCCAAATTATTTTCGTACAACAAAATTCTGGTCCATCATTCAAAACTTATTATGAAAATTCTACGATAACGAGATTTTTTTTCGTCTATAAAAATTTTCGAATATTTCGTGTATAAAAATTTGTGGATAACTTAATTACTGGTTAATAATTACCACAAAAATATCGCGTTCTTTCTTTTGTTTATTGCAGCTGAATAATAATGTTTTGTCCGCATATATCAATTCAATTATATTTGTAAAATGTGTAAAACTTGATCTCCAATTTGTTATTATTTTTCTTTTTTTTAAATTATTTTCGTGCAACAAAACTCCATCATTCTAAACTTATTCTGGAAATTGCATTAAATTTTTTAAATTCACTAAATATTTTAAAAATTCAATTTCTTGTGTCAACATTTATTTTCGAAATGTGCTTTCTATCGTGGAATAATCCATAAAAGCAGTGGAATGAATTGTGTAATCGATAGAGCAAAGAGTCATTTAAATTCTGTTCCATAATTCAAAGCTTATTATGAAAATTCTATTAAATTTTTGAAATTCATTAAATATTTAAAAATTCAAGTTCTTGTGCCAACAGTTATGTTCGAGATATTCTTTCTATCGTGGAAAAATACATAAAAGCAGTGGAATGAATTGTGTAATCGATAGAGCAAAGAGTTAATTAAATGTATCGTCTTTTTGGAGAGGCCACGTCATTTTTGCCACAAATTACCGGACGTCCTAAGATAAACTTGATATCTTACTTGCCTATTCTTCATTCCGCCATTATCATATCATAACATTTGTATTTAGCAAGCAAAAGATTGTGTTGTTACATTTTTTAAAAAGCGGGTTATCAAAGGGTTCTTTTTGGTAGAGCAGTTTTTCAACCTGAACTCGTGAAAAAAACGTCTTTAAATATCTTATATTCACTATTCAGGAAATAAAATATGAATAATTATTTAAAAAAAGCTATTAATATGACATCCTGAAATTTTATGTATCTATTCTGGAAAAATACACACACACATATACACATCCAGCGAATAACCTCGCTGGCATATGTTTGATAAGTGGCACTGATTACATGGTGGGGATGAATATTGAGTATATAAATCAGGGTAATAGCGGAAAAAGCACATAGATCTGATAAGATCTTATCGAGTATCGCGCACCATGTTTGCGGTAAGTAACAAACGAATTCCTATTGTCTATAAAGAAAAAAAGAAAGTAAGATCAACAAGTTGTCAAGAAATAATTCTTATTTATTAGAGTGATAAAAATATTGTAAAATTATTTCTATAAAAAATTGATTAAATTTTTACTAACAATTGTGAGGAAAAATATTCAATTACGGACCTCGATTTATTTTGCAATGCATCAACTAAAATTAAAATTAAAATATTAAAAGATAAAAATTGTAAAATTATTTCTATAAATAATTGATTAAATGTTTCTACAAATTTTTACTAACAATTGTGAGGAAAAATGTTCAATTACAGACCTCGATTTATTTTTCAATGTATCAACTAAAATAAAAAATTAGAAATTAAAAGATTAAAAGTGTAAAATTATTTCTATAAAAAATTGATTAAATGTTTCTATACATTTTTACTAACAATTATGAGGAAAAATGTTCAATTATGGACCTCGATTTATTTTTCAATGCATCAACTAAAATAAAACTAAAAAAATCAAAGGATTAAAATTGTAAAATTATTTCTATAAAAAATTTATTAAATGTTTTTCTAAATTTTGACTAACATTTGTAAGGAAAAATGTTCAATTATGGACCTTGATTTATTTTTCAATGCATCAACAAAAATTAAAATTAAAAAATCAAAAGATTAAAATTGTAAAATTATCTCTGTAAAAAATTGATTAAATGTTTCTCTAAATTTTGACTAACAATTGTAAGGAAAAATGTTCAATTACGGACCTCGATTTATTTTTCAATGCATTAACTAAAATTAAAATTAAAAAATCAAAAGATTAAAATTGTAAAATTATTTCTATAAAAAATTAATTAAATGTTTCACTAAATTTTTACTAACAATTGTGAGGAAAAATATTCAATTACGGACCTTGATTTATTTTTCAATGCATCAACTAAAATTAAAATTAAAAAATTAAAAAATTCAAAATGTAAAATTATTTCTATAAAAAATTGATTAAATGATGCTCTAAATTTTTACTAACAATTGTGAGGAAAAATGTTCAATTATGGACCTTGATTTATTTTTCAATGCATCAACTAAAATTAAAATTAAAAAATTGAAAGATTAAAATTGTAAAATTATCTCTGTAAAAAATTGATTAAATGTTTCTCTAAATTTTGACTAACAATTGTAAGGAAAAATGTTCAATTACGGACCTCGATTTATTTTTCAATGCATTAACTAAAATTAAAATTAAAAAATCAAAAGATTAAAATTGTAAAATTATTTCTATAAAAAATTAATTAAATGTTTCTCTAAATTTTTACTAACAATTGTGAGGAAAAATATTCAAATACGGGCCTCGATTTATTTTTCAATGTATCAATTAAAATTAAAATTAAAAAATCAAAAGATTAAAATTGTAAAATTATTTCTATAAAAAATTAATTAAATGTTTCTCTAAATTTTTACTAACAATTGTGAGGAAAAATATTCAATTACGGACCTCGATTTATTTTTCAATGCATCAACTAAAATTAAAATTCAAAAATTCGAAAATTCAAAAATTCAAAAATTCAAAATGTAAAATTCTTTCTATAAAAAATTGATTAAATGTTTCTCTAAATTTTGACTAACAATTGTGAGGAAAATGTTGAATTCTGGAACTTGATTTATTTTTCATTTGCTCACTCGTCTATAACTTGATTATAACAAAATAATGTAATTAATGAATATAACAATAAATATTGAAAATAAAATGATTTCCGACAGATTAAGATGTTTCTGGTGTCCGCAACAGTTTTGGCCCTGTTCGGAATTGTCCAAGGTGCTAACGTCGAATCAAAACTTCAATCAACATCGGTCCAAGGTGTTCCTCATGTCGTGTCTCTGCAGACGTTTATAAATTCCGTACTTCACCACCTATTTACGGCAAATGGAGCAGAAAGGGCCATCATGTATAGCAACACGAACGAATTTAAACAGATGGTGGCTGTTGTCGAACGTCAACCCGAAGTATTGAACCTTGTAAATTTTTTCAACGTTCACGGTCTCGAGGCTTCCCTCACCGTAAATGCCTTTAATTACATCTTCGGAATTCCATTGGGCCAACAAAATGGCCGCGGCAAACGTTCGTACGACTATACTGGATTAATTGTCCAACACAAAATTCTAATCGCTCCCGAATTTCACGAGTACCTCCGAAACTATCGAAACCACTACAACGAAAAGCTTCTAAGGGCCTCGCATAATTATCGCAATCTTCACCATTTTTTTACTTCCTACGAATTGCGTTATTTAATTAACGCTGCGTGGGCCAATCCAATTGTTTATAATTTCATTGCTCAACTCAACGCGCACGGAATTGATGTTCAATATGTCACTATGATCATCAATCTCTTGTGGTTTCACACATAGTCTGGAGAAATATTGACGAAAATCAAGAATATTAGCATTTTATGTCGCTAAAATTTCTACTTGTCAATTCAATTAGAAATGTGGATATCGGTAAATAGCCTAACTTTCCTCATACAGACGTGCTAATTACTCATATGCTAAATCAACTGATAACATATGTGTTGTAATTCGAACGACGGTCGCCCACAGTATATTATTTCCGTTATCTACAAAAAAAATTTTAAACACATATTTTTCGCCATTGTAATACCAATTGATAGTATAAATTAATACACCAATGTAAAAGTGCAATAAATAAATAAATTGAACGATTGTGCAATTTTTCTTATTAATTTTTGCATTTATTATTATTATTCTGAAAAATATGTATTTGTTGATCTTAGGCTAGTCTGTATATTTAGAATATAAACGAAAGGCGTTTCTTGTATAAATCAATCGTTTTGCAACGTTCAATATGAAATTCATAGCGTTTTAAGGCAGATGTGAGAAAAATAAATGAATTTTATGTTTTCAATCATGTATAAATCAATAATAAACGAACCGGTGGTCCGAAAAATTAGATACTTGATGGATTAAGTCTTGTAGGCAAGAAAAAAATATTAATTCCAAAATAAAAGTCAGACATATTTCAAAATTTATTTAATTTAAAATCACTCTGTTGCAATTTTTTTTTATTTCGTTGACTCGATATTGCAACTGTGTATACACAGTTTTGCAAGTTTAATAAAAAAATAAAAATTTTTGTTTTAATCATCCTAATATAGGAGAGATGGGGGCAAAACAGGCATCACGACTGAAAATGACAATTGGGGGCAAAACGGGCATCGTTTCAACTTTTTCGAACACGACTTTTTTCAATTTCCTGACATTTCTTACTTGAAAATTTGGGAAAATAATTGATGATGTCAATAAAACAGGCAGGGGGGCGAAACAAGCATCTCGGCTAAATATAAGTATCGGGGTCAAAATGGACACCAAATCATAAAATGAGAATTTCGTTCTAATTGATTTCTTTATGATATACCGACTTTTTTTTTCAAAGAATTAATTTGATTATAAATTTTTTGAAAAATCATTTGACTATATTTTTTTTCTTTGCTCAACAAAGTATCGAAAAAAAGTTCTGAACGGATGGTTAAAAAAATTCTGATCTGATGAAGATTATCAATTTTTTTTCATCACCAATTTGACGTAATTTCCGCACTTTCCCTATCTAAGGAACGTAAAAAACTGAGACAAATCGTTTTTACGAAAGTTCAGACGGTGCCCGTTTTGCCCCCAATCCCGATTTCTAATGGAACTGCCCGTTTTGCCCCATCTCCCCTACATAAAATAAATAAATATAAATATTCTTGCATTTTTCCAATATCTTTATTCAATTTTTTCATTTTAACATAAAGAAATATATGACATGATAATTTTTACGATTTTTGCAATTTTTTTTTCGTTGACTCAATATTGCATTTTTTTATGCTACCCAAGGCTTAAGCTCGAGGTGTTAACTACACACTAAAACTGTGAAAAAGATAAGTGCTACCAAATTATCCTTAGCAATCGCTCAATCGACATCTAGTTTTAGCGATATATATCCAGAAAACGATACTTTGAAAAATTTTACCAGCCGATTGTATGTGAAAAGGCACATATGGAGGTCCATTCACACAGTTTTGCAAGTTTAAGGGGAGGCAGTCAGGTAATAAAAATTGATTTTGGAAATTCAATATCGTCCAAATCCTATTGCATATAAAAATGCCCAATGCACTAAATTGTTGGTGCACGATGAAAGGATTTTTTATTGTCATCTGACTTGCATATGCTTTTCAATATTGTCTTAAGCAAAGTTCTTAGGTTTTCCTTTCTGCGCATGATTCAGATCAAACTACTAGGCAGATTGGAATAGTTGACGTCTCATTTTCTTCTTCATGAAAAGATACACCGTCTAAATGGAGCAAACTATTTTTTTTCATTCTGAAAGCAAACTTAATCACTGATTTAGAAAATAGCATAAAATTTATTTATTAATAATTATGTCACTTAAAAAAATATTACCTTTTATTAACATTTGCTCCATTTAGCCGGTGTATCTTTTCATGAAGAAGAAAATGAGACATCAACCACTCCATTCTGCCTAGTAGTTTCATCTGAATCATGCGCAGAATGGAAAACCTAAGAACTTTGCTTAAGATAATATTGAAAAGCGTATGCAAGTTAGACGACAGTAAAAAATCCTTTCATCGAGTACCAACAATATAGTGCATTGGCCATTTTTATATGCAATAGGATTTCGATGATATTGAATTTCCAAAATCAGTTTTTTTTACCTGACTCCCTCTCCTTAATAAAAAAATAAGAATTTTTGTTTTAATCATCCTAATATACATGAAATAAATAAATATAAATATTCTTCCATTTTGCTTCCTCATAGAGGAAGCTTTGTTTTCATGAAATTTTTTTTTTTCGAGATTTTCATGTCAGTATGCTTAGAATCACCTAAAACGTCGAGAAAAGTGGTTTAGAAAAAATGTCCGTATGTATGTATGTGTGTGTGTGTGTGTGTGTGTGTGTGCTGGGCTTCGAAAATTCAATCTCCTCTCACTCGGTAACCGTTCGAGCGATCCGGCTCAAATTTGGCACGCAAGTAGAGTAGCTGCCCCTCTTTGAATGTTGTGATTTTTGCCAAAATATGTGAAGTCATTAAGATTTTATGTTGATTTTAATTTGTTGAATAAAGGGCGTGGTCGCTCTAACTTTCGTAAAAGTTCGTCGATTTGGCTAAATAGTTCTTCATAACTGAAGATACGTTCAATGTTGTATGGTATTGAATTTCGACGAAATCGGTAAAGCGGTTCGGATTTTATAGAATTTTGAATTTTTCGAAAAAAAATAGATTTTGATCTAAATCACGTCGAATTTCAACAAATGAACAGAAATTTTGTACAGACGAAAAATAACATTCAGAAATGCCATGTACCAAATTTGGTGATGATCGGTAAAGTCGTTCGGATTTTACACCATTTTTCATTTAAAAAAAAATGTAGATTTTCGCTATAACTTCCGGAAAAGTTGAGAAAGTACGACAAAAATTTGTATCTAATCAAAATTAGATGTAACGGTGTTTGCAGAGGTGATTTATAGCTGTATAAAACACCTCTGCAAAAGAGACACAAGGTATAAAAAACAAGCCTGCAAAGTCGAACCTTGCAAATTGCTTCCTCAGTATTTTACACTTTTAGCAAAGCTTCCTCTATGAGGAAGCCAAAATTGATCAACATTCTTCCTCATAGAGGTAGCTTTGCTAAAAGTGTAAAATACTGAGGAAGCAATTTGCAAGGTTCGACTTTGCAGGCTTTTTTTCCAATGTCTTTATACAATTTTTTCATTTTGACATAAAGAAAAATATGACACGATAATTTTTAAGATTTTTGCATTTTTTTTTTTCGTTGACTCAATATTGCATTTTTTAATGCTGCCTGAGGATCCTAATATACAAACAATAAATAAATATAAATATTCTTGCATTTTTCCAATATCTTTATACAATTTTTTAATTTTGACATAAAGAAAAACATGACTTGATAATTTTGAAGATTTTTCCACAATTAAACTGAATTGTTTAAAGGGCAAAATAGGAGGTAGAAGAAAATGGCCAGAGGCAAGGAATTGTATATCTATATGTGCTTAACACGGGTATAATAATAATGTATGCATGCAGAGGCTATGCTGGCGTAGCTGATGTTGATGTTGCGTCGCGAATTCTTGCAAAGCCCACGTGTATTCCCTTTACATACTCCTTCTTAACACACAAGATAGAAATGCACAAGGAAGGCTCGAAGAAAGAGAGAAAATTCATGATGCCTGAGAAAGCTGAGGGATGTGCAGCTTCTCGTCCGTCGGACGAAGGAGAGACTAAGGCATGGCGAACAAGTGGATGGCTTGCTGCCTGCCGCGCGCACCAGCTCCTGCTCGAATATTCAAACGACGACGTCGCTTTAAACGTCCGACAGCGGTAATCGCGCGGGTAATCGTTTCCCCGTAATCGTTCTTCTCTTATTTTCCTTTCTATCTTTTTTTCTGCGTGCGCCCTGAACCCAACTGACTTTATAACGTGTACATTAAGATCACATCAGGCTTGTAAGCATCCTATTAATTTCCAACTAAGTCTATTTCTTTATTTAATCATATTAATTATTATTACTTTTTGTATTTTTGCAATTGCTTAATACGTCATTTTGTTTGTTTTTATTCAAAAGAAAATTAATATGAAGTCATTTGTGAAATGATTAAACGCTAAGCGAAAGTAATGGAAAGTAAAATGGAGTATTCGCCAAACTCTAAAGCGTTTTAATGATGAAGTTGGTATTGCATTTTATGTGGTAAAATTATTAATCATGGTTATAACATGGGTTATAAAATATGTAAACATAAGTTTATATATTTTATTACATAAAACATGATATGCAAAATTCAACATCGCTTAAAGTGCGTAAAAAGTCGTTACAATGTAAAAGATAGGAAACAACACACTTGCAACACGCTTAATGTTTAGAGTGTAGTCGCCGTGCATATTTAAGAGATGGAAACGAATATTGGCACCGAATTTCGTAAACCGCAATACGCCAAACTTGAAATTTATAATTTTTTGCAATGCTACAATTTGCCTTTTCAATAAATTAACTGCAATATTTTAATGTCAGTTTGCAAAAATGATACGTTGTATGGTGCAATGTTAGAAGCTCACATATTAATTTAATGACCCATCATTAAATGAGCCTCTTAATAACGATAATTAATAACAGAAAAACTTGAAACTGATAATTACTACATCAATATTGTTAAAATATTTAAAAAAATTAATATATGTATTGGAAGTTCTTTTGCAGATAAATCCAATAATTATATTATATTAAATTTCATTTAATAATATAATTATTGTTATTTGTAATAATATATCATAATAATTAATAATATTAAATTTAATTTAATAATATAATTATTGGAATTTTACAATATATCTGTATATTAATTTTACAACAATTTTTTTGTATATTAATTAATATTTGTATATTAAATTTAATATACGCGTATCCGCAAAAAAAAACTTTCTATACTTAATATATTAATTTTCATACAAAAATTTCTATCAGTGAAGGTAAAAATGCAGAAGCCTCTTAAGGGTGTATTAATAAACGTCGCTAGTAGCGTTACAACGTAGTGTTAAGAATTGATAATTAATTGAGCGTCGCGAGCAAAGCAACGACGCAACGACTCAAAATTATTAGCTCTATCGAGTATGAAATTAAGATGTAGTCGTGTAGAGCTGCGGCTTAACGTTGTTGCGTGGCTTATACGCCCGCCCACTACATGTGTATATTGCCGCCGATACATCAAACATTAATGAAGAATTGAGTTAGAAATAGCAAAGAGGGTGGAAACTAATTTGACTCTTTGGTGCGTAAATTTAAATCGATATATACCAGTGGTATATTCCATACATAATCGACTTTCCCGACATCAATAAAACCCTTGAGAGTCTATATAAAGTAAACGCTCCGGTACCCAAACATGTAAAGTAAACGTACCAATGGCGGGACGTTTAAGGCGGTGTCTGTTTTGTATGCCAATTTCCGAATGCATATATTAATTATTTTGCAAATGGTGGTAACGAATTGCAAGATTAGAGTTTCTAGTTTCCAAAAACTATACAATAAAAATATTTCTGATTGTTTGATAAATATTTATTGATTAAAACGCTGAAAAGTGCAGATGTACCAGTGCCGGGACGGGTATTTTTGTGCATGTCCCGCTGCCGGGACACCAATGAGACACCAATGTGCGTTTCGGTGGACATCTACAAATTTTAATGCATCTGCTTGAAAAGAAATGCCAAAAAATGTGCAGTACACATATATACACCTATGATGCAATAAATAAAACATATATGTTTATAAAATACATATATATATATTTTAGTAAATTATCAATGAAGTTTTTGCTACCGCGTAACCCAACATCCGCGTCAAAATGTCAATCGTGCGATTGTGTCCCGGCTCTGGGTCGCAGCGAGATTGCTTACTACTTGCCCCAGTCGCGGAACATACGTTGGACAGTGGTGCCAACGTATATTCGGTCAGCTCCAATAACGGGACACAAAAATTACGAGTTTTAAGATATTGTACGTAACATTTGACAATGTAATCTTAAACTTTAAGAATTTCTGAATTTGAAATACCTATGGAAAGTCTCGAACGAACTATAATCTCCGGGGTATCATATTAATGATTATTCGGCTCTCCTTAGCTAATTGGTTTAGGGATTTGCTGAAAAAGCTCGAACACCATAGATCCGCTAATATACTTATTATTTACATTTTCAATTTACGATGAAAAACATGAAATTTTTTCACGTATGTTAATTATATATAACAGATACAATTGGAAGAGTTATTTTTTAATATTTTATCCATTAAACTCTTAGTATCTACAAATATCCTTTTAGTGTCCCTCAATTGGGACCTGTCCCACCATTGGTACGTTTACCTTACCGGTCTCCAACCACTGACACAAATATTGACTAAAATTAAGAAATTATGAATATGAAATAAATAAATAACTAGTGCTACCATTTTTGCAATTCTTTATGTCTGCATAGGCCAATAATAAAAATAGTCATTAATTTTTTTGTTGACGTTTTTTTAAAGATATTGTGCACTGCAGACGCCGCTCAGAGGATCGGCGCATATCTTTTAGCCAGTTCGTTAAGAATTGGCGTAACGTTGTTAAGCTTATGACGCTGTTATTTTCACGATTTCCACAATAATTCGTGGCTTGTGGTATTCGCGAATAAATAGACTTTATAAATCTTCCATTAAAATTTGCGAAAAACCACTGCTAAGTCGTCAATTTCCATGGTTGGCTATTGGGGCGCATCCGAAGTATGCTGTACCGATATCCAACCGCGGCCTATTCCCGGCCAACACAAACTCAGCGAACATAACCTCTATGGCAAGTTGATGCCGGTTGCACGTCACGGTGAACCTTTTTATTAGTTATTATTTATCATAAATTATCCCAAACGTTGCGTGCAATTTAAGAAATAAAATGAAGTTTCAACGAATCGCATAGCCTCGTATCGGCGGGTGGTTGTGTATAGGGGCATGCTTGGTCGGGTATTTAGACATTTCCTGAAATCGGTGGTCGGGTACTAGTCCATCGACTTTCTCAATTGTTTCCTAACTTTAACAAAAAACTATACCCCTGACATGAATTAATGGATGCTTTTTGAAAAGTAGAAAAGCTAAGCTTTGCATTAGTTATGGTTACAATTATAGAAAGGGCATTTTAGTATAAGAAATATAACTTTACAGTTTCCTGTTCTCTAAGATGGCCGGCTATTGGGGCGTTTACCTTAGCATTTTCATATACATTGTACACATATAGCATCAGATATTCGATGTATATCCATATTAGGTCCATAATGTGAAAAATATATCCTGTACACTTTCTATGGATATTTATTTTACATACATGCAGGTATTTACCCTCATGAATGTCCAGAATACATACTTGAATTTCAACATCACGGACATAATCGGAAAAAACTGAAAAATGTTGTTGCTAATAATTAAGTTATGTAAAGCAAAATACCAGAAGGAATAAAATAGTATTTTATTTAATACGTCTTGTTTGGAAGACTGACAAGAAATCAATAGATAAAACAAAAGATGACAGATGAATAGATTTCACTTGATTAAAAAACAGAATAAGATATAAACTGTGCTCAATTTATATTTCGCACGAAACACGAAACTTTGTTAGTTCCAACAAAAAATTCATTAAAAGTGCTAAGAAAATTAATTTCGAGTTATTCTTCTAGCTCAAAGTTGTTAATGAATTAGTATAAAATGTAATAGAGTAACAAACTAATCAGGCTACTTTTTTATTAAATTTTCTTATTAAATATCTTTGCTAATTTTTCAAACTATATGTAATTTTTAAAAGAGTTAAAAAAACGATTGTACTTGATTTAATTTTCAATCAAATTTTTAAGATGATTATATGAAAGATGATAATGTACATGCTATACTGAGGAAAAGCTTAGGATAATTGAAGTAACAGTTTCATAAACACTAATTTGAAAAGAAATTATTATTTTTTGTTAATGTTCATAATGACATACACATTATCACATAATTTCATTAATATATCGAAATTGATAATAATATTTCGCGGTTTTTTCAATCAATTAAATTTACATATGTGCAATGAGTAGTGCGCTAAGAATAGTGAGCAGAGCCTCTTATTCAATTAAATAAAATACTTTGAACTCGGATAACTAATGCGATATTGTTGAAATATTTTTCAAACAGGTTTTGTACCTTTGCTGTTGTGAGGAGCGCATGTATTACGCATGCTGCCAGGAAGTACAGACCAAAGTGGCTGCTGGCTCTTCTCCCGAGACCTATGCACTTCGACCCCCCGTTGAACATCGAACAGCTTGAGATAGGTTTATTATATGACTCGCGCCATCGAGCGAGTGACGATGAATCCTCGGTAAAAGAGATATTTCTATTCGTACCGGAGATTTTCTTTTTTCTCGCAGACATAAACTTTATTAGAAATTCCACTATCGTAAAAAAAAAACCTCACGTAAAAAGATAACGTGTAACGTTATTTTATCGAAACATCTTAGACAACTTATTACTATCATTTTATTCAACCATACGATTGGATTTCATATTGAAGCACAACCAAATTCGAAAAGACGTAGGAAATTTTTGCCCTGTACGGAAAATTTTAATGAAAATAATTTTAATTAATCATAACGAATAAAAAAAAATACCGAAGGAAATTACTCTTTTTGAGTCCTTGAATGAAAAATTTTGATTTTGCTTTAAAATTAATAGGTAATTCGTGTTGAGTGTGTTAAAATATATCTGCATAGCGTCTAGCACGAAGAACTAGATATGCAATGGTTATAAAAAAGAAAGACCATCAAGAAGCGAAGGAACAGTATTAAAAAGAGAGAAATATAAACGAGTAGCAAAATATCTGCTCCTCTAGGTGCGGTATAGTTTCATCTCGCTCGTGTCTTATAACTCGTTGCAATGCTCCTGCTGGTGTTATAACTTGCGAGTACCTTCATCTTCCACTTGTTCGTACCACAGCGATGTAAGCACCAAATGTAAAAGTATCCTATTCGTAATCTATGCGTTGAACCTTGTACCTCGCTTTATAAATCCACATTTCACAGATGCAACCAACCCGTTACTTTCCAACTCACTATATCTACTCAATTTATATCATAAATAATTTTCAAATATTCCATCATATTCTCAGAAAAGAAAATGTGTTAACATCTAACTTTTAAATTTTATTAATTACATTTTCATGTAAAAGAAAAAAAATCTTCAATGGCCTATTAAATTGATTTTTATCGAATTGCCAAAATAAATTTTCATTTTGTTGAATCGATATTTAAAATCAACACGTGCACTTATTTCATCGTTCTACTTTTTCTTGTTACCATGGGATGTATCAATATATGGGTCATTCCACGGGATTTCGCACAAAAAAAAACCCGACCGACTCCAATTTTCGCCTAATTTTTTTATATTGTTGACTATGTCAAACGGTGCATCTGTGAATTTTTTGAGAATTTTATTCTTATATTTCGACGAGCCATAAAATAAAAGGTGAAAAAAATGAAAAAAAATCTGACGTCAAGTGGAATAATGATATCGACAAAAATAACTAGGTCAAAATTTTCGTAATTCAACACAGTTTACGGTAAAAATAATCAAAATAAAAAATAAACATAACTTCTATTTTATTTATGTCTTTTACCAAGAAAAGGTACCATTTCGCTAATTTGGCCCCCTCCGATTTCAATACAAAAAATCACGAATATACTACATGGAGTCCCAAACATTTTAAGCACAAGCCCAAGATGGAGAACGCATTTTACCCATTTTTAAAAAAATATTTCGGGTAATTGATTTTTTTAATTTTCTTCCAATCTTCTGCGTATTTTTTTATGTAATTGGTAATATTAAAAGGAGCTTATGTGATTTTTTTCATAATTTTATATGTAGATGTATTCGATACATCCTTGTATATATACCTATATATATATATATATATATATATATATATATATATATATATATATCATCTGTCTTTGTTTACTGTCAAAAAAGGGGTAATATGTATCGTATTAACATCTTGTATTAAGTTACATACAGGGTTCGGAACGTTACTTATTAAAAGTAATTCGTTACCGTTACCGTTACACCATGTAAAAAAGTAACGCGTTAACGTTACCGTTACACCATGGGAAAAGTAACACGTTACCGTTACCGTTACACCTTGTGAAGAAATAACGCGTTACCAGTATCGTTACTGAAAATGTAACGCTTCCGTTACTTTTCGTTACTTTAAAACATATTAATCATATAACAAATTTAGACGTATATAATTATTAACGTGTAGAATGAAGATCAATAACGAAAAAACGAATAATTCAGAGAAAGTGTTTATTAACGTTGAGCAAGTAGCTTACGTTCATTTTCGTTGGTATCTCGCCTCTTAAAGGGAATTCGAACAGCTGCTTGTTAACAAACATTTTGTATCTCAAAAAGTAACGAAAAAGTAACGGCAATTTCGTTACTTGTTACAAAAAATTTGTAACGAGCGTTATCTTAGAATTACACGAATAAAAATGTAACGACGTTACCGACCGTGACCACCAAAAAGTATCGAAAACAAACATTTTGTATCTCAAAAAGTAACGAAATAGTAACGGCAATTTCGTTACTTGTTACAAAAAATTTGTAACGAGCGTTATCTTAGAATTACACGAATAAAAATGTAACGACGTTACCGACCGTGACCACCAAAAAGTAACGAATTCACTAACGACGTTACTAGTAACGCGTTACTTCCGAAGCCTGGTTACATACAATTCTACTTAAATAAATATTATATTTGTATTAAAAGAAGTTTAACATTTCAAACCTGCTTTTATTTTTAACAAAATGTTTAAACAATAACCATATGGAGGAGAAACTAAAAATTCATTATCGAATTAATTATGGAAGAAATAAATAAACAGATAGAGTATGAATTTAATGAGAGGTTTACGATACTTTATCAGAAACTGGTTGACATTGATTTAGGACTCTAAAGCATTTTATACTAATGCAAGTCTGTTCAACTTTTAACACATCAATATTCCCGAGGTTGAAAACGTACTTCCATATAGAGAATTAACAGAAAATGTGTCGCCCAGGTAGAAAGGAAAAGAATTCCTGAGTGGCGTAATCGACACCCTCGTGGAAAATATAGTTTCTGTAGGTAGGGATAACATAACTCTGCTGCCGAATCATCGGTGAAGTAAAGTGGAAAGGGTCGTGTATAGATATTGGAGCAGCAGTAGAAGAGAAAGATGAAAGGGCCTAAATACAGCTCCTCGAAACGTAGAAAGGAATTATATCGTTTTTTTTCTTTCTCTGCTCCTCCTCCTCCTCTCACCTCTCTCCGTCGCATTTCATTCTTTCTTTCTTTCTTTCCTTCTTTCCGAGTTTCTCGAAGCCCTCGCGGCTCGTTTATCCACTCTTTCGCCTCTTTCTGTGCTCGGGAACCAGCGGCACCTTTCATCCTGTCTCGTGCAGCACTCCAGAGCCCGGGAAAAATCGGCGCCGGTTATATACACTCGCCCTAAGGGAGACACTTTGCCCTCCCACGTATCAGCAGCGCCCTGATGGAACGAGGCGGGAATGTCTTCATCTTCGAGAGATTGCTTGCTATTATACGTGTTTTTTTTCTCCCTTAACCACCGCTATTTCCTCTGCTATGTGTACCAATTTATACTTTTAGCCATTCCAGAGCTTCCTTATTGTTTACCGACAAATTATCACCGACATTGTCGATCTATCATTACGCAAGTTATTTTTCCAATCAATTTTCATATACAATGTAAAAAAAAAGTAGAACTTTGCAAATTGCTTTCTCATTATTGATGGATTTTTACAAATCTTCTATGAGGAAGCATGTTAGTCTATTTTGGCTTCCTCATAGAGGAAGCTTTGTAAAAATCCAATAATAATGAGGAAGCAATTTGCAAAGTTCTACTTTGCAGCCTTGTTTGAAAAAATTGTATTGTTTGCTTCCTTATTGTTTACCGACAAATTATCACCAACATTGTCGATCTATCATTACAAAAGTTATTTTTCCAATCAATTTTCATATACAATGTAAAAAAAGTAGAACTTTGCAAATTGCTTTCTCATTATTGGTGGATTTTTACAAATCTTCTATGAAGAAGCATGTTAGTCTATTTTGGCTTCCTCATAGAGGAAGCTTTGTAAAAATCCAATAATAATGAGGAAGCAATTTGCAAAGTTCTACTTTGCAGCCTTGTTTGAAAAAATTGTATTGTTTGCTTCCTTATTGTTTACCGACAAATTATCACCGACATTGTCGATGTATCATTACAAAAGTTATTTTTCCAATCAATTTTCATATACAATGTAAAAAAAGTAGAACTTTGCAAATTGCTTTCTCATTATTATTGGATTTTTACAAATCTTCTATGAGGAAGCATGTTAGTCTATTTTGACTTCCTCATAGAGGAAGCTTTGTAAAAATCCAAAAATAATGAGGAAGCAATTTGCAAAGTTCTACTTTGCAGCCTTGTTTGAAAAAATTGTATTGTTTGCTTCCTTATTGTTTACCGACAAATTATCACCGACATTGTCGATCTATCATTACGCAAATTATTTTTCCAATCAATTTTCATATACAATGTAAAAAAAGTAGAACTTTGCAAATTGCTTTCTCATTATTATTGGATTTTTACAAATCTTCTATGAGGAAGCATGTTAGTCTATTTTGGCTTCCTCATAGAGGAAGCTTTGTAAAAATCCAATAATAATGAGGAAGCAATTTGCAAAGTTCTGCTTTGAAGCCTTGTTTGAAAAAATTTTATTGTTTGCTTCCTTATTGTTTACCGACAAATTATCACCAACATTGTCGATGTATCATTACGAAAGTTATTTTTCCAATCAATTTTCATATACAATGTAAAAAAAGCAGAACTTTGCAAATTGCTTTCTCGCTATTATTGGATTTTTACAAATCTTCTATGAGGAAGTATGTTAATCTATTTTGGATTCCTCATAGAGGAAGCTTTGTAAAAATCCAATAATAATGAGGAAGCAATTTGCAAAGTTCTACTTTGAAGCCTTGTTTGAAAAAATTGTATTGTTTGCTTCCTTATTGTTTACCGACAAATTATCACCAACATTGTCGATGTATCATTACGAAAGTTATTTTTCCAATCAATTTTCATATACAATGTAAAAAAAGTAGAACTTTGCAAATTGCTTTCTCATTATTATTAGATTTTTACAAATCTTCTATGAGGAAGTATGTTAATCTATTTTGGCTTCCTCATAGAGGAAGGTTTGTAAAAATCCAATAATAATGAGGAAGCAATTTGCAAAGTTCTACTTTGCAGCCTTGTTTGAAGATTTTTTAAATGGCATTAGTTTTGAACCCCTTGACAGATTCTCGCCAGATTCGAACTGATGCTTAGGTTATCCACACTCTACTTGTGGACCAAATTTGAGCCCGATATCTCAAAAATTGCGGAAGTTAGAGCACAAACAAAAAATTCAAAATGCCATAAATTTTAAACCCCTTAACGGATTGACGTCAAATTCACTCCCAAACTTTATTTAATAACAGTCCACTTGTGGATCAAATTTGAGCCCGGTATCTTAAAAATTCCGAAAGTTAGAGCACGAACAAAAAATGTCAAAAATTTTTAAAATGCCATAAATTGTGAACCCCTTAACGGATTGACACCAAATTTAATCCCAAATACTATTTGATGACAGTCCACTTCTGGTCCAAGTTTGAACCGGATATCATAAAAATTGTGGGAGTTAGAGCCCGAGCTGACATTCTCCAAAAAATTCAAAATGCCATAAATTTTGAACGCCTTGATGGATTAACTCCAAATTCAATCTTATACCTTGTTTAACGACAGTTTACTCGTGGTTCAAATTTGAGCCCGATATCTTAAAAATTGCGACAGCTATCGTGCTAACAAAAAATTGTGCACATACGCCCCAAGTGAAAATATTATATGAAGATTATATATAAATATTTATATAGGAGGTATATGCAAAAATGGACATATAGAATATTCACATATTTTGTAAAGTCCATAAGAACTTGTATAATTAATTTTTAATGAACTATATAGAATCAATATATGATACTATTTAGAATATATTTGATTCTATATAGTTCTTTAAAAATTAATTCTTTAAATTCATATAGACTATACGAAATACATCAAGATTCTATAAGTCCATTTTCGCATATAGCTTCTATATAAATATTTATATATAATCTTCATCAAGAGTCGCGGTAGCGACTCGACGCCAAGTTAAAAAAGAAATTAATGTTGTCTTCACACTACGATTTGTCTGTCTGATATAATATTTTGGGGCACACACATACATACAGACATTTTTTCTAAACTACTTTTCTCGACGTTTTAGACCATTCTGAGTATCCTGAAAAGAAAATCTCGAAAAAAAAAATTTTCACGAAAACAAAGCTGTCTCCATGAGGAAGCAAAAAATCTATTTGAAATTTAATGTACAAATACTGGAAGTTTTTATGCACAAACTGGTATACAAAATTTAATACACAAGTGCGTTGTAAAATTAATATTTGGTATAATAATTTCCAGAATTTACTTTAATTTTACTGTAAAAGGACATTAATATTAATAATTTGCTTTGATTTTACTGTAAAAGTAGATCAATTTCGTATCACAATTTGACATTCCATTTAACTTACGAGTTTATGCATAAAAACTTACAATCTTCTTTAGTACACTAAAGAAAAATTTAAGTATATTCTCGCTTCAATTGAAATTTAGTAAAATGCCATTATTTAAGTTCTCGAGATATTTACACCGTTCAAAAAATTTACTAGAAAATTGCAGTACCGGACTGAAAGTTTTTATTCGCAACCTGTACCATAAATTTCTTGCCCATCTCTAATAGATACTAAAAGTAACAATACTGAAATAGATTTGAGAAATTGTTCTATTTACTGTTACAAAATACTAGGAATGTACATTTCATTTTATTTTTTCCATGTAGTTTGTAAATTTCCTGCATACGTTTATTATAAAATCGAAAATCACTTACAATGAAAAAAAGTTCGAATTTCTGAAATTACAGTCGTGGTCGGCTGAAAATTTTTTTGTTCCCTTGAGAACAAAAATAAAAATTAACACACGTCTAGATATTTTTATCCTCTTCTAAAAAGTTCATGAGTTACGGAAAGCATTGTCATCGTTTTATTACAAATATAAAACTCCTGAATATAAATTTACAAATCGGTCAATTAATATTAATAACTTAACTAAAATTTTACAATATTGGTCATGTAATAACAGGAGCAGTACAGAAGTTTTGTAATTTTCATTAAAATATTTGAAAAATGGGCTGAAAAATCTCGGTCGATAATCCATTGGCAATATCGACAATAAAAACAAAATGAAAACAATTATTATTATTATTATTGTAAACACCCGTAAATCGAATGTATTGTCAATAAACGCACTTACTACTACTATTTGAAAAAAAAATTCTTCACGTACATAAATTGACTCTCCTATTATTAATTTTCCATTGAATCTCATACCTTTTTTTTAACCTCATATATCTTTTGTAAATTTCATATTGCTTGTCACAGAAAATTTACAATCTTTTTTACCAGTGATACGTAACATATTTTCATCACGCTCATATACATAGTAATTTTTTAGAGAGTCTTTTCTTGAAAAATAGATTCTTGTAATCACGTCCGCCGAGTCAATTTGCAGTATAAAAATTTTTGCATCACGTTCGGTCCAATAAGTTAACGAGATTTTGTACTGATGAAATTGCAGGCTGCAGGATGTCCATTTCGTGCAGGATGATAACGCGTATACGTTTATCTACTAGAAATAGTGTAGGTAAGCTAGAGGTGTAGAAACGCATTGAACCGTAATGAGGAGAAAATTAGCAGCAGCAACAGCAGTGAGGTTAGCTCACGCTTGATTTCTTCGTGTAACCGATTAGCGCAACGGCGTGCTGCGTAAGCCATACCACTTCCTTATATACTCTCATACTTCGGACACTTTAGAAATAGCATGGAGAAAGAAGAAGCAGCAGTTGGCGGTATATTCTCGGCGAAGAGGAGATTTCCGGCTTCGTTCTACGCCCAAGCTCGTAGAAAGGCTTATGGGTATGTAACGTGCAAAGAGGATCTATGCACCTTGTATACGAGATAGTTGTAGCACTCCCAGAGTCGGTTAGAATGGTCAGACGTTTTTTGTTAAAGGGCGAGGATTGCTAGTTACAGCTACACAGGCAACGAGCAATCAAAATATACTATACTTTAGTCCTCACCTCAAGCATATTACACTGGAATTGCAGTATTATTTCTGTTTTAGATCAATGCCACCAGAGCACTCGACAAGTGGCAATTCTCAAAATTTTAGTGCACTTTTTTTATTACTCTTAATATATTACATTTTTTTTGTTTTATTGAAAATTGGCATAGGCGTTAGCTTTTTTTGTTAATATTATTTTTTTTATTTTTTGTTACTGCTATTGTTGTTATTACTGCAGAGGTTCGCAAAACTATAGAGGATATTACTCGTAAATTACCCGAACATTAAAGGCGAAATTTCTTACACCAGAAGTATGGTGAAGCAATTGAGGTTTTTGTTATTGTTTTAAGAGTTCGTGATACTACCGTGGGAATTCCTTCGACTAATTTTAAATTCCTATAAAGTTGTCTCTCTCGCACTTAATGTCATTTTCTGGTTTTTTGGTACTTCTGAATAAACGACTTTGAGGTTCGGGAAGCCAAAAGCTTAGCAAAATTGTATCATCCTGTCACGTATCTTTTCAAAAGAATAAGATTGCAAGTCCAATTTATGGAATTATTAGAGAGAAAATAGTTTTTCAATTTTGAAAGTGGTGGGGGAAGGTGCTGCCTCTTAAACACAAATGCATGTATATTGATTTTTTCATTATTTGGCTTCCTCATAGAGGAAGCTTTGTTTTCATGAAAATTTTTCTTTTCGAGATTTTCATGTCAGTACACTCAGAATGGGCCAAAACGTCGAGAAAAGTGATTTAGAAAAAATGTCTGTATGTGTATGTGTGTATGTTACACAATCGAAAAATGTAAACCTTTATAACTCGGGAATGCCTTGAGATATCAAGCTGAAATTTGGACCATAGATAGAGGGATCAAGCCTCGTCGTTCATACAGATTTTTGTTAAAATCCACTTCATCGTTAAATTATTACGCGTTTTTTAATTTTTTGAAAAATGTCTGTTTACGCGATAACTCTTTCAATTTTCGAGATATTGATCTTAAAATTGGTATGAATTTGAGCTTTCATACGCCGATGATCGCTATTGAATTTGGTTAAGATCGGTTGAACCGTTAAAATTTTATGATATTTTGAATTTTTTAAAAAATTGACATTATCGCTCTATTGTAACTTTTGCAAAACTTAAGATAGCGAGCTCAAATTTTGTATATAAATGAAACAATATTCAGCCATTATATATGTATAATTTAGTGACGAACGGTATGAAATTTTTGATTTTGTGGAATGTTGAATTATTTTTAAAAATATACATTATCACAGTCACTTTCGGAAACGCTCTAATAATCACGAAATAACGTAATAACGAAATAGAAAAGGCGAATCCACAACATGTATATTTATCTAATTACAACAAGGATGCAAAGTAGAACCTTGCACATTGCTTCCTCATTATTTTTCGCATTTTACAAAGCTTCCTCTATGAGGAAGCCAAAAATTGAATAACATACTTCCTCATAGAGGTAGCTTTGTAAGAAGCGAAAAATAATGAGGAAGCAATGTGCAAGGTTCTACTTTGCATCCTTTTTCCATTTTTACGAAGCTCTTATTCGAGGAAGCAAATATCGATTTACAATTTATAGAGGATGTAAAAAGTAAGAAAAATATTGTAGTTTGCATGTAGCATTTTTCCCGGTGGTGAAAATATCCGTCGGACTAGATACCCCAAGTAAAAAAATTATATATAGAGTTCATAAGAAATATACGGGTCATTCCATACCAAATGGGCCACCCAAATTTAGCATGGTCGCAAAAAGTGTTCATAATTTTTTCATAAGTTCTTTAGAGTATCACGAACATTCATAAATTATTTCAGAATTTTAGCATCTATGGATTGCCCAAAATTTAATACCGATTTTTTTTTTATTTAATTTTTTTCAATTCGCTGTATATTCAAAATTACCGATCATACAAAAAATTTGTTACTGTATAAAATTCAAGTTCTTGAATGTACTTTTGAATTTTAAAAAATGTCCATAACCACTCAAAAAAAAATTTCCGCCATTTTTAAACAAAATAAAGTAATATTTTTTTTTTACACAGTCCATTCCGATTTTTCTCAAAATTTCACAGAATTTCCATAATTATTCTTACAAACTACAGAAAAATTGGCGTGATGGCAAATGAGTGGCCCACTTGATATGGAATGACCCATATATAGTATTAAACTACTATCGTTTACCTACGCTCTACATGCAATTTATGTGCAATTTATACATAAACCCAACTTCACAGTTGTTCTTATTATTAAATTGCGTATAAATTGTATACAGAGTCCAATTATATGTCCAATTCTGTATGTCGGGCCATATATAATTTTTTTAACTTGAGACTTGACGCCAATAACCCGAGACTGTCGAAAAACTGTATCTTCCTTTCACGATTAGGGATTTCTCTCGGTTTTCTGTGCCGAAGACTAACGATGGATGGGGTAACTCGTTGTAGTAAGCATCGGTTAGCTCGCGGCGGTTTAAATCGCTGCTCGTTTAAATTCTAGTTTCGGGAATCCGTTGCTGCCGACGTTGTGGCATCGGCAGTGAGACAACGGTTAAGGCACATAGTCGCGGCGCTGCTCGGCCTTCGCATCGAGCCACTGCAGGATAATAGCTGCCATAAAACGCCCGTAAAACGTCCTCTCGCGCGGCCTCCGCCTTCTTATAAACACTACGGGCCGTAAACACTCGAAATTATCGAGCCTCGGGATGGTCGATAGGTGCCACTTGCCTTTTCTTCTCTATCTCCTCATTTCTACGTACGACATCACCACCAACAAGAAAACAAACAAACTTTTCTCATATTTTTCATTTAACTTTTCCTCTATTCTCAATCAATATTTTCTAATCTTTATTTATCAGCATTTTTCGATCTTTTGATTTCGATTAATTCGATGCTTCACACCGAGAGAAAAAGTTTCATTGATTCACGGAAATCTTAGTCAATGAAATGAAATACTTGAATTTCAATACTATCTTTTCTTTGAATGATCTCAAACTCAATGAAAAGTAGTGACATTGATTCGAAGAAACATTTCTTTAAACCAATGAACCTTTTTCTTTGATTTCAAAGATATCGTCTCTGATTCAATGAAACCTTCTTCTTACCAGCTCAAAATTTCGAAACCTATTTTTTCCTGAAGTACGCGGCAGATAAAGCTCAAATTTTGTGAGTATGTAAGGAAGTACGGCAGAAATAGGCTCAGCTACTGGCTCCTCGAAACTCGAAGCCGTTCGTTCGGGAGAACCGGAAAACTAAAAAGTGAGGTTAGGTGCGAGAGAGAGATCAATGAAAACGTTTCTTTGAACCAATGAAAACGTCTCTTTAAAACAATGAAACTGTTTCTTTATTATATGCTCACTAAGTTAATCTTTATTTACAGACAATGAAATGTTCTCTTTGAAATTCAAATTCACTATTTCATTGAAATCAAAGAAATATTTCGTTGAAATCAATTAAAAAGAAACCAATCCACTCATTTCTTTGGCGTTAATTAAATCTTTTCTCTCGGTGCAATCGCGTCTACAATAGTACTATTCAATCAAGAAACGCGTTCGCGTCTCGACGTCAAGTATTAAAAGAATAAGGATGCGAAGTAGAATTTTGCACATTACTTCTTGATTAATGTTCATCTTTCGCAACGCCGCCTCCATGAGGAAGTTTCCCACATAGAAAAATATATATGTAACATATATGTTAAATATATGGCGCCAAAAAGTTCTATATGCTGCATATATTCTGCATATATGTGTGCAAAAATATATGCAAAATATATGAGATATATATATGGACAATATGTAAAATATATTTCATATACGTTTAGCGCCAAAAAGTTCTATATGTCGAATATATCGTGCATATATTTCTATTTCCATGTGGATTTCTTTATTTTATTTTTGGCTTCCGCATAGAGGAAGTTTTGCGAAAGATGAAAATTATTGACGAAGCAATGCGCAAAGTTCTACTTTGCATCCTTATTTTAAATACAAATTGAAATAAGAACGAAAAACAAAAATTTTCAAAAATTCAAAATTCTATAAAATCTAAACCGCTTTATGTATTTCGCTTAAATTCAATACCGATCGTCATTTTTCATTGCTTTATTCGTCAAAAACTGTTTAAGCTCATTATCTAAAAAATTGTGGCAGCTAGAGAACATACAGAGATTTTTTGAAAAATTCAATGTCTTATAAAATCTGAACCACTTTACCAATCTTCACCAAATTCGATATCTACTATAACTGGATGTTAATTTTACCTTGTAAAAGATTCGAACAGATTTGGTCGAACTTAACTTGAATAAGAACGAAAACAAAATTTTTTCGAAAATTCAAAATTTTATAAAAACTAAACCGCTCTATGGATTTCGCTCAAATTCAATACGGACCTTCATTTTTCATTTCTCTATTTGTCCAGAACTATTTAACTCATTAGCTGAAAAATTGCGGAAGCTAGAGAACATACAGACATTTTTCGAAAAATTGAAAGGCTTATAAAATCTGAATTTTTTAAAACAATGTTTCGGAAATATATGCACAGGGAGGGGCGGAAAAACTCCATGACGATGAATTTGTAATTTTTATACAGATATCAAGCTCCTGATTATAAATTTACAAATCCGTAAACTGTCATTAAAAACTTAACTGAAATTATTCAATTTTGGTCATGTAATAACTGGAGTACTACAGAAGTGTTGTAATTATCATAAACATATTTCTAATCTCAAAAAGATTTCTCTTATTCTTCATTTAACATTTCCTCTATTCTCAATCAATATTTTCTAACCTTTATTTCTCAGCATCTTTCGATCTTCGTCGTTATCAAGGTTACGATACCGATTTCGATAAATTCGATGCTTCAATCTCGTCCACAGCAGTGCTATATCTCTCCGAGCGAGGTTAATAAAGATATCCCTATTATATTCAAGTCGTATATAATCCACGACATGATTTTACCTTTGAATAAAAGCCGCTTAATTTAAGAAGTGATTTTAACGATCATCATAAATTTCCATGTTCAGGAACGGCGTACGCAGCTCCCGCATTCACCGATTATTTCACTCGAATCAAGTTACCACTGTTTCACATCTTGCTTTTTACTATTTAAATAAATTCTCTGCCTTCTCTTGTCGTCCCACGACATTCGTGTTTTTCCGGCTTGAATTTAAAAAATCTATCCTTGTATTTATGTTTTCTGCTTTTTATATTATTTTTATCCATATATTACAGAGTATTTTGTCGTAGACTGAGTTCAAATTACTAAAGATTACTCCGACGTTGTAATTTATATAGCACCCACATAGAAAGATATATATGTAACATATACGTTAAATATATGGCGCCAAAAAGTTCTATATGCTGCATATATTCTGCACATATGTGTGCAAAAATATATTCAAAATATATGGGATATATGTATGGAATATATGTAAAATATATTTATATACGTTTAGCGCCAAAAAGTTCTATACGTCGAATATATCCTGCATATATTTCTATTTCCATGTGGGCACAATTGGCTATTTACAAAAAATGTTTATTTTTTTCATTGTTTACCCTATAATTTAGTTATCATTAAATAATTTTAAAGACAACAAAAGCTCGCGTGCTTTATATTATTTTTATCCATATATTACAAAGTATTTTGTCGTAGACTGAGTTCAAATTACTAAAGATTACTCCGTCGTTGCAATTTATATAGCACAATTGGTTATTTACAAAAGATGTTTATTTTTTTCATTGTTTACCCTATAATTTATTTATCATTAAATAATTTTAAAGACAACAAAAGCTCGCGTGTTTCTCTAATATCCAATTCTTCATTAATCTGGCACAAACTCTGCGGAGGGTTCGAGAGACTGACTTTCGTGAATATTTGGCGATGATCGGCGTCGTTTCCAACTTTCCCAATTCGCATGCAAATCAGCCAATTTATTTTTCGGATGGCCCCAAAACGATTAGGTTAATGCCTCTCGTGGCCCCATCGCCCCGTTTTTGAATCCCTAAGACTCTCCTTTGGGTCTATAAAACCACAATCTGAGAATTATTTAATAATATTTTATCTGCGTTATAAAACCGTAAAAAGCCCTTGTCGCACCTACTAACGAATTTTTTGTTTGAAGGATCTACATCGAGAAAAAATTTCATTGACGCCAAAGAAATGGGTGGATTGATTTTTTTTCATTGATTTCAACGAAATATTTATTTGATTTCAATGAAATAGCGCCAAAAACTTCTATATGTCGAATATATCGTGCATATATTTCTATTTCCATGTGGGTTTCTTTATTATATTTTTGGCTTCCTCGTAGTGGAAGCTTTGCGAAAGATGAAAATTATTGACGAAGCAACGCGCAAAGTTCTACTTTGCATCCTTATTTTAAATACAAATAGAAATAAGAACGAAAACAAAAATTTTCAAAAATTCAAAATTCTATAAAATCTAAACCGCTTTATGTATTTCGCTTAAATTCAATACCGATCGTCATTTTTCATTGCTTTATTCGTCAAAAACTGTTTAAGCTCATTATCTAAAAAATTGTGGCAGCTAGAGAACATACAGAGATTTTTTGAAAAATTCAATGTCTTATAAAATCTGAACCACTTTACCAATCTTCACCAAATTCGATATCTACTATAACTGGATGTTAATTTTACCTTGAAAAAGATTTCAGTAGATTGGGTCGAACTTAACTTGAATAAGAACGAAAACAAAATTTTTTCGAAAATTCAAAATTTTATAAAAACTAAACCGTTCTATGGATTTCGCTCAAATTCAATACCGACCTTCATTTTTCATTTCTCTATTTGTCCAGAACTATTTAGCTCATTAGGAAAAATTGCGGAAACTAAAACCACAATTTGAGAATTATTTAATAATATTTTATCTGCCTTATAAAACCGTAAAAAGCCCTTGTCGCACCTACTAACGAATTTTTTGTTTAAAGGATCTACACCGAGAGAAAAGATTTCATTGACGCCAAAGAAATGGGTGGATTGATTTTTTTTCATTGATTTCAACGAAATATTTATTTGATTTCAATGAAATAGCGCCAAAAACTTCTATATGTCGAATATATCGTGCATATATTTCTATTTCCATGTGGGTTTCTTTATTATATTTTTGGCTTCCTCGTAGTGGAAGCTTTGCGAAAGATGAAAATTATTGACGAAGCAACGCGCAAAGTTCTACTTTGCATCCTTATTTTAAATACAAATAGAAATAAGAACGAAAACAAAAATTTTCAAAAATTCAAAATTCTATAAAATCTAAACCGCTTTATGTATTTCGCTTAAATTCAATACCGATCGTCATTTTTCATTGCTTTATTCGTCAAAAACTGTTTAAGCTCATTATCTAAAAAATTGTGGCAGCTAGAGAACATACAGAGATTTTTTGAAAAATTCAATGTCTTATAAAATCTGAACCACTTTACCAATCTTCACCAAATTCGATATCTACTATAACTGGATGTTAATTTTACCTTGAAAAAGATTTCAGTAGATTGGGTCGAACTTAACTTGAATAAGAACGAAAACAAAATTTTTTCGAAAATTCAAAATTTTATAAAAACTAAACCGTTCTATGGATTTCGCTCAAATTCAATACCGACCTTCATTTTTCATTTCTCTATTTGTCCAGAACTATTTAGCTCATTAGGAAAAATTGCGGAAACTAAAACCACAATTTGAGAATTATTTAATAATATTTTATCTGCCTTATAAAACCGTAAAAAGCCCTTGTCGCACCTACTAACGAATTTTTTGTTTAAAGGATCTACACCGAGAGAAAAGATTTCATTGACGCCAAAGAAATGGGTGGATTGATTTTTTTTCATTGATTTCAACGAAATATTTATTTGATTTCAATGAAATAGTGCATTTGAATTTCAAAGAGAACATTTCATTGCCTGTAAATAAAGATTTACTTAGTGAGCATATAATAAAGAAACAGTTTCATTGTTTTAAAGAGACGTTTTCATTGGTTCAAAGAAACGTTTTCATTGATCTCTCTCTCGCACCTAACCTCACTTTTTTGTTTTTCGGTTCTCCCGAACGAACGACTTCGAGTTTCGAGGAGCCAGGAGCTTAGCCTATTTCTGCCGTACTTCCTTACATACTCACAAAATTTGAGCTTTATCTGCCGCGTACTTCATGAAAAAATAGGTTTCGAAATTTTGAGCTGGTAAGAAGAAGGTTTCATTGAATCAGAGACGACATCTTTGAAATCAATGAAAAAGGTTCATTGGTTTAAAGAAATGTTTCTTTGAATCAATGTCACTACTTTTCATTGAGTTTGAGATCATTCAAAGAAAAGATAGTATTGAAATTCAAGTATTTCATCTCATTGGCAAAGATTTCCGTGAATCAATGAAACCTTTTCTCTCGGTGTACAGCCCATATTTTCGTTATATAAAATTAGCAGCCCGCAAGTGTTACGATATGCATCGATACACTCAGCGAAATCGTAGTAGTACAGTAAACTATAAAGTGACAACTATTAAGTTTTAGTCCATCCAACTATTTTCATAATTACGATAGCTGTGAAAATAGTTATGGCAACTATTTGGTAGTTATAGTAACTATTTGATAGTTGTGGCAACTATTAAAAAATTGCTTGTATGAACTAAAAATGAATAGTTGTCCCTTTATAGTTACAAATACCACAATTTTCTCTCAGTGTAAATAGTATAACGTGAACAAAAAAAAAGCAGTATCTACATTTATTTCCAAGTCTGTGAAAAGTTGTTAGGAATAATAATGACTTTTCGTGAGTGTATTATGTAGCATTGTTTTAAAGAGAGTTAAGATACGCAGAAACAAGTAAAAAGAGTGGCGTGAGCGATCTCGATTCGCTGCAGTCGGGCGGCCGGTCCTCGACTGTATATATAATGGTCTTAACTTGATTAACTGAGGGCTCGATTGTAAATCGTGGAGGTGAGCGCTCGTTAAAAATCGATAAGCCACCGCGGCGAGAGCTCACTGGACACACGAGGTGCATATAGGTGCGCCGGGCGACTCGATCTTGGATCGAGAGATCGCCACGAGAGTCCGTCGGCTTGGTTCGCTTCAACGACGCGCGCGGCTCCTTATTTCGCTACCTAGCTACTCGCTCCGTTTCTTTGTGTTTTTTTCCTCATTCTCTGGGGCCTTGGCAGAGCCTTCATCATCATATATATATATATATATATATATATAGATAACCATATGTACCTGTTTGGATCGGCGTCGCAACCCGCAGCCCACATGCACATTTGTTTGGAATGATTCTTTAATACACATAATTTGACTCTTTAATTATACATTTTTGTTTCATACAGAAAGTGTACGAAAAAGAAAATGACAACAGTTGAAACTAGTGCCACCCGCAAACTCATACGAATTCGACACCTTCAAAACCTCCTACAGAATACACGAAAAATACTATGACATCACGAAAATCACACCAATAATAACAAGAAGTCAACAACTCAACAAGCGATTTGCATCCAAGTAACTAAAAAATATCCAACCACTCTGCGTACAACCCGCACATAATATACACCGTAGGCATAAATATCCAACACACACTACATACTAACACCTGGACAGAATGACGATTGAGGAACCTACGTAATATGTTTGTACCACATGAAGAGAAGTAATTGGTTGCCGCAACCATTCGAATGGCTAAATACGCTCCAATACGCTAACCAATTTTCTGGTTGGACCGATTAACCAGTTGGTTCTGACACCCAATTCCTTAACTGCCAACCAATTAATTTGCTGGCCCGTCCAACTAGTTTGTCGCCCCAACTAACTGATTTTTTTCTGCAACTACCCGGAAAGAAATATTTGGTTATCACAACTATTCGCGTGGTTAAATACGCTCCAATCGACAAAATTGGTTGGGAGAACCAACAAACCGGACGTCACAACCAATCCATTGGACGTCACAAACAACCGATTGGGTGTAACATCCAATGGATTGGTTGTGACACCCAATTGGTTGGTTCGGCCAACCAATTTTGTCGTTTGGACCTTATTCAAACAGTTATTTTTATCCGTGCACAGATCAAACAAAAGTTACAACAATCCACAAAATCTCAAGCAAGCCCTGAGCTGAAGGACCTCGGTTGATGGCCCATTGACAAAATATCCATATCCATCCATACTACACTATAAAAAAGTATCCTTCCAGTAACTGACGTTTTGGGACCCCTGACGTTTTAAAAACCATTGGTTCAAGGGTCTTGGTATTTTGGATGCTTATTCTTTAGTTAAAGTCAATTGGGATTCAGTATCGTGGATTTGGTTGAGACGTCGTCAATATCGTTAAGATGCAATACAAATTGTTGACCCTGATTTATTCCCGTTAAAATTTCTCTAATAGTTATATTACATTATTATTATTATTGTCATTGGTTAATCAATTATTCATATACATACCTTTAAGAAACTCGCATCTTGCACCGCATCAAATGCTCTTTCAGATTTTGGTTTTTCAATCCCCGAACCATTTTTTGGTAACGACATTACAAGAGAAATCAATTTTTTAAATATCTTTTTCGTGTTTTTCACTTTAATGAAGAATTTGGAAATAGACGCGTTAACAATATGTATATATATAATCTACAGATAGAAAACATATGTTATTTTGTAAACACATCACAAAACAAAATATATTATTAACAAACACACTTACCACTACTACTACTTTTTCAAAATGTTTATTTATTTTCGTGAATTGGATTCCGATGAAATATAATACATTTATTTACTTGGGTTATTTCACCGAGGAAGATTATTTTTTTTTTAGCGTGTGGTCGAGTTCCGAAAACAACGGGTGACATATGTCATCGTTCCTCTTTCGCAATCTCACACAAGACACACGAAAGAATTCTGTAATAGCTTTGGAGTGCGTTCGATTTGAGGACTGCGACGTTTCTTGTGGAATTTTTGTTGGTCATAGCAATTTTACTCGGCAGGATTGAGACACTACCCGGGTAGAGTTAGCGGACGTGGTGAAGCTATATTGTTCGAAGGTGCGCGTCGCGGTGGTCGCATATTTCTATCCATTTTTTTTTTCATGTTTCCTTTCTCGCGCTCCAGTTCGAGGAGTCTTTGCCGACTTCCCGGGACTTTCCGTGGTAGATCCGATCCCGCTTGCACTAACCACGGAGGGTACGTTTTTTCCTGGAGCTTGGAACGTCAAGTATCGCGCGCTCTCGTCCGGCTCCTTTTTTCTTTGGTGCCAGAAACGTGCGCGCGATTTCACTCGTGACAAACACACACGCAAACGCTGGATAGTCTTTTTCGGCAATGGCTTTTAATTCTCCGCGAGGGGTCCAAACGTCTTGGAACCAACTCTAAACATAGAGAAGGAAATTCGCTCCGGCCATCATCTTTACGACCTCAACTTCCAACATGTACCTTACTAATTTTATATACTATTTTATTTCTTATATACCTGCTATATTATTTTATATCACACAGTGTATTATAAATTTCGTATAATTGTATATTTTTGACAGTTCCTTCATGGCTTTGTCTATTTCGATGGTGAAGCTATTAAAATGTGCTGCTTTGAAGTTGGCTTTTCATTAATTGCGTCGATGATTGATGATGATAACATTCAACGCTGCTTTGTTTTTTATTCTCTCTCTAGATTACTTTTAAATGCTTGCTGCGTTAATTGAGGCGACCCTTGAGGATATATATTTCACATACCGAAATGTACTCGCTGTATATTTGATTTCGAGTTAATCCACAGATTATAATTTCTACGTGCGGGCTTATTTTTAATTACTAAAAATTTAATTAACAAACAAATTAATTCAATAAATAATCTTTCAAAATTATTATTATTATATTATTAAACAAAAATAAATAACAATGATATCAACATATTAATAATTTTATTATCGAAATACCCAGCAGCATTTTTTGCTACTGGATGTCGACTTTTACCTAAATCAGCAGAATCACGTTGTTTTTAGTAAATTAAATTTTGCTAAAAAAACTGCTTTCGCTGCCTTTATCAGCGCAGTAGAAATATTTTGATATTTTACGCGAAAGAAATATTTTGTTTCGTGAACGAAATAATAGTTATTGTGAATTAAGGAAAGTTGTCCATGGAAGCTTCGGAACTAGCACTACAAGATCTATCAGACAAATGCATAAACTGGTTCAACAAATGGCGCCTAAAACCAAACCCCACTAAATCCAAACTAATTTTATTCAACCATAAAATCACAGACAGCTCACCCACTATAATCATGTACAACACAGACATCAAACCTTGCGTTTCGACGAAATACCTAGGCGTCACACTAGACAACAAACTAAACCTGAAAAATCATACTAAGAACATCAAAACAGCTACAACCTCGCGAACCACTTCCACTTCCGGAAAATAACATATAGAAATAAACAAATCACAATTGAACAGTCAACGAAAATATACAAAAGCATATGTCGCCCAATGCTGGAATATGGCCATCCACTGCTCCTAAACTGTAATAATCCGGCGATAAAAAACATCAAAACTGCAGAAACAATAGCACTTCGTAAACTCACTAAACTCAGACACCCGAACTATCCTCTACACAACCCATCAAATACACTTCTTTACGAAACCTCTGGAGTAACACCTATTACCGAAAGAACAAGAAATCTGAACGCCAAATTCGCACAACAACACCTCGAAGCAATCACCCCGCTATGTAACACATGAACACCAAACATTAGACCAAAACACAAACTGCCAACTCACACAATACTACAAATTTTGTCAACGTTAAACAATAATCAATAAGTCCACAGCTCAAACTACACTAAATTTGTAACTATTCTTTTATACAGTAACAGCCGTTTATACATCAAAAAAAGAAACTCCAAAATGTCACAATAAACGGGCTGAAGGACCTCGGTCGATGGCCATTTAACCATGGAAACTCGATCACGACATATTAACACGCACACAATTGTACACACATTCACTATTTTTGTAATGGTTAATAAAAATCTTGTACTACTACTACTAAGGAAAGTTGATCCAACTATGCGTTGGTTCGTTCAACCAAATATACATGTCCAATTAACCAAATGTTTATTTCGCTACCCGCAATCGCACATTCGGTTGGTATTACCAACTTTTTTCTCGATGTAGGGCGTCATACACCTGCAAGATAAGCGATGTCCTGCATCTTCAATTTATGTATCATTGCGCTGCGCCTTCAGCACTACTTTTTAATTCCTTATACAGTTAGTTTTACTCCGGGGTCCGAAACCCGACGGTCCGCCCTCGAAATCAACAGTCAGCGAATATATTGCACTTATATTTTTCGGACTTCAACTAAATTAATTTATTATTGTGAACCGTGTAAAATGCACCGAAATACGTATATACCTACGATTTAATAAATTAAACGCTTCTTGATTTAACGTCTGAACTAAAATGTTTAGTGCGTGATATATGAAATGAAATAAAATACTTGAATTTCAATACTATCTTTTCTTTGAATGATCTCCAACTCAATGAAAAGTAGTGACATTGATTCGAAGAAACATTTCTTTAAACCAATGAACCTTTTTCAGTGATTTCAAAGATATCGTCTCTGATTCAATGAAACCTTCTTCTTACCAGCTCAAAATTTCGAAAACTATTTTTTCCTGAAGTACGCGGCAGATAAAGCTCAACTTTTGTGAGATGTAAGAAAGTACGGCTGAAATAGGCTAAGCTTCTGGCTCCTCGAAACTCGAAGCCTTTCGTTCGGGAGAACCGGAAAACAAAAAAAGTGAGGTTAGGTGCGAGAGAGAGATCAATGAAAACGTTTCTTTGAACCAATGAAAACGTCTCTTTAAAACAATATAACTGTTTCTTTATTATATGCTCACTAAGTAAATGTTTATTTACAGGCAATGAAATGTTCTGTTTGAAATTCAAATGCACTATTTCATTGAAATCAATGAAAAAAAAATCAATCCACCCATTTCTTTGGCGTCAATGAAATCTTTTTCCACGGTGCACACACATACATACCAACTTTTTTTCTAGATCACTTTTCTGGACGTTTTGAAGAATTCAAAGTGTCCTGATATAAACATCTGGATTTTTTTTTTCATGAAAACAAAGCTTTCTCTATGAGGAAGCACAAAAGAAGGGTACGAAAGGAAAAAGGTGTGGAGATCGAAGAAGGAAAAGGTGACGCGTAAATGTATGTATTGTCGAGTACACGTGGAAGAATATATGCACTTGGACTAGTAGGTAGGGGGTGGGTGACGTGGCTGGAAGCAGGATTCGAGGTCGTCTGGGCAGGCAGGCAGGCAGCTCGGTTCTCCAGCGCTGTTGAGCGCGACCCAAGATCGAATGTGCGATCGAGTGTGTAAGTGCGAGCGGGCCACCAGCAGAGCCGGGACCACCGCCGGTGCCACGCCGAGCCTCGACCGGATTTCTTCGCTCTTCTCTTCCTTTTCTTGGCTCTCGTTCTTCCCTTGGACGACTATACGACGACGAACGAGATAAAAAGAGTATCGGAAGGTGGCTACTCACCAGAGAGGTATAAGGCTGCTGCTGCTGCTGCTGCGTGGTTGGGGCTCCTCAGCCGTGAGCACATCCAGCACCACCAGGACGAAGACGAGAACGAGGACGTAGAAACACGAGAGTCCAGCGGTGGTGGTTGTTGCTGCTGCTGCTACGGTGACCTGGCCAACGTTCAAAGAATGCGTAGGCTGCGCGTAATCATTCGGACCATGTTGCACCCGCGCTCAAACTTCACTAACAATCGTACTCGACGATTTAGCGACACGAATTTGTCGCCGGTGTAGAGCATAGCAAGTTTGTTAAAGATGATTAATTTAGGCTTAAGCGAAGTACTGTTACAAAATAGTAACTGTTATTCAATAGTAAATACAAAGGTAAACGTGTCTTAACGACCAAGCATATTTGCTTATTTAAATATAGTTTATTTCACTCAGTGCGAGAAACGCGGTTTTACAGTTGCTGATGCTGCTACGGTGACCTGGCCAACGTTCAAAGAATGTGTAGGCTGCGCGTAATCATTCGGACCATGTTGCACCCGCGCTCAAACTTCACTAACAATCGTACTCGACGATTTAGCGACACGAATTTGTCGCCGGTGTAGAGCATTGCAAGTTTGTTAATGGTGATTAATTTAGGCTTAAGCGAAGTACAGTTACAAAATAGTAATTGTTATTCAATAGTAAATACAAAGGTAATCGTATCTTAACGACCAAGCATATTTACTTATTTAAATGTAGTTTATTTCACTCAGTGCGAGAAACGCGGTTTTACGGTTGCTGATGCTGCTACGGTGACCTGGCCAACGTTCAAAGAATGCGTAGGCTGCGCGTAATCATTCGGACCATGTTGCACCCGCGCTCAAACTTCACTAACAATCGTCGACTCGACGATTTAGCGACACGAATTTGTCGCCGGTGTAGAGCATTGCAAGTTTGTTAATGGTGATTAATTTAGGCCTAAGCGAAGTACAGTTACGAAATAGTAAATACAGAGGTAAACGTGTTTTAACGACCAAGCACATTTGCTTATTTAAATAAGCAAAAAGTGAAATAAACTGTATTTAAATATAGCTTATTTCACTCAGTGCGAGAAATGCGGTTTTACGGTTGCTGATTCTGCTACGGTGACCTGGCCAACGTTCAATGAATTTGTCGGCTGTGTACAGCACAGCAAGTTTGTTGATGGTGATTAATTTAGGCTTAAGCAAAGTACAGTTACAAAATAGTAACTGTTATTCAATAGTAAATACAGAGGTCTTAACGACCAAGCACATTTGCTTATTTAAATACAGTTTATTTCACTTTATGGGAGAAAATCGATTTTACTGCATAAATCCCCATTTTCATACTTTGTGAAATAAAGTTTCGTACGATACTCGTGTGATAAACGTTTTCTTCACTCGTGTGATTGCAACACTCGCATTTGGCTCCCGTAATGTTGAACACTTTTTTTTTATAAATCTAAATTAAAATAATCGAAAAACTCGATAAAAGTATACGACGTTTTGTTAATGAAATTCTTATTTTTAAAATACGCTCTTTATCTAGTGTCGCAAATATGCCATCAAGCAGTGATGAGCATTGATTCAATGAAAGTGTATTGAAAATACTTTTTGTATGATTGATTGTTATGCAAAACTAAAAATTTTCAAATTTCTGCAATAATTATGAATAATTTAGATATAATATTTAATAGGCTTAAATAAACCACAATCACTTAGTGATAAAAGTATTTCAAATACATTTTCAATGAATTTATCAATTCCCGCTATCAAATTTAGTATCTTGGTAATGTTGTGCCCAGAATTTGTGCTACATTCTTTTAATTATTACAATTGCACAAGGGTCACTCGATTTATGCCGCACGGAAAGAAATGTTTGGTTGTGGCAATTACGTTTTCGATTTACTGTACACGATGTCTAAAAAATTAGTTGCCTTAACCATATCGAATAGTAACCTCAACTATTCACGGTTAGTTCTCGCGAGATTAAGTTAGGTTAACTAATCCAATCGTTGGGACTACCACTTGAATAGTTGGGACTACCATTCGAATCGTTGGTATTATCATTCGAATCGACGGTATTACCATTCGAATCGTTGGTATTACCATTTGAGTTGTCCTTCTCTAAAAAGTATGTTGCGAGATTTTATCGAATTGCGAGTTGGTCCATTGTTGTCACGTTATTCGCGCTGTGATTGGTCCAAATTGGCGCGAGATCAGATCGAGATCGAGACCGAGTTCGTGTTTAACACGTTTGACAGTTGCAATTCTGACAGTTTTGTCAAGCATATCGGGCGCGCGAGGTTTGAATTCCCAAGTTGGTTGACTTAACAATATTTCGGGGATTCCGGATTATGTGTTAATTGCGAATATTAAACTAGGCTTAAGATGTTGAACGACAAAGTGCGACGTAGTCTCTATGGTAGCAATAAAACCAGGCGTACGCGGAATCACCACATGCGGATCAACAGAACAATCGTGAATAAGATGATAAGCGAAGAGATCGGGGAGAATTGAAATTCTGCAGTCAAGTAAATCAGACCTCTTTGTTCACTGTTACTTTTAGCAAAATCTATGCCAGGTTTCCAGAATTGGAAATCCTGTATTTATTTCATTGAGCAAAGAGGTCGTACTGCTTTACTAAAAATGTAAAGCCCCATATAATGATGGGACTTTACATTTTTTTCTAAAGTCTGGAAATGCTCCAGACCTCGCAAATTTGAAGTTATCAAGGTAAATACCAATTTATAATTGAAAGAATGTTAAAGGACAATTGGTAATCAATTTCAGTCAAATCTATAAAGAGTTTCCGATTCGATAAGATTTGGAATTATTGGAAAAATTTGTTAGATCTCTTAATTTTTGGGAATTCTGATTATATATATTATATGTATTAAATAAGATCGCCTCACCGACACACGATCTCTACTCGCGCGAGCAACGCGCGGAAGTTTTCTGGTAAGATAAATAGAATAATCGATTGTTTGTGTCAACTCATTTCTTGGTTATGGCAACTAATCTTTTTTTCCGTGTGGTGTGTCAAGACAGTACGTTCGACTGACCTGGTTTGATTGCGGCCAGTCGAAGGCAAATCAAAAAGCGCAAAATCAGCAATTTTTGCACGTAAAAAAAGGTTTGGTTGGAACTACCAAATGCTATGGTTATATATGCGCCAGACAATTAATTGGTTAGACCAACCAAGTAATTTGTTAGGTGACCAATTTCTTGGTTGGTCTAACCAAGTCACTTGGTTAGCTTACCAAGTCACTTGGTTAGTCTAACTAAGAAATTGGTAGCCTAACCAAGAAATTGGTCGGTCTAACCAATTAATTGTCTGGCGCATATATAACCATAGCACTTGGTTGTTTCAACCAAGCTTTTCTTTCCGTGTGGCTATATCAGTTAGGAACTGCAATACCCAAAATTCAGTCTTCAATCGAACATCAAAGTGACCAATCGGTCTTGGGTCAGACTCGTCCCATAAGTAACGGAATCAAGACGAGCTCGATATTGTAATACACTATATTGTTATCTGTTTAAATAAATCTTCTTAACTTTACCTTATTTACTTGAGTCTAACTCTTTATTGGCAAACGAACCCAATAAACAAAATATATGTTAAATCGACCCCCCTGCGGGAATAACAGGAAAAAAGTTTGTAGATATGATAAATATCTGTTAAAGAAGGGTGCGGGTTAAAGAACCCAATAATAATAATCACTCGTCACGAGCGTTGTCCTGGCAGAAGCAAACGGGACAAAAGGGAGGTCGAGATCCGAGATCCACAGTGGCGATGACGCGCCTCGATGTCGCGATCGAAATTGACTCGTACAGATCGCGAGGGTTTATTGGGAATTAATTCGAAGCGTTGAGGCGATGTGATACATGTATGTATGCCCGAGAGAGAGATAAGTCTGTCATTCTGAGGCGTGTGTCACAACGCTTGTCCGTACTATCATATACTTTCTTCGTGTTTCAATAAGGAAGTGGATAAAAACAATTTTCTTAATACTCATCACGATTTAGTTACTTAGTATGTAACCTGGACGGTTCGAAAGACAGGCAATGAAAAAAAAAAAGATAAAAATCATGTAGGAGATTCGTGTGGCTTTAAGAGGCTCTCGATCGGTGGGTCGATCGCACCGATCGTCGAAGCTGAGAGGTGACTTCGAGAATCGATCTTCTCGCTGCCGACGCCGCCGCACTCGTTCGTTTCTTCGCACTTGCGTTGCTTGCCTGGCTCACTATCGTGTTTGTTCGCCTGTAATTAAAGCCCTCGACCGCCACGGGCGCGACCTCGATTGCTCTCTTCTTCCTGATACGCCTACCGATCTCTCACCTTCGCACGCTCTGTCTTACTCGCCCTCGCTCTTTTTCTCCCGTTGGTTGCTTGCTCGTATTTTCTCTCTCACTTTGTTTCGGGCCGGTTCCGTGTTGGAGAAGGAAAGGCATATCTGGTGAAGAGGGATGCGGCAGCAAGATATCTGTGCGCTACGTAGCTATCGCCTTCGTTCAGAGTTCACGTCTTCCTTCTCATTCATAATCGAGCCGACGACGAGCGAGTGAGCCACGAAATTAGTTACACCTCTTTGCTCCCATCACGCGATGGCTAATTCCAATGGCAATATCTAATTATTCACTCAACATTTATCTTTCCTTCGTCTCATCGAGTCTATATAGGTATGTTAGATTTTTTTTTCTTCTTTTCTTAATGGCTGGAACAATATGGATCACTTAAAAAATAGGAAATAAATGTAAGAGACTATTGAATTAATACAGATAGTTGGGAGTTCGTGAGGCTTAAGATTTATATATCTTCAAAATAATACTTTGGCCAGCTATAAATTTTGAATTATGACTCGAATTATTAATTATGATAAAAAGGTTCGAAGCGGGTGTTTTCTGTCCTGGAATATGCGACTTGAGAATGATTATGAAGATCGAAATTCAATATCTTGAAGAAAAAAAATTTAGGTTGGAGCTTCCGATCGAAAGTCGGATCTGTGAGTTCTGACATCTGAACCGACCAAAAGTGACTTTTTCAAAAATCATCGTAAAAAGGCATGTAACCGGTACTTTCTGCAGTACAATATGCGACTTGAGAACTATAGTGAAGGCCAAAATTCGACATCTTGAAGAAAAAAAAAATGTAGGTTCTTTAGGTTGGATTTTCCGATCAAAAGTCGGATCTGTGAATTCTGACATCAGATCCGACCACAAGTGACTTTTTCAAAAATCATCGTGAAAAGGCATGTAACCGGTACTTTCTGAGGTACAATATGCGACTTGAGAACGATAGTGAAGGCCAAAATTCGATATCTTGAAGAAAAAAAAATTAGGTTCATTAGGTTGGATTTTTCGACCAAAGTCGGATCTGTGAATTCTGACATTAGAACCGACCAAAAGTGACTTTTTCAAAAATCATCGTAAAAAGGCATATAACCGGTACTTTCCGAGGTACAATATGCTACTTGAGAACGATAGTGAAGGCCAAAATTCGACATTTTGAAGAAGAAAAAATGTAGGTTCCTTAGGTTGGATTTTTCGACCAAAAGTCCGATCTGTGAATTCTGGCATCAGAACCGACCAAAAGTGACTTTCAAAAATCATCGTAAAAAGGCATGTAACCGGTACTTTCTGCGGTATAATATTCGACTTGAGAACGATAGTGAAGGCCAAAATTCGATATCTTGAAGAAAAAAAATTTAGGTTCTTTACGTTGGATTTTTCGACCAAAAGTCGGATCTGTGAATTCTGACATCAGAACCGACCAAAAGTGACTTTTTCAAAAATCATCGTAAAAAGGCATATAACCGGTACTTTCTGCGGTACATTATGCGACTTGAGAACGATAGTGAAGGCCAAAATTCGACATCTTGAAGAAAAAAAAATGTAGGTTCTTTAGGTTGGATTTTTCGACCAAAAGTCGGATCTGTGAATTCTGACATCAGAACCGACCAAAAGTGACTTTTTCAAAAATCATCGTAAAAAGGCATGTAACCGGTACTTTCTGCGGTACAATATGCGACTTGAGAACAATAGTGAAGGCCAAAATTTGATATCTAGAAGAAAAAAAAATGTAGGTTCTTTAGGTTGGATTTTTCGACCAAAAGTCGGATCTGTGAATTCTGACATCAGAACCGACCAAAAAGTGACTTTTTCAAAAATCATCGTAAAAAGGCATGTAACCGGTACTTTCTGCGGTAAAATATGCGACTTGAGAACGATAGTGAAGACCAAAATTTGATATCTTGAAGAAAAAAAAATGTAGGTTCTTTAGGTTGGATTTTTCGACCAAAAGTCGGATCTGTGAATTCTGACATCAGAACCGACCAAAAGTGACTTTTTAAAAAATCATCGTAAAAAGGCATGTGACCGGTATTTTCTGCAGTACAATATGCCACTTGAGAACGATAGTGAAGGCCGAAATTTGATATCTCGGAGAAAAAAAAATGTAGGGTCTTTAGGTTGGATTTTTCGACCAAAAGTCGGATCTGTGAATTCTGACATCAGAACCGACCAAAAGTGACTTTTTCAAAAATCATCGTAAAAAGGCATGTGACCGGTATTTTCTGCAGTACAATATGCCACTTGAGAACGATAGTGAAGGCCGAAATTTGATATCTCGAAGAAAAAAAAATGTAGGGTCTTTAGGTTGGATTTTTCGACCAAAAGTCGGATCTGTGAATTCTGACATCAGAACCGACCAAAAGTGACTTTTCCAAAAATCATCGTAAAAAGGCATGTAACCGGTACTTTCTGAGGTCCAATATGCGACTTGAGAACGATAGTGAAGGCCAAAATACGATATCTTGAAGAAAAAAAATGTAGGTTCTTTAGGTTTGATTTTTCGACCAAAACTCGGATCTGTGAATTCTGACATCAGAACCGACCAAAAGTGACTTTTTCAAAAATCATCGTAAAAAGGCATGTGACCGGTATTTTCTGCAGTACAATATGCCACTTGAGAACGATAGTGAAGGCCGAAATTTGATATCTCGAAGAAAAAAAAATGTAGGGTCTTTAGGTTGGATTTTTCGACCAAAAGTCGGATCTGTGAATTCTGACATCAGAACCGACCAAAAGTGACTTTTTCAAAAATCATCGTAAAAAGGCATGTAACCGGTACTTTCTGAGGTACAACATGCGATTTGAGAACGATAGTGAAGGCCAAAATTCGACATCTGGATGAAAAAAAAATTTAGGTTCTTTAGGTTGGATTTTTCGACCAAAAGTCGGATCTGTGAATTCTGACATCAGAACCGACCAAAAAGTGACTTTTTAAAAAATCATCGTAAAAAGGCATGTGACCGGTACTTTCTGAGGTACAATATGCGACTTGAGAACGATAGTGAAGCCCAAATTTCGATATCTTGAAGAAAAAAATTGTTTTGCAAAATTACTTACAAATTTTGTTTTCGATTTGCAAAATATCATCTTCATTATTTCTGTACTCACTTTTTTCCCGAAAAAAACATCCACCAAAATTAGTTTCAACAAACATTTGCTGCCGTTTTTTGTCGTGCCGTAATAATTAAAAAATTATAGTTTACCAAACTTTTATTCAGAAGATGTAGAAATCTCGAACCTCACTGTGGAATCGAAGGAATCACGTTGGTAACCCTGGCTTTTCTAGCTCTACAGATTTTTAAAACAGCTGTAGACCCGATTATAAGCCAATTGTCAATATAATTTAACGGATCTTAAACTGTAGCCACGAGAAAAAGGAATCATAGTATGTCGGGAAGCCAGTGGTCCTTTCCTAAATTCGATAATCCGAAACGGTTCGCACCCTAGTTGCAAGGAAATCCGAGACGATTCGTTGAACGGCTCTTGCCGCACGATTCTCCGATTGCCTTGGCTCGATTGGTGTTGGCGCACCCTCCGAGTTATGGTTGAGCTCGCGATTCGATAGGGTTCGCCAACCTCTGTGACGTTCCATCGCGAGCTTTGGATGCGGTAAGAGCCATATGCGACAATTCATAGGCCGCAAAGCCAGGGATAGAGGGGAGTGGCCTAAAGCCAAAAGCCTTTTCCACTTCCTTGGCTCATCACTGATTCCAAATAACGTTTCGTCCTAGCATGAAGAATATGTTACAAGGGATCGAGCAAAAAAACGTTATTCTAGACAACAACAAAGGCGAATAGATTGAATGAGTCAGAAGACCAGACGAAATAATCCTTGAAAAAATGTATATAAAAGAAGGATCTTGAACCTATTCATTCAAAGACGTTAAACGCATTTCACAAAATAACAGCGCTATTTAACAAATTGTAAACTAAATCAATATAAAAAAATCGGTATGCGTACACAAAAGATTATTACAACCTATATTTATATTTATATTTATATTTATATTTATATTTATATTTATATTTATATTTATATTTATATTTATATTTATATTTATATTTATATTTATATTTATATTTATATTTATATTTATATTTATATTTATATTTATATTTATATTTATATTTATATTTATATTTATATTTATATTTATATTTATATTTATATTTATATTTATATTTATATTTATATTTATATTTATATTTATATTTATATTTATATTTATATTTATATTTATATTTATATTTATATTTATATTTATATTTATATTTATATTTATATTTATATTTATATTTATATTTATATTTATATTTATATTACAGTGCGATCCTTGATAGAAAATTATGATGTCAAAGCCGACTCGTCACCACACAATCCTCTCCTTTTTCGTAAAGAAGGTAGTCAAGTCGAGCACCCTCTGGAATAAAACACAAGTTATTCTGCCTAACTCACACACACACATACACACACTCACTCATACACGGTTGGGAAAGCAACGTCAGAGGAAACAAAAATGCAAACTCATCATCATCGTCGGCGTCGTCGAAAACGTCACGAATGCTTTAACGTTTTAATATTATAATACGTTTCGTGAGTGGGACAAGCAGGATTGGAACAATGGATACTTTTGTTATGTAGACTCCATATTTTTTTTTCTTTTTCTTTTTCTCTTTCTCCCTCTTTCGTTCGGTGTTGGTTCGACAACACCTGGACTCGTTCACGCGTGCGATATACTATAACCTCAACTATAACGCATATAAATATGTATATATATATATATATATATATACCTGTATGTTGTGAAATACGTTATAACTCACAGCCTCTGTTATATACATAGTATAATATATATCGTTCACGTCGATGAAAACTGTTCGCTTGGTTCACAACCCTCCAGCTACTCGTCAAAAGTTTGACAGGCCTTCGGTGGCCCGTTGAATGTTTCAATCGTTTGCTGTCCCGGCGCCGACTATATATGCAGTAGATATATATAAATCCAACACAATGCTTCGTTTAATCTCAGTGACACGTGCTACCGTCATGTGCTTCACGCGTTTATTTATATCAATTGTGTATTGCGACTATATCTCGGCATATTATTTGTATCTACCGTGTTTGCAGCCGGACACACGACTCAAGATCGTATGCATTAGGAATCGATACAATGGCGCTATGTCGCTGGTATTCCAATAAACTCGAGTTTAATCTTGAATTTCTCTTTATAATAACAGATTCTATCGATTCTAGAATTGAAAGACCTATTCTCGTGTGGGAATGGATCGTCAATGACTATGACAAGGCTCTGACATGTCGTATAGAAAACGTAGACTGTCCAAAGCTCGAAAATGAACGCTTTTGCTTTGACATTCAAACTTTCGAGTATGGGAGAATAAACATCGAAGAGTGTAATGTAATATTGTAGTTATTAAGTGTAGAAATAAATTTTCATTTAAATCTGATTCGCGCGCTTATACACCGAGAGAAAAGATTTCATTGACGCCAAAGAAATGGGTGGATTGATTTTTTTTTCATTGATTTCAACAAAATATTTCTTTGATTTCAATGAAAGAGTGCATTTGCCTGTAAATAAAGATTTACTTAGTGAGCATATAATAAAGAAACAGTTTCATTGTTTTAAAGAGACGTTTTCATTGGTTCAAAGAAACGTTTTCATTGATCTCTCTCTTGCACCTAACCTCACTTTTTTGTTTTCTGGTTCTCCCGAACGAACGGCTTCAAGTTTCGAGGAGCCCGAAGCTTAGTCTATTTCTGCCGTACTTCCTTACATACTCACAAAATTTGAGCTTTATCTGCCGCGTACTTCAGGAAAAAATAGGATTCGAAATTGTGAGCTGGTAAGAAAAAGGTTTCATTGAATCAGAGACGATATCTTGGAAATCAATGAAAAAGGTTCATTGGTTTAAAGAAATGTTTCTTCGAATCAATGTCACTACTTTTCATTGAGTTTGAGATCATTCAAAGAAAAGATAGTATTGAAATTCAAGTATTTCATTTCATTGGCAAAGATTTCCGTGAATCAATGAAACTTTTTCTCTCGGTGTAGAATTGGCTAAATATCGATGCCTGAGATGAATATTTTGTGACGGATTTGCGAATTAAGCCGACGTGCTCCAAATATATTTTTGGACAACGTTCGTTTTTTTCTTCTTATTGACAAAGCGGTAATATTACCAGCAACGAATAATATTTAATCTGAAAAAAAAAAAAAGAAAAATAATTATTGTAAATAATATAGATTAATAAAAAAGTAAACGTTTTGACATATTTGGATGCGCGTTGCTTTTACATGATACGTAATGATACGTATTCGCATCGCGATTTGATTCTATCAAAAGTGTTCACAATTATTAAAACAATTTTTAAAAAATCTTGAAAACTTGCTTGGTTTCTATAGTGACGTTGACATGACTGATGTTAAAAATACAAAAAAATTTGACGCTGTCTCTAAATATCTGTAATTGAATAGACTGTTAAAAATATTTGGAAAATTCATATACTGTATAGTAATTTAGACGAAACCCGTATGATGTATTTTTACCGAACCCGTGTAGAAAATTCAATTTAATATACGAAAGAAAATAAAAATTCAATGTACGTGTGGTAAAATGAAAGTTAACGTATATTAAAATTACGACTTTATTAACGAATTTATGTACATCAATTAAAACGGCTTTCGTAACGAATTTAGCAGAATTGTACATCAGTTTTATGTTAGACTCATGTAGTAAATTTTTTATACCCGTTTCTGTAAACTTCTACACTGTATAGTAATTTTACCTTAAATTTTTTTAACAGTGTATGCGGACTATGGATAAGTCAGATGCACAGTATCTACACCGAGAGAAAAATATAGTTAAGATATCTAAAATAGTTGGGTAAAAAAACCCAGACAACATAGTAAATGGGATCAATCTTGGAAGTTTGGAAATGTTTACTTATACCGTCTGGGCATTTTCGGGCAACTTTGAGGTTATGGCGGCAAACGTTGAACGATCGACGCTACAAGGAAGCTGTATATCTTTCGTAAATCTCATGTCGTACTAAGCTACAGACATTCTGCAGGGTGTCAATAGATTTTACGTTATTTTTCGTAACGTGAATTGCTTTAACCTATATGCGTATTAAGATTATTCCGAACATTTGTAGGCGCAAAATATAGAGAAGTATGAGATGCGTTGTATAGCGTTGTACAGCAGCGTAAATAGTACAGCGGGCAACGCCTAGTAAATCTTTGTATGTGTCTGGAAAAAAATGCCATTTTTCCACTTTGGATCCCGATTACTATACGAATCTGGGAATGAGTACTATATTTTTCTCTCGGTGTAGCGTTGTATGTACAGCAGCGTAAATAGTACAGCGAGCGACGCCTAGTAAATCTTTGTATGTGTCTGGAAAAAAATGCCATTTTTCCACTTTGGATCTCAATTACTATACCAATCTGAGAATGAGTACTATAGTATTTCTCTCGGTGTACCGGTGCATTGATGTCGGTAGACTAAAGATCTTGCGCCTCAATTTAATCCCGCAATACCATCGCAGTGGACACCTCCTGACCTTCGATATCGCTGAGTACATATTTGGCATCAAGTATATAGCCTACTGGTAGTAACCGGCAATTGAGCGTATGGACGGCAAACTCGTAGTAAAACCTCTTGTAGGTGGGGATCAATGTTAGGTATCAGCAGCAGGTCTCTTTTCCACTCGACACCGGCAAAAGCAACAGCGGCTTTCGAGGCACGATGAAGACGTCGAGAGGTTCGTGGCAGCTCAAGGTCTCCCACTTTTCCCCACTCTTGCTGAAAGAGCCGCTTTCTACCCCTTCCCAACATCTCTTTTCCTTTCTCTCTCTTACACTTGTTCATTCTGCTCTGACCCAAGATCCTCTATCGTCTCTACCTCTACCATTCGCAAACCCAAGTTGCGACCGACTTGGTCGTATACGAACGACGAATGGGGAAACGAAGACGAGAAACGAGAGCCTGAAGAAGTAGTAGAAGAAGAAGAGAAGGAGGAGGAGGAAAACGATGATGAGACTGAGATAGCAAACAAGTAAAAGAATGATGAAGGGATGTAGAAGAGAAGGAAGAAGAATGAAAGAGAGACGGAAGGAAGACCCAGGCAACGGTCTGAAATAATAGGTTGCGCCTGTGCGCTCATTAACCTTTATACCCTGGCAGCTCTCGCGAGTACGAGCAATCTTCTTTCCCTCGCTGTATCTCCTTTCCTCTCTTTTACGCCCAACTCCTTTCTATCTCCATCACACGTACCGCGGTGCTGTACTGTTCGTAGTGCTCTGCCCTCAGCTTTCCCGACTATAGTTGAAGCTGTGTGTTCTCCGTTGTTGCATGTGGCATGACGGCGATATACTCCACCGCGGTCAACGATACACACTCTACGTACAACAAGTAACGCGTGTTTGCCCTGCCATTGAGTGTCGACGCGGGCCTCATGGTCCTACCAAGTGTTCGCTATTCCACCTCGAACGCATTTACTCCAAGTCTGATCTTCTTCTCTTTCTCTCTACCTTGAAGAGGCCTCACTCTTCCTTGAAGAGATCTTCACCTTTAGCCTCTCTCTTCCTCATTGCTGGGTTCTTGCTATCTCACGTACTTTCTGTTGTTCACTGTCCTGTTCAATCTTCCCTCACACGATACAACTCGACTAATACGAGACTATAAACCACACAACTGACCACCACATATCAGCTACTATAGTCATTTGCCTTTATTTCCTATCCTTCTCCTTCAACTCCGTCTAGCGCTACTCTGTTACTCTGTAACTGTTTCTCATATGATGATGCTGATGGTCTCCTGTAGCTTCCGCGGCTCACTGAGACCATTAATTCTCGCGCAGACGCTTCGCTTTTGTATCATTTTTCAAAGTTGTAACGAGATTGCTTCTTGACACTTGGTAACTGACAATCTTAAGTAGAATATTGTCACGATTTTCAATGTTGGTTGTTATTTCGAATTATCAAATAACGACAACGCCGAAATGTTTCAAGAGAAAAAGAATAACTGTAGGCGACGAAAAATTAACAGGGACTCTTGCTTTTTGTTCATTGCATATACAACTTCTTGAACACCGAGAGAAAAAGTTTGATTGATTCATGGAAATCTTTGCCAATTAAATGAAATACTTGAATTTCAGTACTATCTTTTCTTTGAATGATCTCAAACTCAATGAAAAGTAGTGACATTGATTCGATGAAACATTTCTTTAAACCAATGAACCTTTTTCATTGACTTCAAAGATATCGTCTCTGATTCAATGAAACCTTCTTCTTACCAGCTCAAAATTTCCTGAGACCATTAATTCTCGCGAAGACGCTTCGCTTTTGTATCATTTTTCAAAGTTGTAACGAGATTGCTTCTTGACACTTGGTAACTGACAATCTTAAGTAGAATATTGTCACGATTTTCAATGTTGGTTGTTATTTCGAATTATCAAATAACGACAACGCCGAAATGTTTCAAGAGAAAAATAATAACTGTAGGCGTCGAAAAATTAACAGGGACTCTTGCTTTTTGTTCGATGCATATACAACTTCTTGTACACCGAGAGAAAAAGTTTGATTGAGTCATGGAAATCTTTGCCAATTAAATGAAATACTCGAATTTCAATACTATCTTTTCTTTGAATGATCTCAAACTCAATGAAAAGTAGTGACATTGATTCGAAGAAACATTTCTTTAAACCAATGAACGTTCTTCATTGATTTCAAAGATATCGTCTCTGATTCAATGAAACCTTCTTCTTACCAGCTCAAAATTTCGAAACCTGTTTTTTCCTGAAGTACACGGCAGATAAAGCTCAAATTTTATGAGTATGTAAGGAAGTATGGCAGAAATAGGCTAAGCTTCTGAATCCTGGAAACTCGAAGCCGTTCGTTCGGGAGAACCGGAAAACAAAAAAGTGAGGTTAGGTGCGAGAGAGAGATCAATGAAAACGTTTCTATGAACCAATGAAAACGTCTCTTTAAAACCATGAAACTATTTCTTTATTATATGCTCACTAAATAAATCTTTACAAGCAATGAAATGTTCTTTTTGAAATTCAAATGCACTATTTCATTGAAATCAATGAAAAAAAATCAATCCACCCATTTCTTTGGCGTCAATGAAATCTTTTCTCTCGGTGTAAATGTAACTAACAAAAACAAGAGTTCCTGTTAATTTTTCGGCGTCTGCGTTTATTACTTTTCTCGTGAAGCTTGTCGGATTTGGTATTATTTGATAATTTATTAAGACGATGAAAAATAAAGAAGGAAATTAATGCATTTGTTTGGTTTCGATTATTCTCGTTATGCTCCCAATACTTGGGTATTATGCTTTAGGACGTAGCGGGGACATTACATCGCTTTTGAAACTTTTGCCGACACCTTTCTTTTTTCTACTTGATTCTTTAAAATTCGGGTCTTCCAACGGGCGTCGAAATGGACCTAAATAATTTCTTATTGAGGAAATTCCGTGGATTCGACGCGACACGTTGAGTGTGACCAACGTGACAAGTCCTTTTTCTCGCTCGTTATTCCTCCGGCGTGTGTATCAGGGGAAGAACATCGGAACGTCCTGTTGGAACCTTTGCCGCCGTTGCCACTTTTACCAGGTTTTTTCCGACTACTATGTCGTTTAAAGCTGCGGGAAAAGATAACAAAAGGCTATCTTGAAAGACTCAAATATTTGTCCTATTTAGAAAATTCCTTACATTGGACTCCACACGTTGCAAAGCTACTTTCTCAATCTTTATGATCATCTCTGCATTTTTCAGTTGTCTTCAATCAATATCAAGTAATTAAAAAAACTGGTTCGTGAAATTTTTGTTCATTTCCGAAATGGTGAAAAATAAAATGAAATGTTTTGCATTAATGACAATAGTGATAACGATAAAAAAGGAGGAAATAATCATTGAATCTGTAAATAAATATTAGAAAATTATATTTTTGGGTTCCGAATAATTTTGGTAAACATTATTACAGCTTAGCGTCGATATTTTTCAACATTTGTAATTGCTCAACAAAATTCTAATCAGATTCGCAACTCCATCCTTATTTTTTTCATTTCTTACAACATGTTGTTTATTATACAAATTGATGTCGGTAAAGATCGAAAAGTATATCGGAAGTATTATAAAAAAAAATCTGCGAGTAAATTAACGGAGTGTTTTTTTTTCTTAATGAAACCCGCTTGAATCTCGTCTTCCTTGAATTGTCAAGTGAAGGGACATGGCGTGCACAAAGTAAGGCGGCGAGAGGCGTCGACGGTAGCCCGATCGGTTCACCCGATCGGCGGTAAATACGTTTCGTATTGTCGGCTGATGTTGAGATCGCTCCGAGCTCGTCGAGTACAGAGAGTTGGCAAGAGCGTTGGGTGTCGTGGAGTGCAGAAGTCGACGGGGACAAGACAAAGGGACAAGCGAAATAGTCCGGGCGTCGTACATTTCGTCGGTGTTGCGAAATAAAGAACGAGAGAAAACGAGTGAAGGATAAAATCGAGAGAATGAAAAGGGGGGACGAAAAAAAGCAGATTAAAAAAAAATTCAGCACAGAGTATACAAGGAATAAGTGAGAGGCAAAGACTCTTAGAAATGCGAGTGCTCGACTGTACGAGCTATATCCCTCCCCTCGCCTCATTTTCTTCTTTCCTCCGTTCGCAAAGCAGCAGCGACCGAGTTTTGTCCAGTGCTACTGCTGCTGCTGCCTTTTTCTTTTTCAGTATCTTCTCTTTTCTTGTCTTGGTTGTACGCCGTACCTTGAGAGAGGAGGTAACCTTCTTGCCCCACCATTGGGACTCCTTTGCGCCACCTGACAGCGCCGGGCCCAGGCAGATTTATCACCCTGCCTCCGCGAACCAGATATCATCTCGCCTCCGCGTTCTCGTGTCCCGTCTCTTTCTCTTATACGTAATCGTAACCCGACGGCTCATCTATTTATCCATAGCTCGTTTCATTACCTCTTGGAATTTTATACTCTTCCTAACTCATAGAAAGGGGAACTTTATTTGTCGATTTAAGCATACATATGAAGATTACCTGGGTGGGAATCAATACGGAAAAAAAGACTTGGAACAACCAAGTGCCTTGGTTATATATGCGCCAACCAAGTAATTTGTTAGGCTACCAATTTCTTGGTTGAACTAACCAAGTCACTTGGTTAGCTTACCAAGTGATTTGGTTAGTCCAACCAAGAAATTGGTAGCCTAACGCAAAAAAGGCTTGGTTAGAACAACCAAGTGTCTTGGTTATATATGCGCCATACGATTAATTGGTTAGATCATCCAAGTAATTTGTTAGGCTACCAATTTCTTGGTTGGTCTAACTAAGTCACTTGGTTAGCTTACCAAGTGACTTGGTTACTTCAACCAAGAAATTGGTAGCCTAACGCAAAAAAGGCTTGGTTAGAACAACCAAGTGTCTTGGTTATATATGCGCCAGACGATTAATTGGTTAGGCCAACCAAGTAATTTGTCACTTGGTAAGCTAACCAAGTGACTTGGTTAGACCAACCAAGTGACTTGGTTACACTAACCAAGTGACTTGGTTAGACCAACCAAGAAATTGGTAGCCTAACAAATTAATCGTCTGGCGCATATATAACCAAGGTACTTGGTTGTTCTAACCAAGCCTTTTTTGCGTGAAAATACCAAATAGCTTAAATAGCGAATTTAAATATAACGAACGTCTGAATCTAGAATGGCCATTATTAGGGAATTCACTATTTTAACCATTCGCTATTTTCATCATTTGCTATCTTGAACCTCACCCGGTTACCTAATAGGCTACTCTCAAGTTCAAATTTAGACCCCCTTCGGAACCTAAAAGTGGCTGACCCGCCGAGTGGGTCAAGGATCAACACTCTAAAAACCAAGCGTGTTGCAAGTGTGTTGTTTCCTATATTTTACATTGTGACGCGATTTTACACACTTTCAAGCATGTTCGCATTCACATGATAAACGATATCTAAAAGGAACATGCCTGTAAGTATGTAAAAACTCGTCACAATGTAAAAGATAGGAAACAACGCACTTACAACACGCTAGGTTTTTACAGTGATGAACCTACGCAGAACCTCCGGAAATGACAGATATTTCCCGCTTAGAGTGAACAGAGAAAACCTTGATCTAAAATTTGTATGTCTGGACGTCCAATTAGGTTCTACAGAGATAAGGTTCTTAGACCCGTGTATGAACCTCTAAAAGTGGCATGTTTTCTCCATTTTTATTCAACGAAGAATGTTTGAAGGGTCTACATTTCAACTTGGACAGTAACGACCAAGCGGAAAGTTTGGTGAAGTGTAGATATTGGCATTGCGAATGGACTGACGAAGTACACGGAGATAAACGCTAGGTTGGGCTTACTAAGATTTTGGTTTAAAATTTTATCAAGAAAAATTTGGTAGGTTAGCTAATAACTTGGTTATGTTAGTCAATAACTTGGTTATGCCAAACAAGTTTTCTTGATAACACTTTTGATCAATTTTTTTGGTAATTCTAAACAAGCTTTTTTCTGAGTGTATCGGAAAAAGAAAATATATCATGATTACCGGAAACCGAACCCAGATTATTTAGGTACTGAGTAAGAGCGCTAATATCACCTCTATATTTCTCTCATTCGAATCATCTTCTTATATGCAATGTAGGACTTTCACACTACGTACAAAAAAAAAGTGTGCAGAAATAATTATTCAAAACAAGATGTTGCACGATTAAGAGAACGAGTAAACGCAAGAAAGCTTCTTTGATTTCGTGCTCGACTCATTAGAAGAAACGGATCGAAAGATTATCGATTCAAAGTGATATGTTGAATCGAAATTGATCGATCAAGCATTCTCACGATTCTTCAGCATAGCCGTCAGAATCACCTCAATGAGTTGGAATCGCGAGTCCAAGTTTCACGCCGAGTCTGACATCAGGTTCGTTCTCGATCCGAACGGTCGCGGCTCTCAATCAACGAGCTCGCGGAAGCGTGGAACGAGCATCAGTGTCTCCGGTCAATCGAAACGGAGATCTTTTCACGGATGGCAAGAGGACGCGACGCGGATTCCAAGTGTGAACGTCCAAGCAAGATATCGAAGGTCTTTCGCGACGTAGAAGTGCAGAGCAACACGGGATAGAGTTTACAAAAGGTACGAGAGCCCGAACGATAATCGCGCGAATAAGACGTCGGAATGCCGGGTGTCCGTCCGTATTTCATCTTACTCGCGTGGAGACTTCGTTCGCAATTCGAAGAGGCAGCGGCGTGTCCCTCGAGCGAGCATAGCCGGCCAAGATGCGCTTCGTCTCAATGTGAATAACGTCCGAGTATATATACACGTTTGCTCTCGCGGGAAGCGCACGCTTCGGGCGAGCCTCGCGCGGTCCTTACGGACGAAAGGAGATGCTCCGTTGTTCGAACGGTGTGACAGCGTGTAATCTCCCAGTCGAGAGGGCGAAATAACAGGTTCTCTTTACTCTGACCGTGGCCACTCGCGATTCTACCTTTCCACCCGAGAGAAGTCAGGCCCTGGCATGGAGAAAGAATTCAGCAGAGAGATATCTCCCACCCAATTTTTTACTAAACCATTTTTTTTTATAAGACCGCGCATCGCCAGGGTCTGAGATCTTTATTGCACAAATTACTCTCTAGATTTTCACCTTTTTCAGCCTGAAATATAGCAGCTATGGAATTTCAACGATTCTAGTCGCAGTAGTCAGCCGAAATCGCTTCGAGACCACACAACTTTGGCTCCGAAACTCAGAAAATCTTGGTTATTTGGTTAATGACTTTTCTATAAAACGTGCATGAAAAGTGATGCTTTTTCATGGCAGTTTTACCGGCCGAAAATAGTTTTTCATCATACCTGCGCGGAAAGTTCGACTTCCCGCCCTACGGGCTTTACGTAATTCGAACTTTCCGCTGCAGGTATGGTGGAAAGTAGTATACTCCACTGGGGAGTGAAAGTAGACTATCCCAGCCGAAGGCTCGGGTGGTAATCTTACACGCGGTTGGACATAGTCTACTTTCCCTCCCTAGTGGTGTAATATACTATTTTGTAACACGTGCATGAACAGCGGTGCTGTTCATGGCAGTTTTGCGGGTCGAAAGTGGCTAGTTTCATAGTAGTGTTGAAACGATAGGTTGGCGCATGCACAGTTCGCGATTCCTTTACTTTCGACCCTGCTGTTTCACTTTCGACCCTAGGGTGGAAATATGGAAACCGCACTTTTCACTGTTCGTCCCGCAAAACTACCATTCAAAGCACCACTATTCATGAACTTGTTACAAAAAGTATGGTGTGGAACACGGGCTAAAATTGGCGTTTGCGACTCGTGTGGCAAACCTCACACTCGTCGCAATCGCCAACTTTCGGCCCTTGTTGCACAATATACTAAATTTCATGCTAGGCTGGAAAAGATGGGTCCGCGCATGCGCAGTTTTGTATTTGCTTCACTTCCGACCCTTGGGAGAATTTTCGTTCGCTTTCGCCTCTGTTTTACAGGATGAAAACGACAACAGTGACAGAGCAAGACGATATCACACTACGCAACTACGTTCACTATAGTTTGCGAGTCCGAATTCTCCGAAGCAGACGAAAGCAGAAGGTTAGATTGTTGCAAGTTCGGTCGCACTCGGTTTTGTCTCAAAACATTGCATTTTTCGTGTAATAAAGTGTTTGAAACTTATTGATGTGTATACAGGATGTTTGTAAAAAAATGTTCATGGATATAAATCAAATTTTTTTGTTACTATTTTATCAAGTCTGTTTGTTGCTTTTGTTTGATAATTTTGTTACATAGAAAATTATGTTTTTTGTCTGTATTTATCAATTTCGTTCTATTGCAGCTCATATGTGCATTCATTTTTTTTTTACAGCGATTCCTTATATGCACTTGTTATAAAAAGTATTGTGTATGACGCGGAGCGAAGTTGGCGATTGCGACGAGTGTGAAAGCGATGACAAACTTCACACTCGTCGCAATCGCCAACTTTCAGCCCTTGTCGCACAATATACTAATTTCAACATTCTAGATCTAAAATGTCAAGATTTCCCATAGGATCATCTTTTACATTTACTACAGTATTTGGATAAAACAATAATTTTGCGGCTTATTACCACTATATGATACCGAATCTTTATCTTTATTTGCTCACCTCTCATTTTCTCTCATGTCTCGTCCCATTTAGTTTAAGATTTGGTAACTGTACTCTGCTTTTTTTCTTATCTTTTTTATGTATTTTTCTTGTGCGTTGGTCCTTACGGAATTTAATATTCCAGGATCCCAGTAAATATACTATACTATGTAATCAGAGCTATAAATCCCCGTTAAGTCAGAAAATATAGTTAGCAGTACAGTTTACTTTGTAATTTTTATTTCATAAAAATAGCCTGTATTGATTATACAATTCAGTGCAAATATATGAATACCTGCAAAAAATTACTAATTCTCGCTTAAATATTAGTTGAAAAAATGGAAGATTTCGGCCCTCCATTACTTTCTCAATGCATTCATAATTTTTTTCCATTTTTTCAGAAATTCCGTGAAATATTGTAAAAATTCATATTTACTGCAGCTATTTAAAAATTTACACATTGAAGTATAGTTGCTAGATTTAATTATTATGAAATCATAATTATAGAGTGAATCGTATCGACATCTTTATTTATACAAGGTTTTGTCATTTACAACTCTGCACTGAGAGAAAATTATGGTATTAGTAACTATAAAGTGACAACTATTCATTTGTAGTTCGTACGACCAATTTTTTTATAGTTGACACAACTACCAAATAGTTACCATAACTTACCAGTGCGGTGGTCTAGTGGTCAGTGTATTGGCCTCTAGTCCAGAGCATCGGTAGGTCGCGGGTTGGATTTCCGGTGCCGTCGATTTTCGTCGAAAATATAAATACGGGCGCGATGAAGCTCCAGATGTATACATGAGACCCACACAGGTATTTCTACCTGTGGAGGTCTACGTTCTCGACGAAACGTGACGTAGCTCCGGTGCCGGGAGGCGAACTCGAGACCGGCTATATCGGCATAGGTTTTCCGCAGTTTCCCTATGCCCATAGCAGAAATGCTATGGCAAATGCGATATAGAGGGGGAAGTCGGATGCGGCCGCATGGGGGTCTGGTTACTGATCCGGACCAGATCCCCAGGGGGTACTGGCTACTGATCCGGGCCGACCCTGTATAGGCGTAATACCTGCAGACGGGGGGAAATGTAACATAAACAAAAAAAAACATAGTTACCATAACTATTTTCATAGTTACCGTAAGTATGAAAATGTTGCATGGACTAAAAATTTAATAGTTGTCACTCTATAGTTGACGGTACTACTACGATTTCTCTGAGTGTGTGTGTAATATTGTCTCGTTCATTCACACGACTGAGGTAGTAGGGTGTTATAGTGACAGTATGTATGTGTGTAATATCGAAGAGATGCTAGTTTGCGGTTGTCTGACGTCCTTCTATAATCATAGAAACGCTCAGTGCGAAGGTTACAACATCTGTGGTACTGTAGCGATATGCGGCAAGAGTCGGTGCGGTAAACCAACCTTCGTAGCATCGTAGTAGCATAGTAAGAGAGTCGATAGTTGAGCTTCTGGTAGTGGTTCCGTTTCTTCCACTTGTGTAGCTGCTATCCACGTCGGGTGTCTGTCTATTCACAAGAGTGGCGGCGCTCGCGCTTTCATTCACTGGCTCGTCGCGGTCAGGTAGTTATTCGTGCGGCTACGAGACAGGTACATGTATATAGAGTATGCACTACCGGTACGCGTTCTGCTTCGTGCGCAACGAGACGAGCCGTTGTAAAACGAGGATAAGCTTTGTTCCAACCGTTCAGAAGGACCTGCGGTGACGACACCTTTCGACTAAGTTGGACGCCAAGCTCGTTTGCTTGACTCTGTTTGGAAGCAATGAAGAGAGTCGCGAAACAGCTCGTAAAACAAACCGTAATTCAGGCATCAACATTCCAATAATGTTCCACCAGAGAAGACGCAAACCTTGCAGATTAACAACAACAATAAAACGGACATTATTTTTTATCATCTTTTCATAAGCCAGTAGCATATTTTTACAAACCTACATAATTATCTTTTTCTTCTTTACCGGCGGACGAATTGTTAGTAGAAACCTATTCGACGAATAGACAAAAAGTGGAGGACAATTGTGAGAAAAGATTTGGTGTGGGACGCAAGTTTCACAACTCGGTGACAAGCGAAACAACTTTTTGCTTTGACAACAACAGTCAGTATGTTTGAGTTGATATAAACGCTCAGCTACGAACAGTGTCAAAGGTCTTCAATAACGAAGCGTTTAAAATCACTGAGGTTCCTCTTGCCGAGTCTCAAGAGGCTGGGGAAATCTAAAGAATATTTTTTTTTTTTTCATTCTTCATACATGTGGCAAGTATAACTGTGTTCTCACGTCAAACACCTGTCATCGAAAGTCTACACCAACATAAGCGGTCAATTTAGGCTTCTATTGTTGTTGCTCACGATACCTTGTCACGATTATTGTCCGATGTAGATTTCTATGGGGTCATTAGAGCCTCTTGCGCTTCTTCAACCTGTCGGCCTCTTCGAGACCACCTACCTACTACTCAAAGTTCTGTGTCAAGCGATGGATCAAGAATGACAAACAGCTAATTGGATTACTACTACTTGAAAATTAAATTGTTTTTGTGCATAACTATTAGTGTTTTTTTCATACTTCATCAACTGGAGATTCTGTAACGCGACGCATTATCAATTAATTTAATTAATTTTAAGGTCTTATCTAATTAGGAATATTCTGCTGATTATAAATATACCCGAGTTAAAATTTGAACCCTTCCAACACCCTTCGTTGAATGAAAATGGGTAAAATATGGCACTTTTGGAGGTTTATACAAAGCCCGCGTAAAAAAGTTGCGGCGTCCAGGATGGAATCCAGGACAGAATCCAGGATGGAGTCTGGACTCTGGACTCTGTGTAGGATGGATTCTGGACAATCCAGGATAGAGTCTGGGCAGTCCAGAATGGAGTCCAAGATGGACAATGGGATCGGATGAAATCCCATTCTCCATCCTGGACTACCCGGACTCCATCTCGGACTGCCCAGACTCCATCCTGGACACAAAATTTTTACGCGGGAGGTCTAAGAACCTCATCTCATTCTGTACAACCTAATTGGAGGTTCAAACATAAGAATTTCAGTCTACATTAGACTCCGTTTACTCCATTCAGGTAATATCTGCCATTTTCAGAGGTTTTGACGAGTGTCAAAGAAATGGAGGAACCTCCGTTCACCCCGCGGGCCTGCTACATTTAGGTTTTGAAGAGGGTCTAAATTTCAACTCTGGTAGAAATATAAAAACATGGAATAAATTAGGTTTCGATTATTTCCATATTTACGAAATCCCGAGCGAGGAACTTTTTAGTAAAGAATTTCGTGTCTTGGGTTTTTCGTTCATTCGGTTAGTTTACTGCTTTCAAAGATGAAAGTCATTAGACTGAGACAATGGGGCGCATCCGGATTGTTGAGAGGCGATATCGATGAGCGTCTATCGCATTGCCATTGGACCGAACTCGCAGAGGGTCTGAAGAAGGCGATAAGCGCCTTCTACCTCCACATCGAGCCTCTTGATCCTCCGTCTTGTTTGGTTGACTCTTCCACACAGTAGTACAGTATCCACTCATCCTCATCAAGTTGTACTCCTTCTTCCCAGAAGCGCCGATGCAAATTCCTTGGTTGGAGGCAGTGGCAGAGCTCCGGAGAAGACGATAAAAGGAATAGGAGAAGTGATCGCCCTCGAATTGGTAACCCGCAAGCAGGAGCATAAGGAAAAAGATCAAGTGGCGAGAGGGGGAGGCGTGCAGGCAGGCGCTCTTTGTCGAGGGCTTCCGGTTAATTTACCAAACGTCTCATCCACCTTGCCACCACTCTTACGCCTCGTTTCTTCTTATATTTTTTATTTCCTCGCTCTCTTTCGTCTCTGTCCTCGTTCATGCGAGTTTTTACTTTTGTTTTGTCCTCTTTCTCGTCTTCGTTTTCGTCTTACTTGAAGCCATCGTGGTTGAAGTCTTCCCGAGAGGCGGAATAATCCGGCCAAGTATATAATCTGAAGTTTCTTTACCGAGTCGGATAAGGGGTGTGGGAAATAAAACGAGTTGACAGCGTCCACGACATTATACCAACCGCGAACGACTCGACTTTGCATCGAGATATTCTTAGTTCTAGGCGCAGCTTGTATGAGAATAATTCTCAAAAATAATTCTCACAAGTTTTGATTGTCTTTTGATTTTTTGTTCTGTATCCTACACAGAAAGCGCTTTCGTTGGGTCAACTAATTATTTCTTAGTTGAGTGAACGTTTCTTGTCACAATCATCAGATTGGTCGGTTTAACGACGTAGTATTAGTCGCATTTACCATTCAGCATTAGTTGACTTGAATTGATCAAACAACGAATTTTATTCGTATTCCAACTAAATCAAATAGTTAGGGCCAACTAACGGTGGCAATTTTGTATTTGCGTGTTAGCCGCCATTGCTCTATCGTAAAAAATCGTGAAATCGGGTGAAGGTGCATAAAGTGACAAAGTTATACGAGACTGAAAAAAAAACTTCGAAGATTATGAGGTGCTAAAACATTAGTGAGGTTTAATAAACAATATCGGAATCATCCAACAAAGTGAAGAAAACTTTTGACAAAGTGGCGTTATGTTCGAGCAACGTTACATATCAGTGTATTTTCTTTTTAAACAATATCTGTGGATGTATTTATCAAGAACAAATGCTGATGTGCAAAACACTCTTCGGAACAGACGACAGAACTGTCAATTGTTTATAGAAATGCAATTAAAAAATTGGCACTGATTTGACTAAAGCAAGTAGCAGCAGACCGACTACCTTAATCGTCTGTCAGTCAGAACACTAAGACACTTGGTTGGGTCCAACTATTTTCTTTCGTTACCTCAACCAAGTTGTTTTTTCCGTATACAGTCACGGTTGTTGTCATTACTTAAGATTTCATTTGCTAATTGAGCAAATAAAATAAAGATGCAAAGTGGTGGTGGTGGTGATGGTAGTTGAATAAAATAAAGAAAAAGCTGAAAAGCCCCGTCTCCCAGTGGCTCTCTGTTGAGCATCGTGGTAATCACCGCTCGCACGATAGTGCGAGGATCTTCTCTTTTCTTCGGGGTCGCCGGCATTCGGTGTAAAGGCGCGGACTGGTGTATAATCTTTGAAGGAACGAGACGTGAGGCGAGGCGAACCCCTCGTGGATCACCGGTCTCGTGCAGTGATCCAAGGAGCAAGAGAAAAAGAGAATAATGGAGCGAGAGAGAGAGAAAAGTGGAGAGTCTCGCGGTCGGTCGATAGGAACTTGCGCCCGGTGGGAGAAGGTAGATCGCGGATTGAGTCATTATGCTTGCTTGGTTGAGACCACAGGCCTTGATGCGGGAACGCGCGAGCGCGATTCTGCCATCGGGCGAGCAAGGAACCGAAGAGCCCCATCCAGGCTTAAAGCGAGTGCAAGCAAAAGCGATTCAACCGAGCGAGAAAGCAAACTCTCAACGAACGAACTTGGGATCCTCTCGTCTTTCGTCTTGCAGCCACTCGTCGTCAGCTCCTATCGCTCTCGTGAAAGGAAACCGACCGAGCGACCGACCGATGATTCAACGCGTATACGGAACGGACAAAGTACTCCCGATGTTCGTTCATGTCTTCCATCTTCGCTCGTCCACTCGATTCCCTTGATTTTCTGCCAGTTTCTACGCCTTTTCTTTCCCTTATCCGTATTTCTATCTTGTTTCTTTCAGTTTTCGCAACATCACTCGACTTCTTTCCATTGATTGCTTCTTCGCTTGTCTTCTTAGTGCTTCCGATGGGAAACTATCTTCCGTCGTTCCTTGCGTTCTCAATGCCCCAGGGAAGGTTTTATTCCATGTTTCCTGGTAGGTTTATGGCAAACGCTTGTAGGTAGACCCGGATAGTGCTTTGATCAAGTTTGCGATCATACCGAGGTTCGTCGAATCCGATGGGCTTCATTGTAAAATCAACCAATGCCAGTGCCTTTTTAAGTTCCAACTTCGATCCTTAATAACAAGTATTCCTACAATCGTCCGAAGTTTCCTATTCCTATTTAATGATCAGCACATCAAGCGATAACCAATGCTGGCCCAGAATTTATGGGTGGTGGTCAAAATAGCGAATGATCAAAATAGCGAATGGCTAAAATAGAGAATTCCATAATAATGGCATTCTCGATACCGACGTTCATTATATTTAAGGAGGTTGGAGCGCTCCACACTAGTCAAATCAGTGCTAAATTTTTAAAAGCGTTTCTACAATTTCAGATGGTTTAATAATCTGTTCCAAGGTGTTAATCACATAGCAGCATTAGTTCTCGATATTCAAATACATTCACAGCTGTCATATGAACAGTAAAACGATCAATATTTCCAAATTTCCGATGTCATGTTTTTCATCCAGTTGTGTAAAAGGGTAAACCGTAATATCAGTCCGATTATGACGAAACAAAGCTCATTTTGATCAGTGGAAGATCCTTAATCGATTGACCGTCCGAATTTTCTATAGTATCAGTCGTTCAAAAGTTACAGCCATTTGTATACTTGGTGTTAGGTTATGATAGGATAAACAAACGGTTGTATCTTTTGAACTACTAATACGTTTTTAAAAAATAGACGGCCAATCGATAGAATATCTTTTAGTAAACAAAATGAGCTATTGGTCGTCATAATCGAACTGATATTACGGTTTACCCTTTTAAAAAAACTGGATGAAAAAACATAACATCGGAAATTTGCAGATATTGATCGATTTTCTGTTGATATCACAGCTGTGAATGTATTTGAATATCAAGAACTAATGCTGCTATGTGATTAACACCTTGGAACCAATTATCAAACCATCTGAAATTGTAGAAACGCTTTTAAAAATTTAGCACTGATTTGACTAGTATGGAGCGCTCCAACCTCCTTAAATTCGCTATTTTTACCCATATCCTATTAAAATGCAATCAAAAAACGAATTATCAAAATAACGAATGGCTAAAATACCGAATTTCATAATGATAGCCATTCTAGATTTAGACGTTCATTATTTTGAAAATCGCTATTTTAGCCATTCGCTATTTTGGCTCTCACCCGAATTTATATCGATAAATAAAATAGGTAGAAAAATACCATAATCGGAAGTGAATGATGATATACGCCAATAGTATATTTCTCAAGAAATATTTCTGGCTTCGCTCGAGATACCTACAAGATTCCGCGTAAATAGCTCCAAACGATTCCTGAAAAGCGATAAGGAAGTATACTAGGGTTGAAAAAGTATATAATGTCATCCCATAGACTCGACACCGCAAGGTCGAGAGAAAATAAAACGAAAAGACATTTGAGAACGAGCTGCGCGCCGTTGAGCCTGGTAATGGAGCAGCGATATCGAAACGTTCCGGGTTGATCCTGTGACCAAGCCCATCGACGCATTCATGCTGAAGCTATTACGAGATTAAGCTTGGACCAACGAGACCCGACGAAAAAACAAAAAAGGACCAAAAGGAATTTTTATCTCAGGACCTAAAGCAACTGCTAACATCTTCTTTCGCCGATTATTGTCTCTCAGCAACAGACAATTGAGACAACAAGTCTCAAGTTAATGTTGAACATTTAAAAAAATTATATTTCTCTATTGATGCTGTGAGTATAAAAATATAAAAATTCCTTTTCATTTAGTTCCCACTAGACGAACGATTATTTGAGCTGTCCATCTAAAATCCTAGACACCAGAACTTGACAATTAAGACAGCAAGTCTCAATCAAATGTTGAACATTTTGAAAAATAATATTTCTTTATTGATGCTATGAGTATAAAAATATTAAACCTCCTTTTCTTTTACTTCCCCCTAGACGAACGATTATTTGAGCTGTCCATCTGAAATCTTAGACTCCAGGACTTGACAATTAAGAAGATGAGATTGGAAGTTGGTTGCTTAGAATGGCGAACCATTTGCCGCGAGACACACGAGACACTGCATTACCAGACCCGCATCGAGACGCTTAACTGAGAGAAAAAAAAAAGAAAAACAAAACAAAAACGAATATGACGAAAAAAGATGAAACGAAAAGACACACGAAGATGTGGGTTGCGGCTTCGGAGAGTTCAACAGCAAGGAAGGAACGCAACGCAACGCGGGTTCGGGACTATAGTAGTGGATATCTTCTCGAAGAGTGCGGTTAGGCGGGCGACGATCGATTACCCAGCTTCTGCCTTTCCTTCCAACCAATCTTTTTGACAAGTCACTCCATGTTCCTTTTCTTCTTAACTTTTATATATATATAAAGCATCGTTCTCGCCGTCGGCTCTTGGCGGAATCCCATATCCACTCTACGATCCTCCCGTCCTAACGACCATTAATGGAATTTCTCAGCCACCTGCCGCTCACCTTTTCCAAAATATCTTTCTTAACGCCGCTTCGCGAAAAATACCACTCTCTTGCCGAAGATTCAAGAGAGAGATATTCGTTATAAATTATTGTATCGATTCACTTTTAATAAGTTTATACATTCGTGATTAAGGGATATTTTCAGTGTGACGGCCTATTTTCACGATTTTTTTTTCGGACGTTTACTATACGCCGATCATTCTGAAATTTTTATGACATATTAAGGTAATCATGAATGACAGAAAATGATTTTTTAGAAGACGATTTTTATTGTTTAAATATTTTTTTTAAATTGTTGAAAATAATGTTGATAAAAAAGATAGCCTCATGGTGGCCATCCTAGGGGTCGCAAATTTGATCTAAAAAAAACCCAAAGGATTATTAATTAGTATGCGATTGGCTACCGCGCTATGGAGGCTTTTTTTAAATCAAAATTGACAAAATGGCGGCGGTTTGAACAAAAAGTACCGATTTTAGCCGTTTTTTCGACAGTTTTTCTTTTAAAAAAATGGGAAGATTAAAAAAAAGCTTCCATAGGACGATAGAGAGTGGCGTGAAGAATGTTCTCCTAAAATTTGAAAACGATCACTTGAAAACTGTTCCCTGGAGAATGTCCACATTGACAAATGTCGTTTCGAGAAAAACGCGTTTAAAGTTTCGAGTGTAAAAATTTCATATATCTAAATTGTGTACTTACGACTAATCGGCGATGCCATGTCCATAAAGTATGCCAGAGAAGTATTTCGAATTTCGCTTTAAAAATTTGAGAGGATGTTTTTGAAAAAAAAAAATCGATTTTTTTCACACGGGAAAATCCCTTAATTTCCACAGCTTCACAAAGTGGAACTTTAAACACTCGTGAAGGTTTAATTTAATTTAAGAAAGTTCTAGGGCACTTAAAAAATTGTAATATTTTTTACAGAAGTGTATGGTAATTTAATGACGGATTTTTCTATACAACATTGATTTATTACCTTCGATTTCCGAAAAGATTTATTTTCGATTTTTTTTCTTTTCTTCCAAGAAAAATCCTTAACTAGATAATTTTAACTACGTGTCTAAGTAGTTGAAGATTCGTATGTTGGAAAATGGCAAGAGAAAAAAAAAGGAATAATGTGATAAAGAAGACGCGGGATGAAGCAGCAGCCAGTTGGTGGATAATATAGAGGCTCTTTCGCAGGTGCCGGCGCCTAAATATTCAGGTCGTTCTCTCGCCAGGCGAGATTCGATCTTCCGTCTCGTTCTCTCTTCACATCCTTCGCGGGTCTTGGCGAGATCCTCGTCCTGAAAGCGATCTCCATAATTCCTACCGTTGTTAATATCATCGGGGGCCTAACCCACAGAAACTCGAGGGGGCTATCTTCATCGTACCTTTCGGGACAGACTGCATTTCCAAGCATAATTACTCGATTACGTTGTACACCGGCCGCTCTCGAGCTAAAGGATAAATCCTTGTCGAAAGCTTGATTATTATCATGGACATTTTGTTGAAACTGAGATTCTTATGCTGGCATTATCAACACAACATTATTACTAACAAATATCCTTATTTTATTCGCATTATTATAATATTATTATATATAATCACTTAAATATGTAAAAAAAATCTATATATTTTAATATCAATTAATGAATTAATGAACTAATGAAAATATAATGAATGCCATTCAGTATATTCCGGAAAGCAGCGAAAGAAGAAATACTTAGTGTTCAATAATATGTAAAAATAATCTATTGTGTCAGATCTGGTCCAGTAGATATATATATATATATATATATATACATATCTCTCTATATTATAAAAAGATCTCGCCGCCGCCGCCGCCGTGTTAAGAATCGAGGGACTTAGAAAAATTCAGCTCAAACCAGCGTAAGGAATGTGGGGAGGTTTCTGACGGGTTGAGTGACTGGGTGGGGGGGTTTCTGAGCGTTTGAGTGACGGAGTTTCTGACGGAGTGGGGGGGTTTCTGAGCGGTTGTGTAACGGAATTTCTGACGGAGTGGGGGGGTTTCTGAGGGTTGAGTGACGGGGTTTCTGACAGGGTGGGGAGGTTTCTGAGGGATTGAGTGACGGAGTTTCTGACGGAGTGGGGGGGTTTGTGAGGGGTTGAGTGACGGGGTTTCTGACGGAAGGGGGGGGGGAGGTTCTGAGGGTTTGAGTGACGGGGTTTCCGGTAGGGGGGGGGGGGGGTCCGAGAGGTTTCCTACGGGGTTTCACATTCAAATTTCAAAAATTTCCACAAGCCCGGATTGGGGGGAGATTGCGAGCGCGCGAGCCACAATAAAATCCTAGTAATGTAAGAAAGAAATTTCTAAAGGAGACATCCGAATATATTAATAAATCAAATCATATCAAATTAAATAACTATCAAAGACGAGAAAATGTTACCCACTGAACTAAACATACCCATAAAATATCACACTCAGAAATTTTTTGGTAGTTCTGACAACTACAAAGTGACAGCTTATTATTTTTCATCAATGCAACTTTTTTTTTTGTAGTTATGGTAGCTAAAAAATTGTTCTAACCATATTGTTAAAGTTGTGATGACTATTTTTCGGTTATCGTAACTAAAAAAATGGTCGCATGGGTTTAAAATAAATTCTTGTCACTTCAACACGATGATATTATAGATGTAGAGTTAAATTTGTAAAAAGGTTCGTTAAGCCGTCTTTCCAAAAGATAAATCTTTGGAGAAGTTATTTATACTCTTTTAGCTTTGTATAATAATGATTATATTCTTCTCAACAATGACTCGTGCCTAGCAAATACGAAGTAACACTTGTCAACTTGCACAACTGTGGAAAATGAAATGCTTCTTATTTAGCTTCTAACCATTCATTCTTCACACACTGAGCGCGCAAAGTGTAGGCCAAGGGCCACTGAAACGAGTCGGAAAGAGAAGATGTTGAGGTGGAAGGAAAAGACGGAGCAAAAAGTAGAAAGAATACAGAAACGCGCCTTCTCGTTCGAGCCACCCGTGATTTCCCATCGTGCAATTAAGTGTTCTCAACGACCGAGCCAACTACTACTTCGTTCCATCTCCTCCTATTCCTCACTTCACCACTGACTCTTCTTCCCTTCACCCCTTCTACCAACGCTTTTTTATTTTACTTTTCTCTTCTTTTCCTCTCGCACCTCCGCGTTTACTGCGGATTCGAAGAATTTACGAGCCTCCCATCCTCACGCTATTCCTTACTACGTGGTACTACACCTTTTCGCATTTGCCTTTTGCACACGGCGAGTATGCAGTTATGCCGCCGTTGCATTTCATCGGGAGATGCAAGAACGCAAGAATGGCCGAAGAGAAAAGAGTAACTGAAAAGAGAATGAGATGGAAAAATGTTGCGTTTTGCCGGGTGAAAAACAAAACAGAAAAGAAGAAGGACAAGGACAAAGTGGGCCTGAGGGTTGAGTGTTTTAACTTTGACTAATAAGAAACAAAGGGGGAAATAGAAAAGAAAAGAGGAAAATAAAATAATTATAAGAGGCAGAAATGATGGTGGAGAAGAAGATAACGCAAATCATTTACGAGAATAAAAAAGAAAAAGGAAAATGCTTCAAAGAACAATACGAGAGGGATAATTTAAAAAAAAAAGCAAGGAGAAAGAATGAGAGCTTGTTCGCTTGGCAGTGATGGTTTCACAGGGTCGATCTTCGATGGCGGCAAAGTCAGCGGAGCGATCGGTCTTGCCGGTTGTCGGAGAGAGAGAAACAGAGTGAGTTCGGCACACTGTCTGTCCGTCCGTCTGTTCGTTCGTTGAGGTCGATGGAGGGAGAGAGAGTTGCGCGCCGTCCCGTCCATCCGTACGTCCACGCGAATTCAATGTCCATGCAAAGCAAACGGCGGCGGGTACGGCTGTCAATTATCCATTATATACGGCCCGGTCCGCTCAAACCCATCCTTTTAACGACCCCTCAAAGCCGAATCGCTCTTAACCCTCTCGCGCGGTAGAACCAAGGCGTGTGTGAGTATGTGCGAGAAAACGAAAAACAAGAGACTGCGAAACTGCCACGAGAGACTATGCAGTAGAAGAAAGAGTCGGAGAGAATGAAACCACGATGAGACGAGACGGGACAAGACGAGACGAACCAAGAGTGAGGAACCAGCACGTTTCGAGAACTCGTGGACGCGATCGAGATTCTCAACCGTTCGACAGTCTCAAGGATATCGCAAAGATTCAGAACTCGACAATTGTCAGTGTACTGATGAAAAGAAGATCAATTTTGTATCTCGGGAGAATTTTAGACATTTCGACCAAGTCATTGATTATCCTCGTATTTCCGAAATCGCGAGGGTTCCGAAAGAGTGGTGGTCAAAATAGCGAATGATCAACGTAGCGAATTTCAAAATCATGGACGCCCAAATCTAGAATGGCCGTCATTATGAAATTCGCTATTTTGATCATTCGCTATTTTGTTCATTCGCTATTTTAGCCATTCGCTATTTTGATCATTCGCTATTTTGACCCTCAAACTTCCTAAACTTTCGGACGTATTTTCTCATCCTTGAATCAATCTCTGTCCATATGTGAACGATACGCGCCTTGGAATTGGAAATGCTGCCAGGTCTCACCTAAGTCTAGTAAATGACCCACACGCTCTTTTAGGTTCCCAGCATCGTCATATAGCTAACACCGACTCTTCTTGATGACTTTTCTAAATGTCAAGCTGTTTTTTTAGATTATTTTCATTGTTCCATCGTTCATGTAGCTGACGATTCAAGTTCAGTTTCTCATCTGTTTTTTATTCCTCAATATTTAGCATATTGCGTAATTGGCTTTTACACGTTAAACAGTCGGTAAAATTTTGGTCAGCCAATTTGTTATTTCATTTATTTCCGATGTCATTAACAATGCGAACCCAGATTTATGGTATTATGCCATGTTTCTCGCAAAGATTCAGACTCGATAATTGTCAGTATATTGTAGAAAAGAAGCTCAATTTTGTATCTTAAGTGAATTTTAGACTTCCCGATCATTGATTATCTTCGTATTTTCGAAATGGCGAAGCTTTCCAAACCTTATCCCCTCACTCGATACGTTCAAACGTATTTTCTCAAAATCGAGCTTCAATTTTGTATCTCGAGCGAATTTTAAACATTCCCACCATTGATCATTGGTTATCTCCAGATTTTCGAAATGGCGAGGCTTCCCAAACCTTTTCCGCTCACTCGATACTTTCGAACTTATATTCTCATCAGTGATGTAAAACCGAAATGTGACAGTCACGTGACAGTCATATGACTGTCACAGAACCGTCACATGACGAGAGTTAAAATGACGAACATGACAATAATGACCAAAATCCGAAAAAATAAGGTGCGCATGAACACATCGTGACGGAAAAAATGACAAAAAAACATCGTGAACGTCACTTTACATTCATATACATGCACGTTATGTTGGTCATGTGATATTACATATGAATTAAAATTACGGTTATGTGACATGACGTAAATGAACATGACGGTCATTTTTGCTTAGAAAAATCGGCTAAATTGAAAATGACGTCACGTGACGGTCATAATGACGCGTCACTGGCGCACGTCGAAAATGACGTTCATTTTACATCTCTGATGCTCATCCTTGAATCAATCTCCGTCCATACGTGCACGTATTGGTGAACGACGATATGTGCCTTGGAATTGAAAATACTACAGCCACCATATCTCACCAAAGTCTGACAAATGGCACGCGCGCTCTTTTAGGTTTCCAGCATCGTCGATGATGTTTCTAAAATATCCATCTATATTTCAAATCCATTTCATTTTTCTATCATCCATATGTAACTGATGATTCAAGTTCAGTTTCTCATCTATTTTTTAATTCCCCAATATTTAACATATTGCATAACGGGTTTTTTTACACGTTGAACAGTCTTTAAACTTTTGGTCAGCCAATTTGTCATTCCATTTATTTTGGGTGTCATTAACAAGAGTGCGAACCTAGAATTATGCTATTACGTCGTGTTCCTCGATCTTGTATATAGCAGCATTACGGGAATTATATTTCAGTCCTTCAAAAGGCAATTCGTCTGGCAGATACAAGTTTGAGAATCGGTAGTAGCAGCCGCGAAAGAGAAACAGAGACGTTAAAAGTGGCTGATGGTAGTAGCGGTGTTCGAAATTGCGTTGCTAGACGGGAAAGGTGATGATAGGCCGAATTCGTGAACGAGTGGGGCCTCCCCGATAAAGAGAGGCCGTCCACCACCACTTTCGAGCGAACCAACGAACGTCCAGGGAACGTAGGTACGATCTGTTTCTCTGTGGAGGATCTTTTCGCTTGAAACTCGTACGTTTCGAGAGTGAGACGAAGACGACGCGAGCGAGTCAGCGAACGAACGATGTTGCCGAGAGCCGGAGGCGCGCTGGATCGTAAACGCCAACACGTAATAATTATAACGAGTGGAGGCTACCCTCGGGATAACGACGAAGCTACGACGACGAATGGAGAGGGAGAAAGCTTGTGGGGCTAGCGCGATCGCAGCAGCATTCGTATGGCTTTCTTTCCTTCTTTATCTTCATCACTCACCGACACTCTCTATATCTAACCATCCCTTTATTTTCTTTGCCTCGTTATTTCGCATCGTCGACCAGACGTCGCAAATCAAGACCCAAAACTCGTCCTCCTTGAGGCGCTACTCACGAGCTTTCGTAGGGTGAGTTAGCCAAGCTACAGTGGGGAGCAAAGGCCACTCAAAGGTGTACAACAAAATTACGTCACTCAAACAAGGATTGCTGATGGCTGGGGTTGGAAAAGGACCTTTCGCACCTTAGAGCAAACAGCATATGCAACATTCTCTCAGCTCTTCAGTCACGTCAACTTTTATTGGCTCAACTTTTTTTTTTCATTCTTTGTTCGATAATGATTTTTTTCTTCTCTAAAAAGTATGTTGCGAGATTTTATCGAATTGCGAGTTGGTCCATTGGGCAGTGGCTCGATCCTACACATCCCAACTAAACACAGACGGTATTGAACATGGGCAACTGCATACAAATCAACTGGACACGTTACCAGTTCGACACGGCAGAACTCGACACAGCAATAACTCGATACGGTGCAACTCGACACGGCAGAACTCGACACAGCACTAACTGGACACGACGCAACTCGACACATCACCAACTGGACACAGCAAAACTCGACAAAAATTAGTTCGACACCGAAAAACTGTCCAATGGCTCAATTGAACACACACCTCATTGGACAAAGAAGAGACGTTTGGTAATCCAGCTTTGTTCCAATTGGACACAGACTCAAAAGGATGCACTCGTCAATTGCATCTGTTCTTTTGGGTCTGTGTCCAATTGGAACAAAGCTGGATTACCAAACGTCTCATCTGTGTCCAATGCGGTCTGTGTTCAATTGAGCTTCTGGACAGTCTTTCAGTGTCGAACTGATGTTTGTCGAGTTTTGCCGTGTCCAGTTGGTGATGTATCAAGTTTAGCCGTGTCGAGTTGCGCCGTGTCCAGTTAGTGCTGTGTCGAGTTCTGTCGTGTCGAGTTGCACCGTGTCCAGTTAGTACTGTGTCGAGTTCTGCCGTGTCGCACTGGTAACGTGTCCAGTTAGAACTGTGTCGAGTTATGCCGTGTCGAACTGGTAACGTGTCCAGTTGATTTGTATGCAGTTGCCCGTGTTCAATACCGTCTGTGTTTAGTTGGGATATGTAGGATCGAGCCACTGCCGAATTGCGAGTTGGTCCATTGTTGTCACGTTATTCGCGCTGTGATTGGTCCAAATTGGCGCGAGATCAGATCGAGACCGAGACCAAGTTCGTGTTTAACACGTTTGACAGTTGCAATTCTGACAGTTTTGTCAAGCATATCGGGCGCGCGAGGTTTGAATTCCCAAGTTGGTTGACTTTACAATATTTCGGGGTTTCCGGATTATGTGTTAATTGCGAATATTAAACTAGGCTTAAGACGTTGAACGACAAAGTGCGACGTAGTCTCTATGGCAGCAACAAAACCAGGCGTACGTGGAGTCACTACATGCGGATCAACAGAACAATCGTGAATAAGATGATAAGCGAAGAGATCGGGGAGAATTGAAATTCTGCAGTCAAGTAAATCAGACCTCTTTGTTCACTGTTACTTTTAGCAAAATCCATGCCAGGTTTCCAGAATTGGAAATCCTGTATTTATTTCATTGAGCAAAGAGGTCGTACTGCTTTACTAAAAATATAAAGCCCCATATAATGATGGGACTTTACATTTTTTTCTAAAGTCTGGAAATGCTCCAGACCTTGCAAATTTGAAGTTATCAAGGTAAATACTAATTTATAATTCAAAGAATGTTAAAGAACAATTGGTAATCAATTTGAGTCAAATCTATAAAGAGTTTCCGATTCGATAAGATTTGGAATTGTTGGAAAAAATTGGTAGATCTCTTAATTTTTGGGAATTCTGATTATATATATTATATGTATTAAATAAGATCGCTGCACCGATACACGATCTCTACTCGCGCGCGCAGGGCGCGCGGAATTGATCTCACGCTTTGGACCATTCTGAGTGACTTGACATGAAAATAAAAAAATAAAAAATGGTTCATGAAAACAAAGCTTCCTCTATAAGAAAGTTAAAAAAATGCTCGACGTAATATTTAAAGGAGATCACAATAGATTTAAAAAAAAATGGTGTAATATTTAGCTACTATTCTACTATTTGAGCTACGATGTGTAACACTTATAACTCATATAATACCAAAATATGTTATTTATGTAAGGACTATAAAAGTTTCACATGGGGAATATATGAAGTACAAGCCACCAACTTTTTAAAAGAGGATGTAATACATACATCCTTCATATATATAGTATATGTAGTATGCATATATCTGTAATATGCAAGCATATCTTCTTGTTTATTTAACGAAGAAATACGTGATTTATACGAGACTTATACAAAGATTAAATGTAACATATATGCAACATAAAGTCATTGCATATATTCATATTATACATTGCATAAATAACTTTTTAGCCCTTTATATTTAGCCTTTATATGGAAAATATATTTCCTGCATATATTTCAGATATACCCCCATGAAAATAAAGTACATTCGGAAATATATAATTTCTATACTAAATATATTTACGCCGAAATATTTTATATATATTCGAAATATATGCAAGCGAAAAATCTGAGGTATATCCAAAAAATATAAAAAATATTTTTTAATATTTAAAAAATGTATACGCCGAAAAATTGATTATATCAGATATATTTTTGGTTGTATTTAATTTTCCATGGTGGTATTACATTTCCATGTGGGATAAGACTTGAGGGAATCAAAGAAGAGAATGATTGTAAGAAAAGGGTTAAGATTCGACGAAACGTCGTACATAGTTTATATAATGGCTTATTAACGAAGCCCCTCATCGCAACGTGGAAAATTGACAGGAGGTTATATACACTACACTGCTCGTACACTGTTACAGTGTTGTGAGGTGTGAGATCCGAGAACTCAAGAGTCACGCGGGTTTGCGCACTCATCTATTGTTACGCACCTCAGATGTATTTTTCGCTTGCATATATGTCGAATATATATTCGAAATATATGCAAGCAAAAATACATTTTTCAAATATTTTTATTATTTTTTAAATAATAAAAAATATTTTTTATATTTGAAAAATATAAAAAATATTTTATAAAAATATTTTTTAAATAATAAAAAATATGTTTTATATATTTTGGATATACCTCAGATGTATTTTTCGTTTGCATATATTTCGAATATATATTCGACATACATCTGAGGTATATCCAAAATATATAAAAAATATTTTATATTATTTAAAACATATTTTTTATTGTTTGAAAAATGTATTTTTCGCTTGCATATATTTCGAATATATTTCGAATATATATTCGACATATATGTAAGCGAAAAATACATCTAAAGTATATCCAAAATATATAAAAAATATTTTTTAATATCTAAAAAATATATCCGCCGAAAAATTGATTACATCAGATATATTTTTGGTTATATTTAATTTTCCATGGTGGTATTACATTTCCATGTGGGATAAGACTTGAGGTAATGAAAGAAGAGAATGATTGTAAGAAAAGGGTTAAGATTCGACGAAACGTCGTACATAGTTTATATAATGGCTTATTAACGAAGTGCCTCATCGCAACGGTGGAAAATTGACAGGAGGTTATATACACTACACTCAATGTTCGTATAGTGTTACAGCGTGTGAGGTGTGAGATCCAAGAATTCGAGAGTCACGCGGGTTCGCGCACTCATCTATTGTTACTCGAAGAAGCATCTCACACACATAAGATATACCTATACACTTGCCCCGCGTGTAATACTATCGAGGGAACGAGAGTCTCTGTGAAAAGCAATAGGTAAAGGAATAAGGAGTATAATATAAAGGATATCACGGTAATTAAGCCGATCAATGCGTGGCATTGTGCGACGGGAGTCTCGCATCTCCTCGAATCGATCGACTCTGCTGCTCTTGTGGACGTTCTTCAAGCTAGTAAGATCCGAGAGGCACAAAAGCAGTCACTTGTAGCACCTCGAAAAGTCACCAGTCACAGAGCAGCAAAAGAGCAACAAAATCCAAGCCTGGAATATAACTACGATGATATTCACTGTAACGCATAGCATCGAACCTTAAGCGTAAACAGTGACTCGATGCTGCTGCTGCTGCTGCACTCTTTAATCAACTCTGATATTCTCGCTATAGAAACACTTTTCTGTATGATGAAATATACAGGTACATATTTTTTTTTTGTTAATGTTTAAGAATAATGAAAATTGTGATGAGTTGTTAGATGTGTATAAAATTTGTTAAGTTCTATTATTTTCGACGTAAAAATAATTATGTCAAATTGTGATCATTAATTGACATATCTCAAAAAGTGCCATTTTTGAGACTCGTTAAGACGAAAAATCTTGGAAAACTTCAAAGCGATTTTGAGATCGATTTGATACCAAGTTTTTTTAATTACTTTGAGCGCAATTATTGCGCTGGAATTCAATTGTACATTTCGTTCGGTTCGATAAAAAATAGGGTTTATTCAACAATTATGCACGTCATTCAACAAAACATTCGTATTGAACGTATTTGAATGGCAGCATTAGGCATCCAACCAAATTTTTTTCTCATTGCATACTAAACGAATCAAAATAATATTTATTCTACTTTGTAATCCAAGTGAGTAAAAATTAATTATAAATTCTATTAAAAATCATTATTCATTTGATTTTCAGTTGGCAAAAGTTAATTATTAATTCCTTTAAAAAATCATTATTCATTTGATTTGCATTTGGCAAAAGTTAATTATTAATTCCATTAAAAAATCATTATTCATTTAATTTTCAGTTGACAAAAGTTAATTATTGAATCCATTAAAAAATCATTATTTATGTGATTTTCAGTTGGCAAAACTTAATTATAAATTCCTTTAAAAAATCATCATTCATTTAATTTTCAGTTGGCAAAAGTTAATTATTAATTGTATTAAAAAATCATTATTAATTTGATTTTCAGTTGGCAAAAGTTAATTATTAATTCCTTTAAAAAATCATTATTCATTTGATTTTCAGTTGGCAAAAGTTAATTATTAATTCCATTAAAAAATCATTATTCATTTGATTTTCAGTTGGCAAAAGTTAATTATTAATTCCATTAAAAAATCATTATTCATTTGATTTTCAATTGGCAAAAGTTAATTATTAATTTCATTAAAAAATCATTATTCATTTGATTTTCAGTTGGCTAATGAAGTTGGTTAATTATTAATTCCATTAAAAAATCATTATTAATTTGATTTCCAGTTGGCAAAAATTAATTATTAATTCCATTAAAAAATCATTATTCATTTGATTTTCAGTTGGCAAAAGTTAATTATTAATTCCATTAAAAAATCATTATTCATTTGATTTTCAGTTGACAAAAGTTAATTATTAATACCATTGAAAAATCATCATTCATTTGATTTCCAGTTGACAAAACTAAATTATTAATTCCATTGAAAAATCATTATTCATTTAATTTCCAGTTGACAAAAGTTAATTATTAATTCCATTGAAAAATCATTATTCATTTGATTTTCAGTTGGCAAAAGTTAATTATTAATTCCATTAAAAAATCATTATTCATTTAATTTTCAGTTGGCAAAAGATAATTATAAATTCCATTAAAAAATCATTATTCATTTAATTTCCAGTTGGCAAAAGTTAATTATTAATTTCATTAAAAAATCATTATTCATTTAATTTCCAGTTGACAAAAGTTAATTATTAATTCCATTGAAAAATCATTATTTATTTAATCTTCAGTTGGCAAAAGTTAATTACTAATTTTATTAAAAAATCATTATTCATTTAATTTTCAGTTGGCAAAAGTTAATTATTAATTCCATTAAAAAATCATTATTCATTTGATTTTCAGTTGGCAAAAGTTAATTATTAATACCATTGAAAAATCATCATTCATTTGATTTCCAGTTGACAAAACTAAATTATTAATTCCATTAAAAAATCATTATTCATTTGATTTTCTGTTGGCAAAAGTTAATTGTTAATTCCATTGAAAAATCATTATTCATTTGATTTTCAGTTGGCAAAAGTTAATTATTAATTCCATTAAAAAATCATTATTCATTTAATTTTCAGTTGGCAAAAGTTAATTATTAATTCCATTAAAAAATCATTATTCATTTAATTTTCAGTTGGCAAAAGTTAATTATTAATTCCATTAAAAAATCATTATTCATTTGATTTTCAGTTGGCAAAAGTTAATTATTAATTCCATTAAAAAATCATTATTAATTTGATTTTCAGTTGGCAAAAGTTAATTATTAATTCCATTAAAAAATCATTATTCATTTAATTTTCAGTTGGGAAAGTTAATTATTAATTCCTTTAAAATTCATTATTCAATTTATTTCCAGTTAGCATAAGTTAATTATTAATTCCATTACAAAATCATTATTCATTTGATTTTCAGTTGGCAAAAGTTAATTATTAATTCCATTAAAAAATCATTATTCATTTGATTTCCAGTTGACAAAAGTTAATTATTAATTCCATTAAAAAATCATTATTCATTTAATTTCCATTTGGCAAAAGTTAATTATTAATTCCATTAAGAAATCATTATTCATTTAATTTCCATTTGGCAAAAGTTAATTATTAATTCCATTAAAAAATCATTATTCATTTAATTTCCATTTGGCAAAAGTTAAGAATGCTTTCCCCATGAAAAATACATAATTTTTTTAAGAAATCACAATGTTTGTCACTTGTTATTTTGTTGTTTTTGGGTTTTCTGGAATTTAACATTTGACACAGTAGTTTATCAAGCATGATTCATATCGTTTGACTGATAAATAATCTCTGCAGCAGGAAGCGAAGAGTACGACGAATACTCGAGGCGTCAGCGGCGCGCATTATCGCGTTCCCGCAGGCCATATCGCACTAGGAACTCACGAGGACCTCATGTATGAGCACTCGTTCCATCCTGATGCGAACGCGCGCGGTAACCCTCGTCAAACGAGGTCCTCGAGACTCTTGTCTGGCACTTGAGCTCTCTGCGCACTCATGGAGGCCTCGTCGATTCTTCTCTTCTCATCTCGTTCTTTCTCAAGCGAAAGTTATATACAAGATAGGAAGAAAGTCTCGACGAGTCTCTTGGCCATCGCAGTCTTGAACTACGGTGGCGACTGTGCATATCCTCTAACGAGTATGTCTCGTCTCAAGAGTCTCATCCACCAAGCGAATACTATCTTTTTTTTTTTTCACCTATGGACACGTCAGTGCCATGCCACTCTTTAAAACCCACAGAACTTGATGTAAATTTAAAAAAAAATCAAATAGCGGGACTCACTGGAAAATGGATAAGCCGATTTTTTTTCACACGTCGTTTCATTCTGCAAAAAAAAAAACACAACTCTTTGACTGTCAATGTAACAGATTTCTAAATATTGGAGGAAGAGTTATTTTCCCTAAATATCTTTTTTTTCATGCTAATGCAAGGAATTTGGATTAGTTCGACAAATAATTGACAATTTTTTTTTGTTTTTTGTTCTCTTCAAATTAATTTCTATATGGAGACAATAAATTTAATCTTATATACGTATTTATTTTTGGAAAAGACTTGTGAAAAATGTTAGACTCAATACAAAATATAAAGAGGTCGAGGTTTAAATGGAAAAAAAAATGTGGCGGGAAATGGTGAAGACGAAAGAATGTAAAGTAGAAATTAACATAATGCGTCCTCATTATTTTTAATTTTTTTACAAATCCGCTTTTATAAGGAAGTATGTTAATGAATTTGAATTTTTTGCAGAGGAAACTTTCTAAAGGGTTAAAAATAGGGAAGAACCGATAGCCAAGGTTCTACTTTGCACATCCATCTTATTCATAAATTTAAGGAGGTTGGAGCGCTCCACACTAGTAAAATCAGTGCTAAATTTTTAAAAGCGTTTCTACAATTTCAGATGGTTTAATAATCTGTTCCAAGGTGTTAATCACATAGCAGCATTAGTTCTCGATATTCAAATACATTCGCAGCTGTCATATGAACAGTAAATCGATCAATATCTCCAAATTTCCGATGTCATGTTTTTTCATCCAGTTTTGTAAAAGGGTAAACCGTAATATTAGTCCGATTATGACGAAACATAGCTCATTTTGATCAGTGGAAGATCCTTAATCGATTGACCGTCCGGATTTTCTATAGTATCAGGCGTTCAAAAGTTACAGCCATTTGTATACTTGGTGTTAGGTTATGATAGGATAAACAAACGGTTGTATCTTTTGAACTACTAATACGATTTTAAAAACTAGACGGCCAATCGATAGAATATCTTTTAGTAAACAAAATGAGCTATTGGTCATCATAATCGGACTGATATTACAGTTTACCCTTTTAAAAAACTGGATGAAAAAACATAACATCGGAAATTTGCAGATGTTGATCGATTTACTGTTGATATCAAAGCTGTGAATGTATTTGAATATCAAGAACTAATGCTGCTATGTGATTAACACCTTGGAACAGATTATTAAAGCATCTGAAATTGTAGAAACGCTTTTAAAAATTTAGCACTGATTTTACTAGTCTGGAACGTTCCAACCTCCTTAACTAGACTTTTTTTCTGCGTGTATAAATCCATTGGTGTACAAATACATTCACAGCTGTCATATGAACAGTAAATCGATCAATATCTCCAAATTTCCGATGTCAAGTTTTTTCATCCAGTTTTGTAAAAGGATAAACCGTAATATCAGTCCAATTATGACGAAACGTAGCTCATTTTGATCAGTGGAAGATCCTTAATCGATGGAGCGTCCGGATTTTCTATAGTATCAGGCGTTCAAAAGTTACAGCCATTTGTATACTTGATGTTAGGTTATGATAGGATAAAAAAACGGTTGTATCTTTTGAACTACTAATACGATTTAAAAAAAGTAGACGGCCAATCGATAGAATATCTTTTAGTAAACAAAATAAGCTATTGGTCGTCATAATCGGACTGATATTACACTTTACCCTTTTAAAAAACTGGATAAAAAAACATAACATCGGAAATTTGCAGATATTGATCGATTTACTGTTGATATCACAGCTGTGAATGTATTTGAATATTAAGAACTAATGCTGCTATGTCATTAACACCTTAGAACAGATTATTAAACCATCTGAAATTATAGAAACGATTTTTTAAATTTAGCACTGATTTTACTAGTCTGGAACGTTCCAACCTCCTTAACTAGACTTTTTTTCTGAGTGTATAAATCCATTGGTGTATAAATACATTCGCAGCTGTCATATGAACAGTAAATCGATCAATATCTCCAAATTTCCGATGTCATGTTTTTTCATCCAGTTTTGTAAAAGGGTAAACCGTAATATCAGTCCGATTACGACGAAACATAGCTCATTTTGATCAGTGGAAGATCATTAATCGATTGACCGTTCGGATTTTCTATAGTATCAGGCGTTTAAAAGTTACAGCCATTTGTATACTTGATGTTAGGTTATGATAGGATAAACAAACGGTTGTATCTTTTGAACTACTAATACGATTTAAAAAAATATACGGCCAATCGATAGAATATCTTTTAGTAAACAAAATGAGCTATTGGTCGTCATAATTGGACTGATATTACGTTTTACCCTTTTAAAAAACTGGATGAAAAAACACAACATCGGAAATTTGCAGATATTGATCGATTTACTGTTGATATCACAGCTGTGAATGTATTTGAATATCAAGAACTAATGCTGCTATGTGATTAACACCTTGGAACAGATTATTAAACCATCTGAAATTGTAGAAACGCTTTTAAAAATTTAACACTGATTTGACTAGTGCGGAGCGCTCCAACCTCCTTAAAGAACTGAATTTTAGCGAAATTTTATTTGTCAAGAAATAAAACGACGAATTCTACATTACATAAGGACAAGATCTACACTAAATCTTGTATTCGAGTATCACTGAATATTATTTCGTTTACCTTAAAAATTTGGGCTCGCGAGTTTATGTTTTGCAAAGCTTAAAGCAGTAACGCGTCGTTTTTTTTTTAAATTGAAAACTCCATAAAATTCAGATCGTTTTTCCTATTTCGATAAAATTTAATACCAAACAACAAATTACTTACACCTGCTCTTATGAATAACTATTTATCAAAACATCGTAAATTTTACGAATATCAGAGCGACCAGACTTCTTTCTTTTAAAAAAAATTAAAAACGTTAGAAAATCTAAATTCCTGCTTTTATTTTATCGAAAATTGCAATGAAAGAGAATCTCTGCTGCTTCACTTGTATTCCAATTCCGAGCTTAATCGGTTCATCGGTTTTTGAGTTACAGCCGATTGAATTTTCAAACAATTATAAATAAACACATAGGACATTTTTTTCTAGTCCACTTTTCTTGACGTTTTGGACAATTCTGAGTACGCTGACTTGAAAATATCGAAAAATTGTTTTATGAAAACAAAGCTTCCTCTATGAGGAAGCAAAAAAGAGAGAAGAAACGAAGGAAGCAATGTGAGAATGAAAGACAAGTTTTATTTGTGCAGCACGCCCGTCGAGTTCTCGTGTGTTTGTCGTAGGAGTTAGAACAACCCTTTTATCCTGACCGAACACAAAGTGCCGCTTTGCTCGCTCGGTCTTCTTCCTTCGGTGCGTATATGTCTTGTGTTTTTCCAAGCTTATGGGACGATGCGTTGTACCGTTTGGTACTCTGCTTGCTCTTCCTTCATTTCGTCGCGCATTACGCTCGTCTTTATCCACATTTACTCCGTGTGTGTTTTGGTACAGTTGTATTTTTCGAAACGCGTTTTCATCACATGTGTACATTATATATCGTCACATATGCATCCACTGACATTAAACCGAGTTCGAGAAAAACACACATGTACAGCTTTTGTTATCCGGACTCCATTAGCCATGTTTATTGAGGACCATAGATTTTCGTGTGACCCGAAAAAGTAAAATTTGAAACGTTCGAGCCGACTCGTCCATCCTCTTCGTACGATTTCCGGTCAATAATGCCATCGCATATACACCAAAGATTTTATACAGAGAGGATTTTGAATTTGTGATATTTTCTCGTGTAAATGGAACTTTTTTTTCCATTTACACGAATATTCTTCTTGAAAATTCTTGAATAAATACTGATAGTTGAACATTTTTATTCACTGAAAGTTGTATAAGAAGGATTGAAAGTTGTGTAACCTTTCGTGTTATTATTTTTTTCCACAAATAAAAAGCATCTTAAAGCGTAAATAAATAGGATAGCATTTCTTTATACAAAATGTCGGGTAAATGCAAGTTGTAAACGATTTTCGGTGAGATTTTTCGGCGGAAATTGATAGCGATAATATGAACTTCGAGGTTTGAGGAAATAGCAAATATTAAAAAATTAATAATAATCAGTACTGTAAAACAGAGTTTTCGTTTTTTGTTTGTTTTTTAAACTTTCATCAAAATTTGAATAAAAGATCGTCCCACTTCCCGTCTAGGCTTAAAATGTTCATTTTTATGAGAGTTTAGAAATTTTTTCAGAAAAAATAAAAAATGTTCAAGTTTTTGAAAAATAGATTTTTATGTTTGTTAATTAAAAATCTATGATTCGGGGGAGTTAAAGAATTTTTTTAATAAATTGGCATAAAAGTATAGTTCAAAATGAAAAACTTTTATATATGTTTTTTTACGATACGACTTATATCCAAAACGATACGTACATTCGAGTTTTTAAATGCAATTTTTAGAAATTCAGAAATGCGTGAAATATGCAATAAAAAATTTGCCAAAAATTTTTAAGTACTGTACAAAAATGTACAGTACTGGCTAATCTTCAATTGGTATAAATTTCACAAAAATCGCTAAACGCATTTCATTTCTATAAGAATTTTGAAATTTTGAAAAAAGTACGTAAATGCTCTAGCTCGAACGAATTTTTAGCTATCGGGCTGAAACTTTGTATTAAAATTGAACAAAGTGATACGACCTTTGGTATTGAATTTGGGTCAAATCGGTAAAGTGTTTCGGTTTTTATGAGATTTTGAATTTTTCGAAAAATTTTTGTTTTGCTCTAATTCAGGTAAAATTTCAACTAATCGACTGAAATTTTCTACATAGGAAAAATAACATTCAGCCCTGCTACGTACCAAATTTGGTGATGATCGGTAAAGCGGTTCGGATTTTACGTGATTTTGAATTTTTTAAAAATTTATTGGTGTCGCTCTGGATTTTGTAAAACATCAAAAATCATCAACTTCGTCAATAATTTTCATCTTTCACAAAGCTTCCTCTATGAGGAAGCCAAAAATAAAATAAGTAAAATTCCTCATACACCGAGAGAACAAATTTCATTGACGCCAAAGAAATAGGTGGATTGATTTTTTTGTCATTGATTTCAATGAAATAGTGCATTTGAATTTCAAAGAGAACATTTCATTGCCTGTAAATAAAGATTTACTTAGTGAGCATATAATAAAAAACAGTTTTATTGTTTTAAAGAAACGTTTTCATTGGTTCAAAGAAACGTTTTCATTGATTTCTCTCTCGCACCTAACCTCACTTTTTTGTTTTCCCGATCTCCCGAACGAACGGCTTCGATTTTCGAGGAGCCAGAAGCTTAGTCTATTTCTGCCGTACTTCTTTACATACTTACAAAATTTGAGCTTTATCTGCCGCGTACTTCAGGAAAAAATAGGTTTCGAAATTTTGAGCTGGTAAGAAGAAGGTTTCATTGAATCAGAGACGACATCTTTGAAACCAATGAAAAAGCTTCATTGGTTTAAAGAAATGTTTCTTCGAATCAATGTCACTACTTTTCATTGAGTTGGAGATCATTCAAAGAAAAGATAGTATTGAAATTCAAGTATTTCATTTCATTGGCAAAAATTTCCGTGAATCAATGAAACTTTTTCTCTCGGTGTAGAGGCGGCTTTGTAAAAAGCGAAAAAGAATGAGGAAGAAATGTGCAAGGTTCTACTTTGCATCCATTTTTTTTTTTTTTGCTATCCCCATTGTAACACTTTGGATTTGTTATAGGTGACAGTTGCGAGCGGCGGTACAACGACCACGAGCACGAATACGGTGAGTGGTGGGTCGAACGACATGGACTGGTTCGCCGGGGTCGCCGAGGAAGAGCTACTGTATTACACGGGAGTCGGGAACGGTGACATCGACTCGCTGTGGGCAGTCATAGGTAGTTTCGTGCCACCACCACCGAGGCCACCCTATCTACCCGAAGAGGGCGTCACGACCGACGGACTCACCACCTGCGACCTTTGTACCTGGGCGTTGAGAAACGACAGGCACTCCTATTCTCTCGACGGCACACTTGGTAACAATAATATTTATAATATAGATATATCAATGGAAAAACATGTTTTTCTACTTTTCTCCTTTCTAGTACAATGAACAACAATATTTACCGGACTCTTGTTATTTAAATCAGCCAATAGTCAACATTTCTCTGTTTTCCACTGCCACTTGACAATACAAATAAAAAATGGTCGAAACCTCGAGGATGCCATTTGACCGACTCTTTTTTTCATTATTCTTCCTCACAATATTCCGGAGAATAAATAAATTGAGTCTTCAAAAAGTGTTAAAAAAATTATATAGTTTTAAATATAGAATTGGGAATATAAAGTGTACATACGTTTTATATACAATTTATACATAAACCTAAATTCACATTTGGTTTCATGTAAATTGCATCAAAAATGTATATAGAGTTTATACAGATTATATCCCGAGCAGAAATTTTTAGCGTTACATCAGGCATTAATCAGGCCCTGACTGGGCGATTAGTTGGGCCTGATAGGGTCTTAGCAACGCCAAATTCACGCCTGATGTAACGCTCCAAATTTATGCTCGGGATATGTTCAATTCCATATGTTGGATTATGTATAATTTTTTTTACTCGGGTCTCATGTACAGAAAGGAACGAGACAATGTAATAAACCGTCGCATACAAAGAATAATTAATATGTGCCGCTTTGGCTTCTCTTTATACGTATTAATTAAGGGCGGCGATCCTGACGGTGTGATAAAACACAAACAGCTCGACGATGTACGTAACCGGTCGAAAAGCTTAAAAAAATAATATCCACAGTGGAATCAGCCAGTCATCGAAAGATTAGGAACTCGAGCAAAGATAATATCATCATTGGTGCGGCGTTTCCGAGCTCGGAAATTTTTCGTAGGGCATAAATTAAACGACTGGGTTAGGGAAAGGGGGGCAAAAAACGATGTAATGAGATAATAGCTCGATGGGGAGTAAGCGATAGAGGCTGTGCCGTAGGAGTGACCAACACATCCGGTTTGCGAACGTCCAATCGGAGGGCCTGAGACACGAAGAGTGCTCGGCGATCGTGAGAGGGTCGAGTGAAACACATGTACTTTTAATACACGCTGTATGTTGGGCTAATGAAGCTTCCGTTCCAGTCAAAGATTCTCCCACCTTTCATTCGCCTAGATCCCGCCTACCGCACGGAGAGAAATAATTGGTTGCCACAACCAACTCCGATGGCTAAATACGCTCCAAGCGAATAAGTTGACTGGGTTAAACAAATTTTTTTTTGTTCGGAGGGACAATCTAGTTGGTTGGAGAGAAATAATTGGTTGTCCCATACAACTCCGATGGCTAAATATGCTTCAAGCGAATAAGTTGACTGGGTTAAACAATTTTTTTTTATTGGACCGACAATCTAGTTGGTTGGAGAGAAATAATTGGCTGTCCTAAACAACTCCGATGGTTAAATAGACTCCAAGCGAATAAGTTGATTGGGTTAAACAACTTTTTTTTTGTTTGGACCGACAATCTAGTTGGTTCGAGAGAAATAATTGGTTGCCACAAACAACTCCGATAGTTAAATACGCTTCAAGCGAATAAGTTGACTGGATTAAACAATTTTTTTTATTGAACCGACAATCTAGTTGGTTGGAGAGAAATAATTGGTTGTCCCAAATAACTCCGATGGTTAAATACGCTCCAAGCGAATAAGTTGACTGGATTAAACAATTTTTTTTATTGAACCGACAATCTAGTTGGTTGGAGAGAAATAATTGGTTGTCCCAAATAACTCCGATGGTTAAATAAGCTCCAAGCGAATAAGTTGACTGGGTTAAACAATTTTTTTTTATTGGACCGACAATCTAGTTGGTTAGAGAGATATAATTGGTTGTCTCAAACAACTCCGATGGTTAAATACGCTCTAAGCGAATAAGGTAACTGGGTTAAACAATTTTTTTTTTTATTGGACCGACAATCTAGTTGGTTGGAGAGAAATAATTGGTTGTCCCAAACAACTCCGATGGTTAAATACGCTCCGAGAGAATAAGTTGACTGGGTTAAACAATTTTTTTTAATTGGACCGACAATCTAGTTGGTTTGAGAGAAATAATTGGTCGCCACAACCAACTCCGATGGCTAAATATGCTCCAAGCGAATAAGTTGACTGGGTGAAACAATTTTTTTTGTTTGGACCGACAATCTAGTTGGTTGGAGAGAAATAATTGGTTGTCCCAAACAACTCCGATGGCTAAATACGCTCCAAGACAATAAGTTGAATGGGTTAAACAATTTTTTTTTATTGGACCGACAATCTAGTTGGTTGGGGAGAAATAATTGGTTGTCCCAAACAACTCCGATGGTTAAGTACGCTCCAAGCGAATAAGTTGATTGGGTTAAACAATTTTTTTTGTTTGGACCGACAATCTAGCTGGTTGGAGAGAAATAATTGGTTGCCACAACCAACTCCGATGGCTAAATACGCTCCAAGCGAATAAGTTGACTGGGTTAAACAATTCTTTTTTATTGGAACGACAATCTAGTTGGTTAGAGAGAAATAATTGGTTGTCCTAAACAACTCCGATGTTTAAATACGCTCCAAGCGAATAAGTTGACTGGGTTAAACAATTTCTTTTTGTTTGGACCGACAATCTAGTTGGTTGGAGAGAAATAATTGGTTGTCCCAAACAACTCCGATGGTTAAATACGCTCTAAGCGAATAAGTTGACTGGGTTAAACAATTTTTTTTAGTTTGGACCGACAATCTAGTTGATAATATCGAGCAAATTTAGTGTACTTTTACTGGAAGTTTTTATTCATAAAAAAGTATATTAAATTTAGTATACAAATGTAATGTAAAATTAATGTATGGTCCAGCACATTCAATAATTTAGTTTAATTTTACAGTAAAAGTACTTTCAATAATTTGCTTTAATTCTACTGCAAAAGCACATGAATTTTATACCCCAATTGTATATTAAATTTCTATAACGAGTTTATGAATAAAAACTTCATATTTTTTAACAGTACAGCTACTATTCGAAATCTGACGAAAAATTTGATGTATATTTTTTTGGGAACGAAATATCATAGCTACATGCACCGACGACTTTTCGGAGCGCCTTTTGTCAAAAGCTTTATAATTCACGAATTATTTATCCACAGTATCACGATGAGATTCAAGACGAACATCCCGCTGACGATAAATAAAGGAAAACGTCGAGTCTTAGCTTCCCCCCGGCTTGCATCGTTGGAATATGGTTATATAAGCAGTAATATACAGCTACAAGATATAATGTATATTCGCTGAAGCGAATAACGCTTGTCTCGCGGCCCAAGCATATATGCATACGTTACGTTGCGATACAACATGGCAATCATCGCGTCACTTGGCGGTGGACTCACCGCCGTGATAATTACGAGATCACACCTTCGTCTTGAGGACGATCCACCGCGTTGCATACAGCTTTACCTCCACCACACACCATCTTGGGAAGAGGATACAAAAAAAAACGATATTAAAGCGGAGAAGAAAGCCAAAAGTGGCCTGTTGGCAGACGCTGCGCAGCAAAATCATATCCAGGCTCAGAGAAATGGCGAGGGTGCTGCTGTTGAGAGGCTAACGGGATCTGGATATCATTGAGTTTGAGCAAAACGGCGTATTACCACATTTCCAATCTACACGAGAATCTGTATCCAGCCGAAGCGATAACGATAAGAAAAAGTCTCGTGATTCAGATACTTATTTTACAGAATTCGATTCCATCACCGTGAAAAGGATTTAGTAACATTTACCTCGCTGCTGCGGTTGAAGAAAATTTGTTTCAATCGAACGAGACATATTTGAATCAACTGTACCGACGGTGTTTTAATAGAACTGGTATGTTTGTGTCTAAAGTGTACAGCAATCACTAGCAATGTAACGTTAGTTCAAAATTACCTACAATTGAATTGATTCAAGAAAATATTTCTTCGATTTAATCGTATATGATGTCAGTGTTGGGGAGACAACAAGGTTGATTCAACCGCACATTTGGTTGGGTTTTTTGAAACGATCGAATTATTTCATTCATTTGGCTAAATATTTTTATTTCATAACTATAAAATTATTCAATATGATCAAATAATACGAATACTTTGCTCATTTTGCTTTCTCATAGAGGAACGTATGTTTTCATGAAAAAAAAAATTTTCGACATTTTCATAGCAGGATACTCAGAATGGTTCAAAACGTACAAAAAGTGGTCTAGCAAAAATGTCCGTATGTATGTGTGTGTGTGTGTGTGTGTATACAACTTCGAAAATTTAATCGCCTATAATTGAGGAATGATTTTAGCTATCGAGTTGAAATTTGGTACACAAGTGAAGCACTATTCCCTCTTTAATTGTTGCATTTTTTGACAAATTATATACACGAATTTCGATTTTATGCAAAAAAATTTGAATTTTTTGAAAAAAGGGCTTGGGCGCTCTACTTTCGTAAAATTTAATCTATTTTCTAAAATAATTGTTTATAAGAGCAGATGCACTCAATGTTGTTTGGTATTGAATTTGACTCGAATCGGTATGTTTGGTATTGAATTTGACTCGAATCGGTGTATGTATACAACTTTGAAAATTTAATCGCCTATAATTGAGGAATGATTTTAGCTATCGAGCTGAAATTTGGTACACAAGTGAAGCACTATCCCCTCTTTAATTGTTGCAGTTTTTGATAAATTATATACACGAATTTCGATGTTCTGCCAAAAAATTTGAATTTTTTGAAAAAAGGGCTTGGGCGCTCTAACTTTCGTAAAATTTAGTCTATTTTCTAAAATAATTGCTTATAAGAGCAGGTGCACTCAATGTTGTTTGGTATTGAATTTGACTCGAATCGGTAAAGTGGTTCAGATTTTATGGAATTTTGAATTTTTCGAAAAATTGACATTATCGCTCTATTGTAACTTTTGCAAAACTTGAGTTAGCGAACTCAAATTTTGTATGTAAATGAAACAATATTTAGCCATTATGTATGTATAATTTAGTGACGAACGGTATGAAATTTTTTATTTTATGGAATGTTGAATTATTTTTAAAAATATAACGTTATCACATTTACTTTTGGAAACGCTCTAATAATAACGAAATAACGGAATAACGAAATAGAAAAAGCGAATTCACAACATATTTATTTATCTAATTAAAACAAGGATGCAAAGTAGAACTTTGCACATTGTTTCCTTATTATTTTTTGCTTTTTACATGATCAGCGCTATAATTATGATTTCATAATAATAACATGTAGCGATTACAAAAAAATGACTATACTTTCGAATAGCTGAAAAAATTATTATTATGTAATAAAATTTCATGGTAATCTTTTTGAATGCATTTTCTTAATGCACTAGGAAAGTAATGCATTAATTATCTCTTCCATTTTTCTCTCTATTTCTTCTAATATTTAAGCGAAAATTAGTATTTTTTGCGGCTATTAAAATATCTACACTCTATTTTATAATCATTACATATTATTATTATGAAGCCGTAATTACGAAACGAACTGTACTGTGAACTAAATTTCATGAATTAATGGGGTTTTACCTTATTAATTCATTTACGTTCTGTTCCTCATAGAGGTAGCTTTGTAAAGTGCGAAAAATAATGAGGAAACAATGTGCAAGATACTTTGCATCCTTCTTTTTAAATGTTTCTGAACCTTTTTCTCGGTGCAGTTGGTTTGATTAAAAGGTGGAAGGTGCATAGCATTCGTGTGTTTCGTTTGCCAATGTGGTCGAATAACATTGAAAGAGGTTTTTTTCCTCCCAACACCCAAGGAGCTCGTCGATGCGTTGCAAGAAAAGTTAACTCGATTTTTCGGTTGTGCTTAGTGCTAAGAAACAAGACAGCAGCAACGCGCAAACCAACCACCCCCAGGTTGCTTGCACCAGGTTGAGATGTTATCTTTGGCGGGTGGTGGAGGCGAAGCACATCGAAACTTGCTGGTTGGTTAATGCTGCTAGGCGTGTATCGCGTACCTTTGGGCTTGACTCACTCGTGTATCGTTATACCTACCACCTTACCTCGGACTCAGCGCGCGTATCGTTACAGAAAACGACGCTTACTCGGTGCTCTGCTTCTGCAGTGGAAAAAAAGAATGCTGCACTCTTGAAAAAAAGGAATCGAGCGTACGTGCCTCGGTAACGAGCAGCGTTCGGGACTCCGTATTTTATCTTATTCTTGTCGTCGTTCTCCCTTTTCTTTTTATTTTCTTCACTTTTCGGCTTGTTTATCATTAATATTGTTATTATTATTCTTATTTATTCATTCAGTGCGGGTTTCGCACCTCGCGACTGGTTCGTTCTTTCGCCAATATCCCGTTAAAAGTCTGCAGCCCCTTATTGTACCTAAATATAGTAATTTATTGAAAATTTCATTTCAAAATATACACCGGGAGAAAAATATAGTACTCATTTCCAGATTCGTATAGTAATCGGGATCCAAAGTGGAAACATGGCATTTTTTTCCAGACGCATACAAAGATTTACTAGGCGTCGCTCGCTGTACTATTTACGCTAAATACGTTAGCGAGCGATGCCTAGTGAATCTTTGTATGTGTCTGGAAAAAAATGCCATGTTTCCACTTTGGATCCCGATTACTATACGAATCTGGGAATGAGTACTATATTCCTTCTCTCGGTGTATGGAAACGAAAATTTCGATATACACTATTCTATAGAAAATGTAATTCAAACATATTACCCACACGGAAAACAATAATTGGTTGAATAGACACCAAGGAACAAAATTGGTTAGGACATTAAATCAGTTGGTTACAGAAACAAATCAGTTAGTTGGGGCGACAAACCAATTGGATGAGTCAGCAAATTAATTGGTTAGTAAATATTAAATTGGGTGTCACAAGCGACTAGTTTGTCGGTGCAACCAAAAAATTGGTTAACTTAGTTTCTTGGAGCGTATTTAGCCATGCGAATGGTTGGGCAACCAATTATTTCTCTCCTTGTACTTTTTGAAGGAAAAATCATTTTTACAAGATTTTCTTTTAAATCGCTACCTGCGATTAGTTGCTACTTTTATCGATGCTTGTTATTTTTATCTTTTTCATCGCAATGTAAAATAACGCCAATCTATTTTTCGTCCATTTCGTTTTCTCTCTATTGCTTTGCTTTTTAAAATCCTATCTATGGAAAATGCAGTCCAAACATATTACCTACTATATCAAGGAAAAAATTTTTTTTACAAGATTTTTTTTAACATCGTTTCTCCTGATTAGTTACTACTTTCATCGCTGTGTATCGTTTAGATTTTATCTTTTTCACCGCAATGTAAAATTACGGCCTACACCGATCTATGTAAAAAACATTTTTAACATATTACCTTCTGTTTGAAGGAAAAATAATTTTTACAAGATTTTTTTAACATCACTGCCCGCGATAAGTTGCTACTTCATCGCTGGGTTTTGTTTAGTTTATATATTTTTCACCACAATGTAAAATCACGGCATACCTATGGATAATGTAATTCAAACATATTTCCTCTCTTAATTCAAACATATTGTCCATATTTCCTTCTGTTTGAAGGGAAAATAATTGTTACAAGATTTTTTTTTTTTTGCGTTTCTAAAGTTTTATCTTTTTTACCGCAATGTAAAATAACGCCAATCTATTTTTCCCCCATTTCGTTTTCTCTCTATTGCCTTGCTTCATAAAATGGAAAATTTAATTCAAACATATTACCTACTATATCAAAAAAAGATAATTTTGACAAGATTTTTTTAAATCTCGCTGCCCACCGATTAGTTGCTACTTTTTTAATTTCTGTGTGTCGTTCAATTGTTATCCTTTTCACCGCAATGCAAAATTACGTCATAGACCGATCTATGGAAAATGTAATTGAAACATATTACTTAATTTGATGGTAGTGATGCTGTAGCCGTAGAATGTGATGATACAGTGGTTAATCGGCTATTGGCGGCCCAATTTATAAAGAAAACTCTTTATTTGAACGTTTCGACCCTTGGTCTGGGTCCTCTTCAGTAATTTATTGAATAATCACTGTGTGTATTTTGATCTATATTGTCTGTAGGATGTTTCAGTGTATGTTTTTTATCTCCTCATCACTATTCCAACAGACAATATAGATCAAAATTAACACAGTGATTATTCAATAAATTACTGAAGAGGACCCAGACCAAGGGTCGAAACGTTTAAATAAAGAGTTTTCTTTATAAATTGGGCCGCCAATATCCGATTAACCGCTGTATCATCATATTACTTAATGTTTCAAGGAAAAATAATTTTTACAGGATTTTTTTTTAAATCCCTGCTCGCGATTGTTTGCTACTTTCATTAATGTCGCTGTGTGTCGTTTAGTTTATATCTTTTTCACCGCAACGTAAAATTGCGGCATACTATGGAAAATCTATGGACAATATAATTCAAACATATTCCCTTTCTTAATTCAGTCATATTGTCTACACTGTTAAAAATGCAAGAGAATTTAATATACAAAACGATATGAGATTTACGAAACGGGTATATGAAATCCATATTAATGTACTTTTATTGTACATTTTTACAATAGTATAAGAATTCTCCGATACAAGTATTTGAAAATTATAGTACGTGAATATTGTAATCTTCATTTTAATATACAAATCTTGTATTTGTCAATGACGAATGCATCTGAAAATTAATATACGGTATATGCATTCAGCTTTATATACGTTATATTAATTTTCAAAAACAAATGTTTTACACTCTTCAAAATGCAGGTGAATTTAATATACCAAACGATATGAGATTTACGAAACGGGTATATGGATTCCATATTAATATACTTTTATAGTACATTTAAGAAAAGTATAAGAATTCTCCGATACTGGTATTTGAAAATTACGAAAAATTAGTATTTGTCATTGACGAATGCATCTGAAAATTAATATAACGGTATATGCATCCCAGCTTTATATACTGTATATTAATAATCAAACAAAAAATTTTAACAGTGTATATTTTCTTCTATTTGAAGAGAAAATAATTACTACAAGATTTTTTTTGTGCATTTTTAAATTTTTAACTTTTTTACCGCAATGTAAAATAAACGCCAATCTATTTTTCGCCCATTTCGTTTTCTCTATATTGCTTTGGTTTCTTTTTTTGTTTTTTGTTTTTTAATCCTTTTCTTCCGCTCGTCTCTTTTGCGCTCGCAGTAGGCGAGCAGCACGGCGTTATACCACCGCGAAAGCAATCTCGGAAGGGATCTCGAGCTCTGGTGGATTTATCGGCACGGGTATACTACACCGGCAACAGCAACAGGACCGCTTGGCTGTTGGACGCCGTGTATATAGCGAAATACCCACCATGAGCGGCGCGACGCGACGCGGCAGTTTTCAGCAGCGTCCGAACACCGAGGTGGACACACGTGCGTGAGCGTCCACCGATTGCGTGCCCGAGATGCTACCGTACGATAGGTTCTACCAAAAAGTCCTGTCCGCGACGGTCAGGCCGAAACCGCCGCCGCAACGCGATGCGACGACTCACAGGACTTTCGGAACGCGGCATGTTCCGCTCGTCGCCTCCCTTCCTTTTCACTATAAAATTGCGTATGACGCAAATTCGCCGACGATACTCGTTGTTATTTATAGCATTTTTCATAATCTTCTTGTCGTCGCCGCCGCCGCCGCCATCTTCAATTTATTAAACCTGCTAAACGCGCATTCTCTAAATACACAATTGAAAAAAATAATGAATTTCAAAGCCGAAGAGAAAGACTGCGCAAATGCGATCCTAAACGTGCTTGAAAAAATCTTTAAAATAACTATGGTAAAATTTGGAATAACTGAACGTGTATTCTCTAAATAATAAAATAAGGCTGCAAAGTAGAACTTTGCAAATTCCTCATTATTGTTGGATTTTCACAAATCTACCTCTATGAGGAAGCATGTTAATCTATTTTGGCTTCCGCATAGAGGAAGCTTTGTAAAAATCCAACAATAATGAGGAAGCAATTTGCAAAGTTCTACTTTGCAGCCTTGTTTAAAAAAATTTAAATGGCATTAGTTTTGAACCCCTTGACAGATTCTCGCCAGATTCGAACTGATGCTTAGTTTACCCACAGTCTACTTGTGGACCAAATTTGAACCCGATATCTTAAAAATTGCGGAAGTTAGAGCACGCAGCAAAAAATGTCAAAACATTTAAAAATGCCACAAATTGTGAACCCCTTAACGAATTGACACCAAATTTAATCCCAAACACTATTTGATAACAGTCCACTTCTGGACCAAGTTTGAGCCGGATATCATAAAAATTGCGGGAGTTAGAGCACGAACTGACATTCTCCAAAAAATTCAAAATGCCATAAATTTTGAACACCTTGATGGATTATCTCCAAATTCAATCCCATACTTTATTTAATAACAATCCACTTGTGCACCAAATTTGAGCCCGATATCTTAAAAATTGCGAAAGTTAGAGCACGAACAAAAAATGTCAAAAAATTTAAAAATGCCATAAGTTGTGAACCCTTTAACGGTTTGACACCAAATTTAATCCCAAACACTATTTGATAACAGTCCACTTCTGGCCCAAATTTGAGCCGGATATCATAAAAATTGCGGGAGTTAGAGCACGAACTGACATTCTCCAAAAAATTCAAAATGCCATAAATTTTGAACACCTTGATGGATTAACTCCAAATTCAATCGCATACCTTGTTTAACGACAGTTTATTCGTGGTTCAAATTTGAGCCCGATATCTTAAAAATTGCGGAAGTTAGAGCACGAAGCAAAAATTCAAAATACCATAAATTTTAAACCCCTTAACTGATTGATGTCAAATTCACTCCGAAACTTTATTTAATAACAGTCCACTTGTGCACCAAATTTGAGCCCGATATCTTCAAAATTGCGAAAGTTAGAGCACGAACAAAAAATGTAAAAATGCCATAAATTGTGTACCCCTTAACGGATTGACACCAAATTTAATCCCAAACACTATTTGATAATAGTCCACATCTGGTTCAAGTTTGAGCCGGATATCATAAAAATTGCAGGAGTTAGAGCCCGAGCTAACATTCTCCAAAAAATTCTAAATGCCATAAATTTTGAACACCTTGATTGATTAACTCCAAATTCAATCCCATACCTTGTTTAACGACAGTTTACTCGTGGTTCAAATTTGAGCCCGATATCTTAAAAATTGCGACGGCTATCGTGCTAACAAAAAATTGTGCACATACGCGCACACACACACACACACACACACACACACACATACAGGCATTTTTTCTAAACCACTTTTCTCGACGTTTTAGACCATTCTGAGTGTCCTGACATGAAAATCTCGAAAAAAAAATTCACGAAAACAAATCTTCCTCTATGAGAAATCAAAATGAATTTCAAACCTGAAGATAAAATATTTTCTGCGCAAATACAATCCTAAAAGTGCTTCAAATTTTTTTTAAATAACTATTTATGGTAAAATTTCCAATAACGTCCGACTGTTTTAGCTGTATAACAAATTCCCAGAAAAAAAAGTAGTACCGGTAATTTTACACTGATTAATTTACAAATCTATGCAAATATTAATTTTATAGCATAAAATCAGAAAAAAAATATAGTGATATAAAAAAATGGATACTTGTTTCCTCAAAGATGGCAGGAGATAACGCACCGTCGATTCTGTCGGGCAAAGATTATTTTCCGTAAGCTCTGAGAAATCCACGCCTCTCATCGTGGCGCAAGCAATGTTACGTTTCTGGTTCTGGTTGTATACGGCTGCAAGGACCGGACAGAACGAGAGAGAGCACGTACAGAAGATCGCGTGACGGAGACGAACACGAGTCCCGATATATCAAACCGCTTGTAGGGCTAACTAAGGTTTGTAATGCCCAGGGGATACATGGGACACCGCGGGGCTGACTAACGAGCGAAACACTACCACCAATACAATCGTGCCGTTCGATCCGGGATGCAATGGCATCAGTCTTCACGATTCCATTCAACAGGTGGTGGTGGTGGTGGTAGTAGTGGTAGGACAACCGCTAATAATTCTCACACGTAATATATCTTGTTCTATTTTTCACTTATTTTTTTGTTTTGTTTTATATCATGAGACATTTCACAGCGTTATCGTCTCTAGTGGCGTGTGTCAAGATTCTCACGATAAAATCCTTTCGCGATACATTTATTTTTTGGAGAAAAATAAAATAAGCGATTAATTAACACTATTCGCTGTCGAGTTGTCGGTATAATAAGTATTCTTTTTTTTCTTATTTCAGACAATGTAGAGGTTCTTAATTAGTCCGTTGAATTCTTTTGGTACAGTTGATGTGAAACATCAATTTTACAAACTAGACTTACGCCATTTTTTAACGGGTTCTCAGACTATCACTATGTTGAAGTGAAATTAAGAATTTCGTGGTGTACAATCGGAGATGCTATGAATTTTGAGCGCGCTAATAATTCTTACACATAATATATCTTGTTCTATTTTGCTTCCTCATAGAGGAAGCTTTGTTTTCGTGAAATTTTTTTTTTCGAGGTTTTCATGTCAGGACACTCAGAATGGTCTAAAACGTCGAGAAAAGTGGTTTAGAAAAAATGTCTGTATGTGTGTGTGTGCGTATGTGCACAATTTTTTGTTAGCACGATAGCCGTCGCAATTTTTAAGATATCGGGCTCAAATTTGAACCACGAGTAAACTGTCGTTAAACAAGGTATGTGATTGACTTTGGAGTTAATCCATCAAGGTGTTCAAAATTTACGGCTTTTTGAATTTTTTGGAGAATGTCAGCTCGGGCTCTAACTCCCGCAATTTTTATGATATCCGGCTCAAACTTGGACCAGAAGTGGACTGCTATCAAACAGTGTTTGGAATTAAATTTAGTGTCAATCCGTTAAGGGGTTCACAACTTATGGCATTTTTAAATTTTTTGACATTTTTTGTTCGTGTTCTAACTTTCGCAATTTTTAAGATATCGGGCTCAAATTTGGTCCACAAGTCGACTGTTATTAAATAAAATTTGGGAGTAAATTTGACGTTAATCCGTTAAGGGGTTTAAAATTTATGGCATTTTGAATTTTTTGTTCGTGCTCTAACTTCCGCCATTTTTAAGATATCAGGCTCAAATTTGAACCACGAGTAAACTGTCGTTAAACAAGGTATGGGATTGACTTTGGAGTTAATCCATCAAGGTGTTCAAAATTTACGGCTTTTTGAATTTTTTGGAGAATGTCAGCTCGGGCTCTAACTCCCGAAATTTTTATGATATCCGGCTCAAAATTGGACCAGATCTGGACTGCTATCAAACAGTGTTTGGAATTAAATTTGGTGTCAATCCGTTAAGGGGTTCACAACTTATGGCATTTTTAAATTTTTTGACATTTTTTGTTCGTGTTCTAACTTTCGCAATTTTTAAGATATCGGGCTCAAATTTGGTCCACAAGTCGACTGTTATTAAATAAACTTTGGGAGTGAATTTGACGTCAATCCGTTAAAGGGGTTTAAAATTTATGGCATTTAGAATTTTTTGTTCGTGCTCTAACTTCCGCCATTTTTAAGATATCGGGCTAAAATTTGGTCCACAAGTAGAGTGTGGGTAAACTAAGCATCATTTCGAATCTGGCGAGAATCTGTCAAGGGGTTCAAAACTAATGCCATTAAATTTTTTTTTTAAAACAAGGCTGCAAAGTAGAACTTTGCAAATCGCTTCCTCATTATCGTTGGATTTTTACAAAGCTTCCTCTATGAGGAAGCCAAAATAGATTAACATGCTTTCTCACAGAGGTAGATTTGTAAAAACCAAACAATAATAAGGAAGCAATTTGTAAAGTTCTACTTTTTTCACTTATTTTTTCTTTATATCATGAGGCATTTCACAACGTTATCAACTCTAGTGGCATGTGTCAAGATTCTCACGATAAAATCCTTTCCCGATACATTTATTTTTTGCAGAAAAATAAAATAAGCGATTAATTAACACTATTCGCTGCCGAGTAGTCGGTATAACGAGTATTGTACTGTTTTTTCTTATTTCCAACAACGTAGCTTCTTAATTAGTCTGTTGAATTCTTTTGGCACAGTTGATGTAAAACATCAATTATACAAACTAGACCTACGGCACTTTTTAACGGACTGTAAAGACTCTGATAGTATCACTATATTGAAATGAAATTAAGAATTTTTGTTATTTTATTAATTTATCGTGCACACGATAAATTACTTTAGGTCTGTTCAACTTTACTAACTCTTTTAGTTGCAATCAATTAAGATTACAGACCATCTTACTTCAAGTGCAGCAGCAGTGTCGCAGTTATTCCGTTTCATCTTATATTTCGTCGGGACTTGGCTTATTTTTTTCTTCCCCGTTCTTAGCTTAATTCTCGCTTTTCGCCTCCTTGTTGCATTATCGTTGCTGTAGTGCCTGAAATCCTGCGCGTTATCTCGATGAGATGTGAACCCGCAACACGTCTACGAGCACTCCCGAAATATTTCTCTCTCGATGCGACATACCACAGCATGTTACACAGCTACTCCTTTATATACCTCAGATGTCTGTTGTACACTGAGAAAAAGTCTTGGTTAGAATTACCAAAAAGTTGGTTAAAAATATTACCAAGAAAAATTGGTTACAAATGTTACCAGGAAAAATTGGTTAAAAATGTTGCCAAGAAAAATTGGTTAAAAATGATGCCAAGAAAAATTGGTTAAAAATATTACTAAGAAAAATTGGTGAAAAATGTTACTACGAAAAATTGGTGAAAAATGTTACTAAGAAAAATTGGTTAAAAATATTACCACGAAGAAATAGTTACAAATGTTACCAAGAAAAATTGGTTAAAAATGTTACCAAGAAAAATTGGTAAAAATATTACCACGAAAAATTGGTTAAAAAGGTTACCAAGAAAAATTGGTTACAAATTTTACCAAGACAAATTGGTTACAAATGTTACCAAGAAAAATTGGTTAAAAATGTTACTAAAAAAAATTACCAAAAATATTACCACGAAAAATTGGTTAAAAATATTACCAACAAGAATTGCTGAAAAATGTTACGAAGAAAAATTATTTTTAAATATTACCACAAAAAATTGGTTAAAAATGTTGCCAAGAAAAATTGGTAAAAATATTACGATGAAAAATTGGTTAAAAAGGTTACCAAGAAAAATTTATTACAAATTTTACCAAGACAAATTGGTTACAAATGTTACCAAGAAAAATTGCTTAAAAATATTACCACGAAAAATTAATCAAAAATGTTACCAAGAAAAATTTATTACAAATTTTACCAATAAAAATTGCTAAAAATATTACCACGAAAAAATGGCTAAAAATGTTACTAACAAAACTTAGTTAAAAATCGTATCAAGAAAACTTGGTAGAAACAACCAAGTAATTAGTCTAAATAACCAAGAATTTAGAAAGATAACCGCGTATTTATATCGCCTAACCAATAACTTCGTTGCGCCCACGAATTTTTTCATGGTAAAATTTTAAACTAAGATCTTCGTAAACCCGACCAAGTCTTTTTTCTCAGTGTAACTATTTCATTAAAAACTTCTAAACATTATTACATTATAAGATTATTATTATTATAAGATAACAGCGTTTCTGCCAAGAGAAGAGTATAAATATATGTGCAAAAATATATGTGACATATAAAAAATTTTGGCATTTTAACTACATATAGATCGTTTATATACATTTGTCACATATTTTCGCAATAATATATCAGAAATATCTGCAAAATATCATTTTTTGTCTACATACATACATATTTTTTCATGTGGAACATGAAAATGACAATATATTTGTTACAACACCAAAATAATCAATCGTAGTAATATATTCTAAACGTTTTTACAAGTAGGGTAATGTGGAGGTGGTAGGTGTGTTGTACTATCGGTGAAAAAGGTTCGAACAAATGGACAGAGCGCCACGTCAAGTCGAGCGCTCTCGTGAATCGAGAGATCGGATGACGGATAACTCGATCGAGCACAGCACGTCCTACCTCTCTTTCTATTTCTTTCTTTTCTCTGGAACTCCTGGTGCGCGAGAACGCGGTGATGGATCTGTTTCCTCACTGACCGTAGCTTGCCTATTCCGGTACCGTAGCAAGAGCATCCAACGAATCTCAAAGAAAAGTTTCTTGGGAACAAAACGTCTCCGGAAAAATACATATATATCTGAAGGGCGTCATGTGGTCCTAAAAAAACCTGAGAGAGTCTAACTAAAAAAACGTAAAGATCTTTAAAAAAAATGATTAAAAAAAAATCGAATCATACACGGAAAAAAAAGATTAGTTGCAGTAACCAAGAAATGAGTTGACACAACCAATCGATTATTCTATTTCCCTTACAACTGAAATGGTAATACCAACGATTCGAATGGTAATACCGACGATTCGAATGATAATACCGAGGATTCGAATGGTGGTCCCAACGATTGGATTAGTTAACCTAACTAATCCAATCGAGAACTAATCGTGAATAGTTGAGGTTACTATTCGATATGGTTGAGGCAACTAATTTTTTAGACATTGTGTACATCAAATCGAAAACGTAGTTGCCACAACCAAACATTTCTTTCCGTGTATTTGCTGGCACAGTTTTGTTTCTCGCTTTATTTTCTACAACTCACTCAACAGCATTTTAGGTGTTACTAAAAAATCTGAGAGAACCTAACTAAAAAAAACATAAAGATCCTTAGAAATATGATTTTAAAAAAATCGAATATGGCCATTATTATTTTATTGGTAACTAATATTTGCTGGCATAGTTTTGTTTCTCGCTTTATTTTCTATAACTCACTCAGCAGCATTTTAGGTGTTACTAAAGAATCTGAAAAACGTAAAGATCCTTAGAAAAATGATTTTCTTAAAATCGAATATGACTCTGAGGTCATTATTATTTTATTACTAACTAGTATTTGCTGGTACCGTTTTGTTTCTCGCTTTATTTTCTATAACTCACTCAGTAGCATTTTAGGTGTTACTAAAGAATCTGAAAAATGTAAAGATCCTTAGAAAAATGAATTTTTAAAAATCGAATATGACCTCGAGGTTATTATTATTTTATTACTAACTAGTATTTCCTGGCATAATTTTGTTTCTCGCTTTATTTTCTATAACTCACTCAGCAGCATTTTAGGTGTTACTAAAGAATCTGAAAAACGTAAAGAACCTTAGAAAAATGATTTTTTTTAAATCGAATATGACCTCGAGGTTATTATTATTTTATTACTAACTAGTATTTCCTGGCATAGTTTTATTTCTCGCTTTATTTTCTATAACTCACTCAGCAGCATTTTAGATGTTACTAATGAATCTGAAAAACGTAAAGATCCTTAGAAAACTGATTTTTATAAAATCGAATATGACCCCGAGCTCATTATTATTTTATTACTAATTAGTATTTCCTAGCATAGTTTTGTTTCTCGCTTTATTTTCTATAACTCACTCAGCAGCATTTTAGATGTTACTAAAGAATCTGAAAAACGTAAAGATCCTTAGAAAAATGATTTAAAAAAAAATCGAATATGACCCTGAGGTCATTATTATTTTATTACTAACTAGTATTTCCTGGCATAGTTTTATTTCTCGCTATATTTTCTATAACTCACTCAGCAGCATTTTAGATGTTACTAATGAATCTGAAAAACGTAAAGATCCTTAGAAAACTGATTTTTATAAAATCGAATATGACCCCGAGCTCATTATTATTTTATTACTAATTAGTATTTCCTAGCATAGTTTTGTTTCTCGCTTCATTTTCTATAACTCACTCAGCAGCATTTTAGATGTTACTAAAGAATCTGAAAAACGTAAAGATCCTTAGAAAACTGATTTTTTTAAAATCGAATATAACCCCGAGCTCATTATTATTTTATTACTAACTAGTATTTCCGGGCAAAGTTTTGTTTCTCGCTTTATTTTCTACAACTCACTCATCAGCATTTTAGGTGTTACTAAAGAATCTGAAAAACGTAAAGATCCTTAGAAAAATGATTTTTAAAAAATCGAATATGACCCCGAGGTCATTATTATTTTATTACTAACTAGTATTTCCGGGAAAAGTTTTGTTTCTCGCTTTATCTTCTATAACTCACTCAGCAGCATTTTAGGTGTTACTAAAGAATCTGAAAAACGTACAGATCCTTAGAAAAATGATTTTTTTTTTAATTGAATATGACCCCGAGGTCATTATTATTTTATTACTAACTAGTATTTCCGGGCAAAGTTTTGTTTCTCGCTTTATCTTCTATAACTCACTCATCAGCATTTTAGGTGTTACTAAAGAATCTGAAAAATGTAAAGATCCTTAGAAAACTGATTTTTTAAAAATCGAAAATGACCCCGAGGTCATTATTATTTTATTACTAACTAGTATTTCCGGGCAAAGTTTTGTTTCTCGCTTTATTTTCTATAACTCACTCATCAGCATTTTAGGTGTTACTAAAGAATCTGAAAAACGTACAGATCCTTAGAAAAATGATTTTCTTAAAATCGAATATGACCCTGAGGTCATTATTATTTTATTACTAACTAGTATTTCCTGGCACAGTTTTGTTTCTCGCTTTATTTTCTATAACTCACTAATCAGCATTTTAGGTGTTACTAAAGAATCTGAAAAACGTAAAGATCCTTAAAAAACTGATTTTTTTAAAATCGAATATGACCCCGAGGTCATTATTATTTTATTACTAACTAGTATTTCCTGGCATAGTTTTGTTTCTCGCTTTATTTTCTATAACTCACTCATCAGCATTTTAGGTGTTACTAAAGAATCTGAAAAACGTAAAGATCCTTGAAAAAATGATTTTTTAAAAATCGAATATGACCTCGAGGTTATTATTATTTTATTACTTACAAGTATTTCCTGGGATCATATTTTCCTGGCAAAGTTTTGTTTCTCGCTTTATTTTCTATAATTCACTCAACAGCATTTTATTTACTTGCCTCGGATATTGTAATATTCCGGTTAAACTAAAAAGGTGAAAACAACTAGTCGTAAACTAGCGTAAACCACAGTTCGTCCGTCCTAAGTGAGACATCAGGCCACTTAGTTCGTTAACCACTAAAACCTGTTGACAAGCAACTTTTTAATATACACACATATATATCTTGTTTCAAATGGCGCTATTAGAATAAATGTCACTTTGGCCACACTCACCCGACTCACCGTTTATCAAAACATTAACACCGGTTGAAAGATTGTTGCCGAGTATTGGAATAGGAGTATCGTCATAGCTTGAGCGTCCCCTTAAATTTTCTTTCTATATTAGTCGATGCTGAGAGTGCTGCCAGGTTATCAGAGGTTTCTCCAATAAATCAGGACAACCTCGCTCGGCGAGAAGACTAATTATTATCGACGCTCCCAGCGCCTTAATACTAGAATAAATACCATCGAAGATAACAATAAACTTTTCGAACGAAATACCCACAGCGACGAAACTTTTAGGTATGTAATATTATCGCCAACATTAACTATCTCATTTTTAGGGAATTTTATTTTTAAAGAGAAAGGAGGATATAAATTTGAACTCCAATCGTTCATTTTTCAATCAAGAATTTTCACTTTTTTCTAATTCATATTTTCGTCATATCTTTATTTTTTTGCATTTCCATATCAGAACAATTGAAATAGTCTGAAACGTCGTCGTGATAAAATTTTCGATGCTTTTGAACACAGCGAGAAAATAAAAAAACAGAAAATAATGCTGTATTTATTATGTATATTATGCTTTATGTGATTCTTCATTGATACATAAATTATTAACGATATATATAAATACTTTTACACGGACAAGTTTTCATAACTTTCAATTTTTGTTGCGGACTATTTTGTTTTCCTTGAAGCATATTTTGAAAAAAGATCATACATGCAACATACTTGAATTTATATATCGCGATCATCTATGATAAAATGTTTTAAAATGTTTAAAAAATAGGTACTATTTCAATGCTCAAAGAACTAAAGAATCACATACGTCAAGAATCATCGATGGTTGATAAATATGAAGATAGAAATTACATTTTTTCGTTGCAGCGAAATACTTTGTTTCCAACACCCGGAATTAATAATTATTTATAATATTTTTGTTTAACAAATTTCTTAAGGTTAATAAAGATTGACGACATCTAATTCAACTCTCTGTTTTAGTAGTAGTAAACGTAATTTATTGCAAATGTATATATAATACATTTTGTCTCTTCATTATAAATTAAAATTTTTTTTTTCGAGTTTTTCATGTCAAAATGTTTAAAATGGTCTGAAACGTCGAGAAAAGTGGTTTAGAAAAATTGTCCGAATGTATGTATGTGTGTGTGTGTGATGAAAAGGCAAATATTCATATAACTGTAACTTATAAAGTATTCGACCGAATCAGCTAAAATTTAAACAACATGTACAGTACTGGTTAATCTTGAATTGGTATAAATTTTACAAAAATCGCTAAACGCATTTCATTTTTATAAGAATTTTGAAATTTTGAAAAAAGTACGTAAATGCTCTAGCTCGAACGAATTTTTGCTATCGGGCTGAAACTTCGTATTAAAATTGAACAAAGTGATACGACCTTTGGTATTGAATTTGGGCCAAATCGGTAAAGCGGTTCGGTTTTTATGAGATTTTGAATTTTTCGAAAAATTTTTGTTTTGCTCTAATTCAGGTAAAATTTCAACTAATCGACTGAAATTTTCTGCACAGGAAAAATAATATTTAACCCTGCTACGTACCAAATTTGGTGATGATCGGTAAAGCGGTTTGGATTTTACGTGATTTTGAATTTTTTAAAAATTCATTGGTGTCACTCTGGATTTCGTAAAACGTCAGAAATCATCAACTTCGTAAATAATTTTCATCTTCCGCAAAGTTTCCTCTGTGAGGAAGCCAAAAATAAAATAAAGATATTTCCTCATAGAGGCGACTTTGTAAAAAGCGAAAAAGAATGAGAAAGTAATGTGCAAGGTTCTACTTTGCAAACTTTTTTGCTTCCTCATAGAGGAAGCTTTGTTTTCATGAAAAAAAAAAATTTTCAAGATTTTTTTAATGTCAGGACACTTAGAATTGTCCAAAACGTCCAGAAAACTGATCTAGAAAAAATATCCGTATAGATGTGTGTATGTGTGTGTGTATGTATACAACTCTGAAAATTCGAACGCCGATAACTCAAGAACGGTTTTGTATATCGCGCTCAAATTTGGCACACTAGTATAGCAGCAGACCCTCTTCAACTGTACCAATTTTCGACAAAATCTGTGCGAAAATTTCGATTTTATGCCGTTTTGAATTTGTTGAAAAAAGGACGTGGTCGCTCTAACTTTCGTAAAATTTAGTCTATTTTGCTAAATAGTTGGTTATAAGAGTAGGTGCACTCAATGCTGTTTGTTATTGAATTTGGCCCGAATCGGTAAAGTGGTTCAGATCTTATGGAATTTTGAATTTTTCAAAAAATTGACATTATCGCTCTATTGTAACTTTTGCAAAACTTGAAATAGCGAGCTCAAATTTTGTATATAAATGAAACAATATTCAGCCATTATATATGTATAATTTAGTGACAAACGGTATGAAATTTGTGATTTTATGGAATGTTGAATTATTTTTAATAATATACGTTATCACATTTACTTTCGAAAACGCTCTAATAATAACGAAATAACGGAATAACGAAATAGAAAAAGCGAATTGACAACATGTTTATTTATCTAATTTAAAAAAGGATGCGAAGTAGAAACTTGCACATTGCTTCCTCATTATTATTCGCTTTTTACAAAGCTTCCTCTATGAGGAAGCCAAAATAGAATAACATACTTTTTTGCTTCCTCAGAGAGAAAGCTTTGTAAAAAGCGAATAATAATGAGGAAGCAATGTGCAAGGTTCTACTTCTTTTTTTAAAATCAATTTAATTGGGGTTCAAACCTCCGAGAAAACTAATACTATGCACTGTAAAAAAAATCTACTTGAAATTTAATGTACTTTTACTGGAAGTTTTTATTCATTAACTAGTATATTAAATTTAGTATACAAGTGTAATGTGAAATTAATGTATGGTACAGCACATTCAATAATTTACTTTAATTTTACAGTAAAAGTACTTGAATTTTAATATTTTGCTTTAATTTTGCTGGAAAAGTACACGAATTTTATACCACAATTGTATATTAAATTTCGATGACGAGTTTATGAATAAAAACTTCCAATCTTTTCTAACAGTGTGACACTGTGTATTGTGACTCACTGTGGCAACCTTTTCCCTACAAGCGATACTTAAATTTTCGTTGTTTTTCGCTGTGTCGCCTGAGCAATTTAGTCGCCAGTCGAGTGACGAGTCAATCGAAAATCTCGACTATCGACTATCTATATAGAGAGCAGTAGACACGCGATATAACCGGCTCATAGAAAATAACTGCTTTCTGTACCGTGGCTCGGTGAAGCGTAACCGGACTTGTTTTGCGCTCATAACTCGCGTTCAAACTCATCGAGTCTTGTCGCCTAGAGACAAATAAAACAACACGCTCCTCTCTCGACAACACATCGAGCGGTACTTAATTATTCAATTAATCGACCCAACGGCCGAGAGGATCAAAGAATATTTATAGTAACTCCCGTAGTAAAGGATGGTAAAGCACAGTCATTACGGACAATTTGTTGGACATTTTCCCTGCGATAACGCGAATCGTTTAACAGCGCGTGCTAATGTTTTTTTTTTTTCTTTTCATTTATAAACTCACGTAGCTAAATATCGTGCGATTCAATTAATGTTGTTATACGGCTACTTTATTTAAAATTATTTAATTAAATTATTTGTGTAATTAAAAGTAGCGCCCCGACGCCAAGTATTAAAAAAGTCGAACCTTGCACATCGCTTCGTCACACTGAGAAAAAAATGTAGAAATTAACTAAATCGGCGTTTGCTTTCGTTCAAACGAATTTCGCGTTTAGAACAACCAAATGTTTAGTTTTTTCAATAATTATTTGATTCAGTTGACTAAAATATATTTCCGGTAACCAAAATATTTGCTATACGAACTAAAAATTCATTTGAACGAGGGTGAACACCGATTTAGTTCATTCTAACATTTTTTTTTCTCATTGCATTCTTTTTCGCTTTTTACAAAACCGCCTCTATGAGGAAGATTCTTTATTTTATTTTTGGCTTCCGCATAGAGGAAACTTTGCGAAAGATGAAAATTATTGACGAAGTTGATGATTTCGGACGTTTCACGAAATCCAGAGCGACACCAATAAATTTTGAAAAAATTCACAATCACGTAAAATCCGAACCGCTTTACCGATCATCACCAAATTTGGTACGTAGCAGGACTGAATGGTTATTTTTCCTGTGTAGACAATTTCAGTCGTTTAGTTGAAATTTTACCTGAATTAGAGCAAAACGAAAATTTTTCGAAAAATTTGAAATCTCATAAAAACCGAACCATTTTACCGATTTGGCCCAAATTCAATACCAAAGATCGTGTCACTTTGTTCAATTTTAATACGAAGTTTTAGCGCTATAGCTAAAAATTCGTTCGAGCTAGAGCATTTACGTAATTTTTTCAAAATTTCAAAATTCTTATAAAAATGAAATGCGTCAAGCGATTTTTGTAAAATTTATACCAATTGAAGATTAAGCAGTACTGCACATGTTGTTTAAATTTTAGCTGATTCGGTCGAATACTTTATAACTTACAGTTATATGAATTTTTGGCCTTTCATCACACACACACACACACATACTAGGGCTCTTCAAAAAAACATAAGGTAAATGTCCCAGTAATCGACCATGTACCAATAATCGACCAGTCTGTGGTAAAAGAACGATAAATAAGACTGTGAGTGCTTTTCGACGCTTAAATAAATTAACAACACTTCCTCCGATTTATGTACAATATTATATGAAAATTTGAGGCTTGTAAAATCACAACAGTGATAATAAGAAAATCGTAAACTTGCAGTGATCGAGCCGCGCGTGATTTCGTCGAAATCCTTGATATGGAGGTTAAGGTGCGTCTCGTGACATTTAGTTAAATTCTGCGATGCACGAAGACTTTGGCTGAGTAAGTTTAATTTGATATTACATATGAAGAATCTGGTATTACTAAATGAATATGATTTTATCGTAAAATTGTTGTTTGTGCAAAAAATCGTGGAGGTCGATAACTGGTTCAGAAAAACACATAAATGTCCGGGTAATCGACCTACTGTCGATCACTAGGACAAAATTGTCGATAGAAAATTAGTGTAAATCACGTATTGTTTTTATGAATTCGATGATAAAAAATAATGTAACAATTCATTCATCGATCGAACTGTACGAGGAGTAGTTATGGACAGGGGTATTGGGCTCTCTATAAATAATAAAACAGCAAAATAAATCATGTCGATAACTGGGCCATGCATATGTCCATGACTGGGTCATGTCATGTCATGGATCGATTACTGGGCAAACCGTGACTTTAGTATGTCCATGACTGGGACATTTGCACATCTCAAGTTTTATGTTAATTTTTTATTACAAGAAGATAAGGTAGACCAAAAGTTAAGCGTTCTATTTGTTGACAAGATTATACTGATTCTTTATAACCTACAATGACAGTTATTGACGTCTTAATTTGTGACTTTTCTTAACGTGTCGATTACTACGACAAATAACGGTCGATTACTGGACCAACTATAACTTTAGTATGTCGATGACTGGTACATTTGCACTTCTGAAGCTTTAGAATAAGTTTTCTCTACAATAAGATAAGTTACGAAAATTTGTGAGGTTGTTATTTTTTCATAAAACTATTCTCATTCATTATTACCTAGAATGACCATTTTTTGTATCTTAATGTGAAAGTTACGTTTTTATAAAGTCGAGCAATTTGGTTAAAGTGTCGATCACTGGGACGTTTACCTTAATTTCTTTATAATCGGTTGCTCCTGAAATGCTGTATTGATTATCACAAAAAAAATGTTTTCGCGAAAGCTGGGAGTTGTGCGATGTTATTAAGTACTGCCGCATCAAGGCCAAAATTCATTAAAAACGGCGATTTTTAGAATTTTTTTTTTTACTTGGTGAAGCGCTCATGGAGATTGTGGTTGCTTTCGATAGACTATGAAATTGTGTAAAGGCAGAAACATGTTCGATAATGTTTAGTACTGCCGCATCGACATTGAAGTTAACAAAATAAAAAATGAAATCCTTTAAAACATTGAAATATTCATCTGCTCATCGACTATTTCGCGCGTTTTCAAATGACAAAATGGCTGATGAAACGGGAGTCCTGTATGATCAAATTTAGTACTGCCGCATCGATATCGCAGTTTCCCAAAATTCGAAAATCGCTTATCATCATCATGATTATGATCATACATGACTCCCGTTTCAAGAGCCATTTTTTCATTTGAAATCGCACGAAATAGTCGATGAGCAGACGAATATTTCAATGTTTTAAAGGATTTAATTTTTTGATTTTAGTAACTTCAATGTCGATGCGGCAGTACTAAACATTATCGAACATATTTCTGCCTTTACACAATTTCATAGTCTATCGAAAGCAACCACAATCTCCATGAGCGCTTCACCACGTAAAAAAAAATTTATAAAAATCGCCGCTTTTCATGAATTTTGGCCTTGATGCGGCAGTACTTAATATCATCGCACAACTGCTAGCTTTCGCGAAAACATTTTTTTTTGTGATAAACAATACAGCATTTCAGGAGCAGCCGATTATAAGAAAATTATGTTTTTTTTAACAGCCCTAATACATACATCTGGACAATTTTTCAAAATCACTTTTCTCGACGTTTCAGACCATTTTAAACGTTTTGATATGAAAATCTCAAAAAAATTTTTAAATAAAAACAAAGCTTCCTCTTTCACGGAGAAAAAAGAGTAGTTGGGCCAACACAGCTTTAATGAGTTGGCCAGAAATGAGTTGCTACAACGATTTACTCGGTGCCTATAACAATCTCGAATAGTTGTCGTGACATCTAAAAGTGAGTTCGCCCAACTAATCAGTGAGACCGCGCAACCACTTTAAACCAACGCAACGAGCACTCGCAGCCAAATATTTTTCTTTTAATCGAAGCGTGCGTGATAACGGAAGTGTGGCGAACGCCTATTTTCGTGAAGTTTCGCATCACTATTAGACATAGACATTTTTTGCAAAAAAATGCTTTCAATAGACTTTTGTTGCGAGAAAATGCTGTCTATCGAAAGACTTTTTTGCAAATGCTGTCGATAGACATTTTTTGCAAAAAAAATGCTGCCGAAAGAAATTTTTTCCAAAAAAATGCTTTCGATAGACTTTTTTGCAAAAAAAAAAAAGCTATCGATAGATATTTTTTGCAAAGAATTGGTATCAATGCACATTTTTTGCAAAGAAATTCTATCGATAGACAGGATGCCACACTCATCTTAGAATGTACTCTTCGACAGATGAAATAAGACATCGAACACTACAACCTCAAACCGTCTTAATTTTATCAACTGTAATCTCAAACTGAATTAACCATATCAACTGTAACCCCAAACTGTATCAATTTCATCAAGCATAACGTCAAACCGCATTAATTTTATCGACTATATGTCAATTCACTGCATTTTTAATAAATACGCACAATTTCTACCGATAGCCGGGTCAAATCGTGTTCTGTTTGGCAAGTTAGTTATGCCAACTAACCGGTGGGTTACATACAATTGCAATAGATGGTCACTGCAACCCAGCCTATACAACTAACTAAAAGCAGTTGTCTCAACTCACAAAATTCGAGGTTGTATGGCCTTACGAAAAGTGAGTCCGTGCAACTACTTCTTGGGTGTACCCAACTACTTTTTTTTCTCCATGTTGAGGAAGCAAACAGAAATTAATGTCGACTCCGTACGACGATTTTTCTCTTCTTAAAATATTTTTCATTCAAAGATGAACGCGCAAAGTTAAAATAAGAATTTGATTTGGAAAAATTATTTGCACTATAACTGTAATGAGATTTAAAGACAAGCAAGAGGCCGATAATGATCGGTAAATTATTTAGTTAATTGACATTTAAGAAGTAGAGATTCAGTGGGAGAGTGTTTCCTCCGCAAATTGTCGCGATCATCAATTCCCCGCATAGTTTCGCAGCAGGTAGTTTCGATTTGAAAGAAAAAAAGGATGAAACATTCGAGAGAGCCGGGCTCGTGACTACGAATGACTCAATTATCGAGGAGAAGGACCCCCAAGTCCGAGGATTCCGAGTAGCAGCCAAGTACTGGCAACACATGCGTGGGTATATGGTGTCATGATGTTTCTGCCGCTCGATGAATTATATCTCTTTCTTAATTATCCCCAATCGGAACTATCTCGTTCGTCGCGAACATAATAATAATAATAATAATGTCCCCGTCGAAAACCGGCCGACAACGAAATAATAATGCGCTAAAGCTTCGTGAAATCCTGTAAATCCGAAATTACTAAATACATAAGGATTAACTTCTATCGCAGATTGCTGCACGATTAAAGGATTTGTAATACTGGGATTATAGGAGCTGCAAAAAAATTCGCACTGTTGACTCTAGCTTTCGAAAATCATTGAGACGAATATTGAACATTGAAAATGATTTTTCGAAAATTTCTTTTTTGTGAGAATGTGACTTTGAATGTTAAACATTTTTCTGCCTAATTAAATAATAGTTTTTATAAATAATATAAATAATAATAATTTGCCCGTCGAAAACCGGCCGACAACGAAATAATAATACGCTAAACCTTCAAGAAATCTAGTAAATCCGAAATTACCAAAAATATAAGGATTAGGGATATTAGTGCAATTAAAATTATCTAAAACGTCTATAAAAGGATTTCTGAAAGAAAAAAAAATTTGCCTGCTTAATTAAATAATAGTTTTTAAAAAATAGTTTTATCAACATTGCATTCGAGTATATGACAATTTTTTTCCATTTTTAACTCATGGTGTTTATTTTGTCGTTCTTTTTGCACACAGACTGTTGATTGGTTGGTTGTGCAACGTACCAAGTGGAACCGGGCGCGATCCAACGGTACGATTCTTCGGTACGGTGGCGGCGACGGTGGTTTGCCGACGGCTCTATTTTCGGGAGTTGCAGCACATCGACTCCCGGGCGACGCGTGATTAATCACCGGCCTCCGGGGTTCGGGTAACCAGCGAACCGATAGAATGATCCTGTATGCGTATACCTACTATATATTGCCCTCGTGAGTCCCAGAAACGAGCGACGGTGGACGACGTCCTGGCGCGAACCAACCAACAAGAATAATCGTCGACCAACTAGCAAAAAACAACCTAAAGAGAGTCGAAAAAAAAACGCTCGATATATAACAAGAAGCTAAAGGCAGAAAGAAAGGGAAAAAAAATGAGGAAGAGCGAAAGCTGTGTAAATGCGATATCGAGTAGAATTAACGAGTAGAACCAATTAAAATTCACTTTGTTTCCTATTGAGAATATACCCGCGTAATTTTGTACACCGAGAGAAAAGATTTCATTGAAACCAAAGAAATGAGTGGATTGATTTTTTTTTCATTGATTTCAACGAAATATTTCTTTGATTTCAATGAAATAGTGCATTTGAATTTCAAAGAGAACGTTTCATTGCCTGTAAATAAAGATTTACTTAGTGAGCATATAATAAAGAAACAGTTTCGATGTTTTAAAGAGACGTTTTCATTGGTTCAAAGAAACGTTTTCATTGATCTTTCTCTCGCACCTAACCTCACTTTTTTGTTTTCCTGTTCTCCCGAACGAACGGCTTTGAGTTTGGAGGAGCCATAAGCTTAACCTATTTCTGCCGTACTTCCTTACATACTCACAAAATTTGAGCTTTATCTGCCGCGTTCTTCAGGAAAAAATAGGTTTCGAAATTTTGAGCTGGTAAGAAGAAGGTTTCATTGAATCAGCGACGATATCTGTGAAATCAATGAAAAAGGTTCATTGGTTTAAAGAAATGTTTCTTCGAATCAATGTCACTACTTTTCATTGAGTTGGAGATCATTCAAAGAAAAGATTGTATTGAAATTCAAATATTTCATTTCATTGGCAAAAATTTCCGTGAATCAATGAAACTTTTTCTCTCGGTGTATACAGTGAAAATGAAATTGCGTACACCGAGAGAAAATATTTCATTGATGCCAAAAAAATGGGTGGATTGATTTTTTTTTCGTTGATTTCAACGAAATATTTCTTTGATTTCAATGAAATAGTGGATTTGAATTTCAAAGAGAATATTTCATTGCTTGTAAATAAAGATTTACTTAGTGAGCATATAATAAAGAAACAGTTTTATTGTTTCAAAGAGACGTTTTCATTGATTCAACGAAACGTTTTCATTGATCTTTCTCTCGCACCTAACCTCACTTTTTTGTTTTCCGGTTCTCCCGAACGAACGGCTTTGAGTTTCGAGGAGCCAGAAGCTTAACCTATTTCCGCCGTACTTCCTTACATACTCACAAAATTTGAGCTTTATCTGCCGCGTACTTCAGGAAAAAATAGATTTCGAAATTTTGAGCTGGTAAGAAGAAGGTTTCATTGAATCAGAGACGATATCTTTGAAATCAATGAAAAAGGTTCATTGGTTTAAAGAAATGTTTCTTCGAATCAATGTCACTACTTTTCATTGAGTTGGAGATCATTCAAAGAAAAGATTGTATTGAAATTCAAATATTTCATTTCATTGGCAAAAATTTCCGTGAATCAATGAAACTTTTTCTCTCGGTGTATACAGTGAAAATGAAATTACGTACACCGAGAGAAAAGATTTCATTGACGCCAAAGAAATGGGTCGATTGATTTTTTTTTTCATTGATTTGAACGAAATATTTCTTTGATTTCAATGAAATAGTGTATTTGAATTTCAAAGAGAACATTTCATTGCCTGTAAATAAAGATTTAATTAGTGAGCATATAATAAAGAAACAGTTTTATTGTTTCAAAGAGACGTTTTCATTGGTTCAACGAAACGTTTTCATTGATCTCTCTCTCGCACGTAACCTCACTTTTTTGTTTTCCGGTTCTCCCGAACGAACGGCTTTGAGTTTGGAGGAGCCATAAGCTTAACCTATTTCTGCCGTACTTCCTTACATACGCACAAAATTTGAGCTTTATCTGCCGCGTACTTCAGGAAAAAATAGGTTTCGAAATTTTGAGCTGGTAAAAAGAAGATTTCATTGAATCAGAGACGATATCTTTGAAATCAATGAAAAAGGTTCATTGGTTTAAGGGGATCATGGAGTAGATTTTGATGCCGACTTTGGTCGGTAAGTTTCCCGATTAGGACACAGGTGGCGCCGAGTAGTCTGCTTACTTTTGGAAAAAGATACCGAAAGCAAAATGGCCGCACACCATATGTCAACGGACCTTTGCTGTAAGATATAATTGTTTCTGGAAATTAGATATGTAAAATCAGACCGGACGTCAATTCTGTGATGATTTCTAAATATTCCAAAACCATCAGAATGTTAACTACACAAGCCAAATCCATATATAGTGTATATTACGGTCGCATTGCAGAAGCTCAGAGCTTTTGCCAAAAGTAAACAGCGCCACCTGTCTCCTAATGACGGAACTATATTCATGCTCTTCACCAGCTCTGAGCCTGTGCGAAAAGCAAACAGTCTTTGCAATCGTAGTATACACTATTCGTGGATTTGGTTTGTGTAATCGACATTCCGACGGTTTAGAAAGGTTCAGGAATAATTAAAGAATGGCTGTCCGGTCTGATTGAACACATCTGAGTTCCAGAAACGTTTATATCTTACCTCAAAGGACCTGTTGACATTTCGAGCGGCCATATTGGTTTTTGAGAGGTTCAGTAATATACAATTTCTTACATTTCTTGTATGTTTTGAACAGTAATTCGACCGGACACCCAAGCATGAATGTTTTTATTAAATCCCTGCAAAATTTGACGTATATCTGTAGCATAATTTCGATGAATAGTGTATACTACGAAAATGCCTATTTTTAGCGACCAAAATCGGTAAAAAAAATCTACTCCAGTATCCCCTTAAAGAAATGTTTCTTCGTATCAATGTCACTACTTTTCATTGAGTTGGAGATCCTTCAAAGAAAAGGTAGTATTAAAATTTAAGTATTTCATTTCATTGGCAAAGATTTCCGTGAATTAATGAAACTTTTTCTCTCGGTGTAAACCGGAAATCACAATCACCTGCACGAACTATATCTCGCTCGACTCTTGCTCGATTTTAAGTTAGATATATTAAAATCTCCTGCTGTGAACTTGCGTGGAAATTCAAGATACACTCTCATAAATATTCCAAGTACGTAAATTAGGTTCTTTGAGGATTAGTCGTGAGACTCTCTACTTTAGACCTCATGATGAGTTCCAACGACGAAGAAATAATCAAAGGAAAAAGCCGGATAACGTGGCATACGTTCGTATTATATTGGAATAGTAACTATTTATTAAAACGTCTTTTATTTCACTCGTGCGATAAACGTTTTCTTAATTCGCGTGATTCACTCTATATCTACGTTATTAAAATATTCGAAAAAAAATAAACACGTTGATTAACACTGGTACTTTATTTCACTTCAATTTTATTGAATTTAATTATAATGAATTTTACGAAATGCAAAGACTGATAAAGACCTTTTTTGCCTAGGCATTTTTAAGATTTTTTTATGCAATCTCCTAGTGATTTTGAAAATAATAATAATAATATTAAATATGTAGCACCTGCGTAGGTTCTATGATCCGGTTTTATGATGATCCCTACGTATGTTTATTATGATAATATCCCGAGGGACTTGATTGAACTATACGAGCCAGCAGTGGTCCTATCTATATATATATATATGTTTTTAAGATCCTCCGCACCGTTTGATGAACCGTTTTCTTCGTAGCGGCGCGGTGATCGCGTCCGCGGCATAATTGGATCCTCGATTCTCGAAATATATATAACGCCCGCAGAGTGAGCGAGGGATGCGAGAGAATGCACCTGCAGCTTCGGAATATTACATTCAGCTTACTAGAATTTCTTCTAAGTATATATCAATATTTTATTACGAACAAGAATATATAATGTATTGTTTGATTACTCATTGGCTTAAAAATGTAACTAAATATGTTCCCCTGATAAAAAAAAGAAAAAAAACGGGCTTTTGATAATGCTAAATAATTTCTTGCCCTTTTATGACGGAATTTTTGTTATCGTGGAAAAAAATTTTTCGAGATTTTTATGTCAGGGTTCTCAGAATGGAGCAATCATCGAGAGATGTGGTTTAGAAAAAAAAGTTTTTACGCACTTATATTAGACTGCATAAAAATAAAAACTTTTTATAGTGACAGCAAACTTTATTTGCTGGCCTAGAAATTTTTTTGCTGGCTAAGCAAAGCTTTATACTCGCCTAGCAGATTTTTTTGCTAGCCTACCAAATTTATTGCTGGCTAAGCAAATCTTTATACCAGCCTAGCAGATTTTTTTGCTAGCCTACCAAATTTTTTGCTGGCTAAGCAAATCTTTATACTAGCCTAGCAGATTTTTTTGCTAGCCTACCAAATTTTTTGCTGACTAAGCAAATCTTTATACTAGCCTAGCAGATTTTTTTGCTAGCCTACCAAATTTTTTGCTGGCTAAGCAAATCTTTATACTAGCCTAGCAGATTTTTTTGCTAGCCTACCAAATTTTTTGCTGACTAAGCAAATCTTTATACTAGCTTAGCATATTTTTTTGCTAGCCTACCTAATTTTTTTGCTGACCTAGCAAATTTGTTTGCTGACCTAGTAAATTTTTTTAATAGCCTAGCAAATCTTTTTGCTGGCCTAGTAAATTTTGTTACTAGCTTAGAAAATCTTTTTGCTAGCCTACCAAATTTTTTTTTCTGGGCTAGAAAACTTTTTTGCTGGCCTAGCAAGTTTCTTTGCTGCTCTAGCAAATTTTTTTACTAGCCTACCAAATTTTTTTACTGACCTAGCAAATTATTTTGCTGGCCTAGCGAATTATTTTGTTGGTCTAGAAATTTTTTTTACTAGCCTAGAAATTTTTTTTGCTAGCTAAGCAAATGTTTTGCTGACCTAACAAATTTTTTTACTGGCCTAGAAAGTTTTTTTGCTGACCTAGCAACTTTCTTTGCTGCCCTAGCAATTTTTTTTTTCTAGCCTAGCAAATTTTTTTACTAGCCTAGCAAATTTTTTTGCTATCCTAGCAAATTTTTTTGATGGCCTAGCAAATTTTTTTGCTGGCCTAGCAATTATAGCGTATCAAATTTTTTTCTAGCGTATCAAATTTTTTTCTAGCGTATCAAATTTTTCAGCAAGCCTAGCAAATTTATTCAGAAGTGGCGCGCCGGTCGTTTGTATTTCCCATTTGATTAATTAACACGCAGTAAATTTTTCTATGACGAAGCAAAATAATTCAACTAATAGGTATGCTACCAGTAGTTAATATTAGGTACACCTATATCGTTGGTAAAATTAAAAGGCCGGATAAAGTCGGCCGGTTTGCCATTTTATCATGAGCGAGATCTCAATATGTCAAAGAGTCCTTGTGTAATAGTGTGCAACGCGCAAAGTATAGATAAAATGCAGGAACCACTGGTGCCAAATGGCAGTGGTGCGGCGATCACCTAGATCATAGAGAGCCTCGAAAATGGGTCGACGAACGAGAAAGTCGTGTGTTTGCGAACAGTGTGTCTCCTCTAGAGGTTCAACTATAACAAGAGCACTATATATATATACATCACAGTGAACTCGCACGACCGGAAAGGATAATAAATGGCGCGTATAGACGCGGGATAACATAACAGGACATATATGCATTTTACACGCACGACACGTTACCATATCATTAAACCTCGGAAAATACTTGACGAGATATTGCACAAAGTGAAACTAAAAAATCCCACCGCAAGTTATGTCGATGATTATAGTTTCCGCGTGACAAGCACCTAATATTTTTCACTTTACTGTTATTACACTTCATAATGTGAAAATTGCTCGCTTTTCATTTTATTTATCACGGCGTAAATTTATTTTATTTGTACGTACACTGTTTAAAAAATCTGTATTAAAATTAATACAAAAGTGTTGGAAGTTTTTTGGCAGATACCGTAGATGAAATTTTGTATGCATGTGTATGTGAAAAATCATAACGTTTAGAGGAATATTAAAATTCAACGTTATTAAGATTTAATGTCAATATGACCATATGCATAAACTGTGCTTTAAATTTCATAAACATGTATGATGAATTTTCATATGAGCGGTATCTGAAAACTCAAGCACATATGTGTTGGAAATTTAAAGTGGACATAAAAACAATTTTTAAAAATAGAAATATTATTCGGACATTATTTTTTCAAACAAATTATGTCGTCAGAAATTGTTGGGTATTGGTTTTCGCCACAGAAAATTTTTCGCTTACACCGGGGTTTGAACCTACGACCTACCTACCTAAGTACCTAACAACGCACGCACGCTACCAACTATGCTACACTGTTAAAAAAATCTGTATTAAAATTAATACAAAAGTGTTGGAAGTTTTTTTGCAGATTCCGTATATGAAATTTTGTATACTTGTGTATATGAAACATCATAACATTTAGAGGATTATTAAAATTCAACATTATTAAGATTTAATGTCAATATGACCATATGCATAAACTGTGCATTAAATTTCATAAACATGTATGATGAATTTTCATATGAGCGGTATCTGAAAACTCAAGCACATATGTGTTGGAAATTTAAAGTGGACATAAAAACAATTTTAAAAAATAGAAATATTATTCGGACATTATTTTTTCAAACAAATTATGTCGTCAGAAATTGTTGGGTATTGGTTTTCGCCACAGAAAATTTTTCGCTTACACTGGGGTTTGAACCTACGACCTACCTACCTAAGTACCTAACAACGCACGCACGCTACCAACTATGCTACACTGTTAAAAAAATCTGTATTAAAATTAATACAAAAGTGTTGGAAGTTTTTTTGCAGATACCGTATATGAAATTTTGTATGCATGTGTATATGAAAAATCATAACATTTAGAGGAATATTAAAATTCAACGTTATTAAGATTTAATGTCAATATGACCATATGCATAAACTGTGCATTAAATTTCATAAATATGTATGATGAATTTTCATATGAGCGGTATCTGAAAACTCAAGCACATATGTGTTGGAAATTTAAAGTGGACATAAAAACAATTTTAAAAAATAGAAATATTATTCGGACATTATTTTTTCAAACAAATTATGTCGTCAGAAATTGTTGGGTATTGGTTTTCGCCACAGAACATTTTTCGCTTACACTGGGGTTTGAACCTACGACCTACCTACCTAAGTACCTAACAACGCACGCACGCTACCAACTATGCTACACTGTTAAAAAAATCTGTATTAAAATTAATACAAAAGTGTTGGAAGTTTTTTTGCTGATACCGTATATGAAATTTTGTATACTTGTGTATATGAAAAATCATAACATCTAGAGGAATATTAAAATTCAACGTTATTAAGATTTAATGTCAATATGACCATATGCATAAACTGTGCATTAAATTTCATAAACATGTATGATGAATTTTCATATGAGCGGTATCTGAAAACTCAAGCACATATGTGTTGGAAATTTAAAGTGGACATAAAAACAATTTTAAAAAATAGAAATATTATTCGGACATTATTTTTTCAAACAAATTATGTCGTCAGAAATTGTTGGGTATTGGTTTTCGCCACAGAAAATTTTTCGCTTACACCGGGGTTTGAACCTACGACCTACCTACCTAAGTACCTAACAACGCACGCACGCTACCAACTATGCTACACTGTTAAAAAAATCTGTATTAAAATTAATACAAAAGTGTTGGAAAGTTTTTGTGCAGATACCGTATATGAAATTTTGTATGCATGTGTATATGAAAAATCATAACATTTAGAGGAATATTAAAATTCAACGTTATTAAGATTTAATGTCAGTATGACCATATGCATAAACTGTGCATTAAATTTCATAAACATGTATGATGAATTTTCATATGAGCGGTATCTGAAAACTCAAGCACATATGTGTTGGAAATTTAAAGTGGACATAAAAACAATTTTTAAAAATAGAAATATTATTCGGACATTATTTTTTCAAACAAATTATGTCGTCAGAAATTGTTGGGTATTGGTTTTCGCCACAGAAATTTTTTCGCTTACACCGGGGTTTGAACCTACGACCTACTAACCTAAGTACCTAACAACGCACGCACGCTCCCAACTACGCTATCAACGACTTAGTAATTTTGTATATCTAAATGGCATAAGAGTTGTATAACTATTATTCTCTCAAGCATACTTATAATTGACGTACCAAAATATTCAATTGATTGCAATCAGAGCGCGAAGTGGGTTGGAAATATTTTCAAGTGAACATAATTTTTGGACGAACGGAATCTTTTTCTCACGAGGAAGCTCAGGTATCCGGATTTTCGAAAAAATTCTATCCACAGACCTGTGAAGTTCTAGCAAGAAACATAAATCAAACATAAATTTGCCGCAATAGCAGCGCGAGATGCTTCAGTGTTTAAAAAAAATCGATTTTGGAAATCTCGAGTAACTTATCAGAAGACGATGCTAAGTAATAAGTGTCAGCGTTCTATTGCGGGCTTTTTTTCGTTATTGGAAAATGGGTATTAATTTTCAAATCAGTCACTAAAAATCCAAAAAAATTCATGTTGATTTTCATGAACTAATACAGTAATGATTGATTTAGTAACCATGTGTTATAATTCTATATCACCGGATTGGTAAAATCCATACACGCATATTAAATTTCCTGTGCATCTATATTAATGTTTATTTTCTATACCGAGTTTTGTAAATTTCTCACACTTTTGTGTCGCAAAAACACAAACATTTTGCAAAAAGTAGTACACCTATGTGGACAAAACTGCAAATACTTTGACGGGTATTTTTCAACATTAGTAACTGAAATTTTGATAACTTTGATCTCAAATTTAATGCGACAATTTGTATTAAATTTGAAATCGGGCACTAAAATTCCTAAAATGCCTGTTGATTTTCATGTACTGATTTAGTAATTATTGATTTAATAATCATGTATTGTAATTTTCTATCACCGGATTATCGAAATTCATTGATCTGTATTAAATTTATTATGCAAACATATTAATTTCGATTTCCTACACCAAGTTTTACAAAATTCATACACGTTTGTATAGGAAAAACTCGAACATTTTTAACAGTGTATAGGCAAAAAGATGAAATATAAACGAAAATTCTAATCAAAATTAAGATAAATGATGAAGATATGCATATTAAAAATATAGATATATATATTTAACTATACTTTTGTGTAGTAATGGAAGCGATTGACTCCGATAGTTGGTACTGAAGTTGCGCAACCGGTAAAGATTAATATTATTATTACATCAGATAGAGTCGCACATTCTCATGTACGTGTATACTTGATACATGTTTATTTCATGTCTCGGGAGCGATAACTAGAAGATAGAGGAGAAAATTCTCTCGCAGACAGATATGATCGATGCAACAATTATGATAAACATAATCGATTCGTTATTTATGATAATATGTCGAGGAGAAGCATAGTCTGTTCGATCAGAGCAGCAGAGTTTCTCTAACGATAGCTATGCGAGCGGGAATTAAGTGTTGAACGATTTTTCATTTCTCTTGGGCTATGCGCTTGTTCTCGCTGCCACTGACACTTGGTCAATGCTTGAAGATACGTATTATTTTATCCGTTTAAAACTACCATCACATACAGCCACGCCATTAGGAATATTATACAAAATTAATGACTCGATGCGTGTGTATTACATTTGAAAAATCTTAACCTCTATAACTCGAGAACACTCTGAGCCATCGAGATGTAATTTATCAGATCGGTCGATGACTCGACGTATTAGTTGTTCAAATTTTTCGCAAAATTAATACGAGTTTCAATTTTTTTTTTTAATTTCGATAAAAATTTATAAAATTTCAAAAGTTAATTGAAAAAAAAATGTAGATGCTCACGTGAAGGTAATAATGATTTTAAGCATTTAAGCATTGAATTGTCGTTTTTAAAATTGTAAAACTATTTCGATCAGCTTTTAGAGATTATTTCTGTTATATAGAGATTTATAACTATTTCGATAACGCTTTGAGCCATCGAGCTGCAATTTATCAGTCCGTTCGACGACGCGTCGCATTAGTTGTTCAAATTTTTCGCAAAATTATACGTGTTTCGATTTTTTTTAAATTCCGATAAAAATGTATAAAATTTTAAAAGTTAATTGAAAAAAAATGTAGATACTTACATATAAACTTACTTTAAACTTACTTACTTTAAATTTTTGACAAAATTTGCACAACAAAATTTGGAATTTGAATTTCCATTTCTTTTTAATTTTGGATAAAATGTATACACCCGCGTAAAAATAATTATGTCCAATTATGATCATAAATTGACATATCTCAAAATGTGCCATTTTTTGGGACGCGTTAAGACGAAAAATCTTACAAAAGTTCCAAACGATTTTGAGATCAATTTAATACCAAGTTTTTTTTACGAATTCGATCGCAATTATTGCGCTGAAATTCAATTGTACATTTGAAAGATGAAAATCAATTGTTCACTGATATCAAATTGTAATTTGATATCAGTAAACGTGATATCAAATCGATCTCAAAATGGCTTTGAAATTTTCTAAGATATTTCGTCTGAACGCATCTCAAAAAGGCACTTCTTTGCATGTATCGATTTGTGATCTCAATTTTTGCCATTATTTTTATGCGCTGCAATTTCAAAAGTTAATTGAATAAAAAAACAAGGCTGCAAAGTAGAACTTTGCAAATTGCTTCCTCATTATTATTGGATTTTTACAAATCTACCCCTATGAGGAAGCATATTAATCTATTTTGGCTTCCTCATAGAGGAAGCTTTGTAAAAATCCAACAATAATGGGGAAGCAATTTGCAAAGTTCTACTTTGCAGCCTTGTTTGAAAATTTTTTAAATGGCATTAGTTTTGAACCCCTTGACAGATTCTCGCCAGATTCGAACTGATGCTTAGTTTACCCACACTCTACTTGTGGACCAAATTTGCGCCCGATATCTAAAAAATTGCGGAAGTTGGAGCACGAACAAAAAATCCAAAATGTCATAAATTTTAAACCCCTTAACGGATTGACGTCAAATTCACTCCTAAACTTTATTTAATAACAGTCCACTTGTAGACCAAAGTTGAGCCCGATGTCTTAAAAATTGCGAAAGTTAGAGCACGAACAAAAAATGTCAAAAAATTAAAAAATGCTATAAATTGTGAACCTCTTAACGGATTGACACCAAATTTAATCCCAAACACTATTTGATAACAGTCCACTTCTGGTCCAAGTTTGAGCCGGATGTCATAAAAATTGCGGGAGTTAGAGCCCGAGCTGACATTCTCCAAAAAATTCAAAATGCCATAAATTTTGAACACCTTGATGGATTAACTCCAAATTCAATCCCATACCTTGTTTAACGACAGTTTACTCATGCCTAGAGGTAAGGAGTACGAACTCCTATGGAAATCGCGGTTGAGAATCGTTCGTCAAACCGTGGAAAATTCTTTTGGCGGGAACCGAAGTGAAGTGAGCGACAAATTGGCGGGAACCGAAGTGAAGTAAGCGACAAGATGGCGGAGACCGAAGTGAATTGGTCATGTTGTTGAACGCAGCCCTGCTGTTTTTGACGATGACGCGTTGTTTTCGCTCAATAACGCCCATTTTGCGAGTAACCTGTATCAGAGATTGTTGTAATTGCGTCGTGCGTCAATTTTTGTTAATTTTCCGGCATTCATATCATCGCCAATATGGCGTCACTTTGGGGTGCGTTCGCTTCATTTTTATCGGGGGCTAACTTCATCTCGGTTCCCGTTGATATTCAGTGGTGCTCAGTCCACTAAAATTTTACACAGTTTCGCGAACGCTTTTTCAGCCTGAGTTCGTACTCCTTACCTCTAGGCTCCATGAGTTTACTCGTGGTTCAAATTTGAGTCCGATATCTTAAAAATTGCGACGGCTACCGTGCTAACAAAAAATTGTGCACATACGCACACATACACACACACATATACATACAGACATTTTTTTCTAAACCACTTTTCTCTGCGTTTTAGACCATTCTGAGTGTCCTGACATGAAAATCTTGAAAAAACTATTTTTCACGAAAACAAAGCTTCCTCTATGAGGAAGCAAAATATAGATACTAACGTGGAAATGTATAAAATTTCAAAAGATAATTGAAAAAAAATGGTACAAACTTACGTAAAGTTCATAAAGGATTTTGGGCATTTAAGCGTTGAAATGTCGTTTTTAAATTTGTAAAACGATTTTGATTAGCCCGAGGCAAATGCTCATCTGAAAGTTTGATATAGTGGCGAAGAACGCTCTGCTCTCTGAGTTGAGAGTTGACTGACGGTTTTACGTGCGTACACTTTTGTATTACTAACGCAAAGCTCGCGTTAACTCGCTCATCGTTGGTACACCTTGGATATTAAGGGGCGCGAGCGCGAGCCGTCGGTTCGTCTCACTGCGGGAGATGATCGATAAGTTTCGTGTATAAGCGTCTTATCGCGGCACACACGATGGAGGCTGCAAGCTGTTATGTTCACGTCAGCCGACGAGACGATGAGAGACGTCGAGTTCCATCTTCTTCCTCACGCTTTCCCACTCGCTATGTACTTATGCTACCTTCTAACCCTTTTGGCCCCTTTTTCTTTTTTTTTTCTTTTCTTCCTTTTTTTTTTTATTTTTCCTTTTACCACTCCACCTTATACATTCATCTTTTATTTTCATGTACGTGTTTCATTTTTCTACATCGCATCCTCTTATGCCTTTCTATCATCTGCTCTTCCCGTTTTATTACTCGTCACCACGTCAAGACACGATACACCGATGCAAGATGTGTTGCCGTTAATTCGAACTTACGCGTTGGCGTGTTAATTCGATTATCGGTTCGTCGCTTCGTATTTCTCTTGCTCCTCTCTTCTTCAGCCTTGTTTCGTCAATTTGTTACCCCTTAAATTTTTATTCCATCTTAACTTTGTATGCACGGAGAGAAAACTTTTGTTGCATCGACTAATCAGTTGCTAATATAGTGACAGCTAAACCTTCCCGCGTAGAAAAAAAGAATCTTGTGAAGAATCTTTAAAAAAGTCTTGAAAGAAGCTTTACAGGAATCTTGAAAAGAATCACGCATAGGAGCTGGAGCAAGATTCTTTCCAGGAATCTTTTTAAGATTCTTTCCATCCGAAAGCGTTTTGAGAATCTTTGAAAGAATCTTAATGAAATTCTTCAGAGGAATCGAGCGAAACCTGTTGATGCTTTCCAGGATTCTTTTCAAGATTCTTTCCATCCGAAAGCGTTTTGAGAATATTTGAAAGAATCTTAATGAAATTCTTCAGAGGAATCGAGCGAAACCTGTTGATGCTTTCCAGGATTCTTTTCAAGATTCTTTCCATCCGAAAGCGTTCTGAGAATGTTTTAAAGAATCTTGAAAAGCGAATCACTTGCGAGAAGACTGCAAAGCTGTTCTGAGTTGGACTATACACGAGGGGTATACCCTTCGTTGACGTACCGAAATTTACTGTCTCGACACCAAAGGAAAGTAACAACAGATTTTGCTCGATTCCTCTGAAGAATGTCATTAAAATTTTTTCAACGATTTTTCTATTTAATGGACGGAATCTTTTCACGATTCTTTTAAAGACGCTTTTCAAGATTCTTTCGAAGATTTTTTAAAAGATTCTCAGAACGCTTTCGGATGGAAAGAATCTTGAAAAGAATCCTGGAAAGCATCAATAGGTTTCGCTCGATTCCTCTGAAGAATTTCATTAAGATTCTTTCAAAGATTCTCAAAACGCTTTCGGATGGAAAGAATCTTGAAAAGAATCCTGGAAAGAATCTTGCTCCGGCTCCTATGCGAGATTCTTTTCAAGATTCCTGTAAAGATTCTTTCAAGACGTTTTTTAAGATTCTTTAAAAGATTCTTCACAAGATTCTTTTTTTCTACGCGGGTTATTCCTTAGCCTAACAAAAATTATTTGCTAGGCTTGTCAAAAAATTTGCTAGGCCAGCAAAATTATTTGTTAGCCCAGCAAATACATTTTCTAGGCCAACAGAATTATTTGTTAGGCCAACAAATACATTTTCTAGGACAGCAGAATTGTTTGTTAGCCCAGCAAATACATTTTCTAGGCCAGCAGAATTATTTGTTAGGCCAACAAATACATTTTCTAGGCCAACAAATAAAGTTTGCTGTCACTATGCTAGCAAATGATTGTTCTCCGTGTGCTTGCTGTCTTTGCATAAATGTCTGTGAATGTGTGTGTGTATGGCTGGAAAATAATAAAGAAATAAAAATGATGAAAACAAATTTATGTACTTTTCTATATTTTCTTTTAGATTTTTAAGTAGTGTCAGAAATTTCCATTCCTAAGAATCTACAAAATAATGAATCCTTAAAGGAATTATTTATCATTATAATAATATTATAATAAAATAATAATATTATTATTACAATGATTTACTTTTTTTATTTTTTTACTTTTAAAAAGTAAATAATAAATTAGAATCTATACAAAATAATTCCATGAATTATTTTGTAGTTTCTTTAGAATGGAAATTTCTGACACACTTTTTTAAAAAACTAAATAATAAATAATCTCTATTTATATTTATTATTATTTTCATTATTTACTATTTATTTTTTTTAAAGTAAATATATTTTTATTATTTACTTTTTTATTTCACCTACCGTACAAGCAAACATCTGTAATTGGGGGTAATAAAAGTGAAATAGGGAAGTACATACAAAGATATGTTGAAAAATTGTATATCAAGCATTGCAGTTAAATTGGAATTTCCATAAAAGGAATGAAAATAGAGGAATGGTATGGCGCCAAGTGGCAGTGGTATGTCTTCCGGTGGAAATGCGGTTGAATGAAGTAGCAACGGCTTGCTTGCTCGCAGAATTACCAGCTCGGGCTTCATTAGCCGAGGATATAACGCAATGACGAGTAGGTATAACGCATCGGGCGCGTGGGTGGCTCTTAGCGTGTATACACGTCTATATATATTTATATAAGCTTCACAAGTATTTAACTAGACTTCGAATTCTTTCTCCTGTAGAATTTGCCGCACGCATCAGAGCAGCAGGCAACAAATTATTACCAATGATTACTCAAATTGCACCGCTGTAATATCGACATTTTTAAGATCCAAGTTTTAAAAAATTATATATCAGGTACATAAAATATATATACAGTTTTAAACATAAATTGCAATTTATATACAATTTATGCATAAACCCAACTTCATAGTTGGTCTTATATCTAAATTGCATATAGATTGTATATAGAGTTTTTATACAGTATATAGAATTTTTTACGTGGGGAGCTTCATAAATGGTTTCGCATAAAAATGCGTCAGGTGGGAATTTTTCGTTTTTAATTCAAACAAGTTTTAATAAAACTTTTTTCTCACTCATATTAAATAATGAACGTTATTAAGGGTAATAAGAACATCGATTTTCAACAACATTTATAGATAATAACCAGCAAGATATTAAATTATTTGAGGATATTGTTGACAACTCAAGTGAAAATATTATATAAAAAAGATATATAACGATTTTTATAAAACCTACACACGAAAGTGTGTAGGTTAATTATTAAATAAGTTCACATAGAAAATTTTCTATTTTCAATGTGAACTTATAAAATTAATTTCTAAAGAACTACACTGAAAAAAAAAATGTCATTGATTCTTGAATATTTGAATTAACTTTAATTCTTATTCGTTCAATCCCATTTAACATTGAAATAATAAAATATTATTTTGCTTATTTTAGAGTTATTGCTTCGATCTCGTATGGAATTGGAGGGAGGAATTTTAATTCAAATTAAGGGGAGGGAGTCAGGTCAAAAAAATTAATTTTGGAAATTCAATATCATCCAAATTCTATTGCATATAAAAATGCCCAATGCTTTATATTGTTGGTGCTCGATGAAAGAATTTTTTACTATCGTCTGACTTGCATATGCTTTTCAATATTTTCTTAAGCAAAGTTCTTAGGTTTTCCATTCTGCGCATGATTCAGATCAAACTACTAGGCAAATTGGAATCATTGACGACTCATTTTCTTCTTCATGAAAATATACACCGGCTAAATGGAGCAAACTATTTTTTTTCATTCTGAAAGCGAAGTTAATCACTGATTTAGAAAATTGCATAAAATTTACTTATTAATAATTACGTTACTTAAAAAATATTACATTTTAATAACATTTGCTCCATTTAGCTGGTGTATCTGTTCGTGAAGAAGAAAATGAGACGTCAACCATTCGAATCTGCCTAGTAATTTGATCTGAATCATGCGCAGAATGGAAAACCTAAGATCTTTGCTTAAGATAATATTTAAAAGCATATGCAAGTCAGACGACAGTGAAAAATCCTTTAATCGAGTACCAACTATATAGTGCGTTGGGCATTTTTATATGCAATAGGATTTGGATGATATTGAATTTCCAAAATCAATTTTTTTAATCTGACTCCCTCCCCTTAAATTGATAATGCTTGTTTTTAGCAGCCCGCAAACGTTGGATCTATTGAATCAATGACATTTTTTTTCAGTGTATATAAAAACAAATATTTTTTATATAGTATATATTATAGCTTATATTCGTATTGTACATAGAGGATATAATTCATATATGAATTATACCCTAATGTTAATTAATTATTATATCATATTTTAATTAAAATTAACCTAATTATTATATCATATATAATTATATTATATAATTGATATATGAATTATATCGACATCCTATATTTTCTGTCAGAAATATTGTAATATTCATAAATACATAAGCGAAATTTGTTGATGCTATACAAAATATATTTGTTTTTATATAATTCTATAAAAATTGATTCTATAAATTTATATGAACCATGAAAAATATATGAAGTTTCCATATATCCACTTCTATAAAAAAATCTTTATATATAATTTTAATATTATATATTCACTTGGGAATGTCGTTTTTAAATGAATGAACTTAATTCTCGCTCGTAATTCAAGCGAGGAACTTGACTAGAAATTCTTTGAATCACTATTATGGTTAATATTATAATTGCAAACTACTGGTACGCAATATATAAGCTTAGTTGGATGGATAGTTTAATACTTGGCCGTAAAGTCCCCCCGGAAATAGGGTTTAATTAGGCGCTGGTAGTGGAGGAGAGCCGGGAGGAAGTAGCAGCGAGGCTGCAGTACTCCGTCGCTTGTAAAATTCTTGAGTCGCCCTGGGTGCGCATTCGCGACAGCAAAATACGGCACTGAACTGGTTGTAAAGCCCCAGGAAACCCCGCTGCGCTCAACGCCGCCCGACATTCTTACCAACTCTTCCGTGCCAATTATCGCACTTACCTTATTTTATCCTATATTATATTATTATCCCACTATATACGAGTTAGCTATAAACAAAGTTTTGTGAAATTATATTCATGATGTTTGTTGCGCACACAATAATAATAATATTAATATCTCGATTTTATCATTTTTCGTTTATTTTCTCGACATTTTTATGTTGTTGTTGTTGTCGTTGTTACGATAGCTATAAACAAAGTTTTAGGAAATTATATTCATGATGCTGTAATAATATTATCTCGATTTAATCATTTTTCGTTTATTTTATATACATTTTGTTGTTGTTGTTACGATAGATATAAACAAAATTGTATTAAATTATATCCACGATGCTTGCTGCGCATCCAATAATAATATTATCCGGATTTAATCATTTTTTGTTTATTTTCTCTACATTTTGATGTTGTTGTTGTTGTTGTTATTGTTGTTGTTGTTGTTGTTACGATAGCTATAAACAAAGTTTTATGAAATTATATTTATCTCGATTTAATCGTTTTTCGTTTATTTTCTCTACAGTTTGATGTTGTTGTTGTTGTTGTTGTTGTTGTTGTTATTACTACGATAGCTATAAACAAAGTTTTGTGAAATTATATTCATGATGCTGTAATAATATTATCTCGATTTAATCATTTTTTGTTTATTTTCTCTACATTTTGATGTTGTTGTTGTTGTTGTTGTTGTTATTACGATAGCTATAAACAAAGTTTTGTGAAATTATATATATCTCGATTTAATCATTTTTCGTTTATTTTCTCTACATTTTGATGTTGTTGTTGTTGTTGTTGTTGTTGTTGTTGTTGTTGTTGTTGTTGTTGTTGTTGTTGTTGTTGTTGTTGTTGTTATTACGATAGCTATAAACAAAGTTTTGTGGAATTATATTCATGATGCTGTAATAATATTATCTCGATTTATTCATTTTTTGTTTATTTTCTCTACATTTTGATGTTGTTGTTGTTGTTGTTGTTATTACGATAGCTATAAACAAAGTTTTGTGAAATTATATTCATGATGTTTGTTGCGCACACAATAATAATAATAATAATATCTCGATTTTATCATTTTTCGTTTATTTTCTCGACATTTTTATGTTGTTGTTGTTTTCGTTGTTACGATAGCTATAAACAAAGTTTTAACAAATTATATTCAAGATGCCGTAATAATATTATCTCGATTTAATCATTTTTCGTTTATTTTCTCTATATTTTGATGTTGTTGTTGTTGTTGTTGTTGTTGTTACGATAGCTATAAACAAAGTTTTGTGAAATTATATTCATGATGCTGTAATAATATTATCTCGATTTAATCATTTTTTGTTTATTTTCTCTACATTTTGATGTTGTTGTTGTTGTTGTTATCACAATAGCTATAAACAAAGTTTTGTGAAATTATATTTATGATGTTTGTTGCGCACTCAATAATAATAATATCTCGATTTAATAATTTTTCATTTATTTTCTCTACATTTTGTTGTTTGTTGTTGTTGTTACAGAAGCACCCGGCGAGTTCGGTTGGGTTCTCACGTTAGTCATTGTTTCCTTGGTTTCCGCGGGCATTGGTGCAGTCGTCATGGTCACTCTTCTTCAATGTAGAAGGTTTTTATCCTTTTTCTTTATTATATCATTTTCTCAATTAATTTTATTAATTTCTTTTTCGTTTTTTTTTTACTTTGTTTCAGAATGAAGAGTGCGGGTGGAAGAGGTGAGTCGTCAATAATATTGAAAATATTTAACCGCACCCAAGTCCAAACGACAACCTCAAACCTATACATTCAAATTTTTCAGCCGAACGTCATTATTTTATTGTACATTTTTTAGAAAAACTTAAGGAGAAGAAACTCAGGCTCTAAAAAAAGTCTTATAATACTTTTTTCAATACGTAATATTAGAAGATGTGAATTTTATATTCTAATTTTTTTTAATACGTAAAACTCGTATCAGAGTTTTTATAAAAATCGAAGGATCAAAATACTTCGATTTTCTTCTCTGTATTGAAAGAAATTGAAAAAAATTGACATACGACGTATTTCGATACTTCGATTTTTATAAAAACTCTCATACGAGTTTTACGTATTAAAAACAATTAGAATACATAATTCACATCTTCTAACTCCGTATTAACATAGTATTAGGCAGTTCAATACGACGTATTAAAAAAAAAAATAAGTAAGTAAAAAAATAAATTTAAGTAGTATAAAAAATCGAAGTATTTCGATACTTCGATTTTTTTTATTTATTTTTTTTACTATTTTAATATCTTTTTTTTTGCGCGATTAACAAGACTGTAAATGCTATTACACGGAGAGAAATTTCTGTATTGTAACAACAACAAAAAAGTGACAACAGAAATCGTTTAGTTAAGCTAACAAAAAGATTGACGAGCCCAGGAAAAAGATATGTCAGCGTAGCAAACCGATTTGTTAGCCTAACAAAATATATGTCAGCCTAACAAAAAAATTTGGCAGCCTAACAAAACGATTTCTGTTATCACTTTTATGTTGTTGTCACAACACAGAAATTTCTCTCCGTGTAACGTTCTATTAAAAAGGCTCTAAATAGGCTCACGAAAAAATTAATCTACTAGAAATAAATATGAATTTCATCGAACCCATTAAAACAATGAAAAACGTCATGTAAAAAAATTTGACGCAGGCATTAGTGACGCAACACGAAATCAATGATACATATCGAGAACTTGCAGCGAGGAATGTCACATTTATCTTGAATGATCGTTCCTACACCTTCTATCACACACTCGTAGATTTTAAAAAAAATCTAGTCAAGATTGTCATCCGATTTGTCGATCGGCTTGCGCTACATTAACTTTATACCTGCTACGTCGTTACTTCGACTCTTTCGCCATTTATGTGCTGTAGTTTAAAGCCCACGACCTACGATATAGTGATATATAGGCTACTTAAGATAAATAGGCTATTGAAAATCGATCCTCAATTTTTTACAAACACTTCCAAGTAGGTACTAACAAAACATTAGATTGAATAGTGATACTTGCACAGTTACACTTGGAAAAAAATCTGTCGTCAGTAGCTACAAAATGACAGCAATTAAATAAGCCGTAAAATAACCATCGCCACTATAAAACTATAGTTAAGGTAGTCTGTTCACATTAGCTAGTCAAATCAGTGCTAAATTTTTAATCGCGTTTTGCAGAGTGGCTTGTTCATCAGCATTAGTTCTTAATATATAAATCCATCCACAGACACGGTTTTTAATTAAAATACCCTGATACATACAAATGTCGGATGAGGTTGTTGTCATCCAGTTTTATATTAGAAAAAACCATAATTTTTGTCAGACTTTGACGAACGATAGCTCATTTTGTTTATTAAAAGATGCTTCATTGATTGACCGGAGACATTTTCTTATAGTATTCTTTGTACGAAAATTGCATCCGTTTTTTATCTACTCTAACCTATCATCAGATTTACACATGCTTGTAACTTGTGAATAACTAATACTAATACAGAATTTGTCCGGTCAATCAATGAAGCATTTTTTAACAAACAACATAAGCTATTGCTCGTTATAACTAGATTAATATTGTGGTTTTTTCTAATATAAAACTGGATGACAACAACCTCATCCGAAATTTGTATGTATCAGGGTATTTTTATTTCAAACCGTGTCTGTGGATGGATTTATATATTCAGAACTAATGCTGATGAGCAAGCCACTCTGCAGAACAGTCGGCAAAACTACCAAAATGTGTAGTAACGCGATTAAAAATTTAGCACTGATTTGACTAGCTAATGTGAACAGACTACCTTAAAGCAATTTTTAGTTAATTTTTTATATTTAAGTTATATATTTAATAGTTTAGTTATAGTTATAGTTATAGTTAAGTTATATATTTTAAATTTAGTTATATATTTAATAGTTTAGTATAAAAAAGGAAAAAGTTGCATGGATCGAAAATTAATGTCTGTCACTTTGGAGTTACAAGAACTGCCACAATTTCTCTAAGTGTAATTATTGAAATAAAGATTTAATATTTTCCATGATTTTTTCCTGGGAGAAATAATTATACATATTATATTGTTTAACACAAGAGACGTTCGAAAGACGCCAAGAAAGCGCCGAGACTGAGTTGCAAAGGTGACGGGAATGTCGAGGGAAGTCAAGAAAGGACCGCGTCACTATGTCAGTATCGATTGCCCTTTAATTAGCTCGGTTGATAATTATCTACGACGAGGATCGAGGGGAACGCAAATCAACGTCATTATTCTCCTGAAAAATTAAGCTAGAACGTAATAATTAACAATTGCTGGGACTTCTAATCCCATAATCTGATCAATTTATTAAGAAGTAATTTATTAATTTTTTCCACAGTTAAATAAACATAATAGATTTTGTGTTTTCAACAAAAAGTTTTTTTTTTCATAAACTTGCAAAATAAGGTTTTGTTAATTTTACCAGAAAATTATTTGTCGATTTGTTATTCTCCTTTGTATTTTGTACTTTGAACAAAAAGCTTTTCTCCATAAACTTCCAAAATAAGGTTTTGTTAATTTTACCAGAAAATTATTTGTAGCTTCGTTATTTTCCTCCTGAAAAATTAAGCTAGATCTCAATTATTAACAATTGTTGGAACTTCTAATTCCATCATCCGATCAATTTATTAATAAGTAATTTATTAATTTTTTCCACAGTTAAATAAACATAATAGATTTTGCATTTTCACCAAAAAGTTTTTTTTCATAAACTTGCAAAATAAGGTTTTGTTTATTTCACCAGAAAATCATTTGTCGATTTGTTATTCTCCTGAAAAATTTAGCTAGAATGTAATTATTAACAATTGTGGGGACTTCTAATTCCATCATCCTATCAATTTATTAATTTTTTTGACAGTCAAGTAAACATAATAGATTTTGTACTTTCAACAAAAAGTTTTTTTTTCATAAACTTGCAAAATAAGGTTTTGTTAATTTTACCAGAAAATTATTTGTCGATTTATTATTTTCTTCTTGAAAAATTAAGCTAGATCTCAATTATTAACAATTGTTCGGACTTCTAATTCCATCATCCGATCAATTTATTAATAAGTAATTTATTAATTTTTTCCACAGTTAAATAAACATAATAGATTTTGTACTTTCAACAAAAAGTTTTTTTTTTCATAGACTTGCAAAATAAGGTTTTGTTAATTTTACCCGAAAATTATTTGTCGATTTGTTATTCTCCTGAAAAATTTAGCTAGAACGTAATTATTAACAATTGTTGGGACTTCTAATTCCATCATCCGATCAATTCATTAATAAGTAATTTATTAATTTTTTCCACAGTTAAATAAACATAATAGATTTTGTACTTTCAACAAAAAGTTTTTTTTTCATAAACTTGCAAAATAAGGTTTTGTTAATTTTACCAGAAAATTATTTGTCGATTTGTTATTCTCCTGAAAAATTTAGCTAGAACGTAATTATTAACAATTGTTGGGACTTCTAATTCCATGATCCGATCAATTTATTAACAAGTAATTTATTAATTTTTTTCACCGTCAAATAAACATAATAGATTTTGTACTTTCAACAAAAAGCTTTTTGTTCATAAACTTTTAAAATAAGGTTTTGTTAATTTTTCCAGAAAATGATTTGTCGATTTCTAGTTTAATTTCGAGAATAAAAATTGTTTACGGTGTAGTTGACTATATATTGGTGTTTGGCAAATTGATTGCACACGATGTTCTGCCACCGTCGAGTCTGGCGACAATCTAGAGACACTAAAACGCATATAATTAACGTTCGATTTAAAGTAACGTCGACGAGACGAGGAGATTCGTCGCGAGATACAATCGTGACTGTCGATCACTCGTGACGCCGGAGGATTAATTACCCGCAACACTCGGTCGGGCTTGATCGCTTTCATCTTACCTGCGGGTGCACCACAGCAAAGGTCCGACATATCACGTGACAATCCAACAGTCTCCAACTCTGAGATATAGTCGGACCGAAAAAAATATAGTTGGATCAAAAATATATTTGATCCAACTTTTTGGAGGATAATCCATTTTTTATATATTTTGCATATACCTCAGATATATTTTTCGCTTCCATATTGCAATTTTTCGGCACAAATATATTAGTAATGAAAACAAATCCTGCAAAGTAAAATCTTGCAAATTGCTTCTTCGTTTTTTTTTACATTTTGGCTTCTTCATACAGAAAGTTTTGTAAAAAAAAAAAAAATATTGCGGAAGCCATTTGCAAATTACTACTTTCCATACTTTTTTTTAAACTTAAAATAATTATTTAAATAATTATTTAATTATTTGTATTATTTAATAATTATTTAATTCGTTTTATTATTTAATAATTATTTAAATAATTATTTAATTCAATCAAATGAAATCGAATATGAGATATTAAAAATATTATTTAGTTTGCATACTAAATTTGTGCTTGATATCAAGTTTTGCTAAAATTAATGCGATAAAGTTAATTTTTTAAAATATATAGTATAAAAATGATATATTTCCGAATGTACTTTATTTCCATGGGAAATCACTATTTTTAACAAAAACAAGAAATCAATCCACAGAGACGTCTAAAAAGAATTCACTTCTGCGATGACGAATTCGTCATCAGTATCAATTCAAATAAAAGTATAAAAATTCGTCAACACTTGTGATAAATTCGCGTGAGAAATACGATAATAACTTCCCGTTAATTAAAATGAATATCAGATTTATTTCCTTATTACAGAAATAACCAATGTTTAACCAAACGAATAATATATTTGAAATATATATAATATAATACATTTGACTGATTTTTTTTGTCCCGAGATGTAAATCTCGAAAAAGTAACCACGAAAAAAAAAATCCTTTATGAGATAGAAGGAAAATGAGTGCGACAAGTCTACGAATAAATACCCGGAATTAAGAAAAATAAAAAAAGGATGCAAAGTAGAAGCTTGCACATTGCTTCCTCATTATTTTTCGCTTTTTACAAAGCTAACTCTATGAGGAAGTACGTAATTCAATTTTGACTTCCTCATAGAGGAAGCTTTGTAAAAAGCGAAAAATAATGAGGAAGCAATGTGCAAGGTTCTACTTTGCATCCTTGTTGTGTAAATTTTTATCTCGATTCGTCACGCCGTTCGAGAGTTATGAGCAATTCTATTTTGGGACAAGCGGTCATTATAAATTTAAAAAAAATAAAAATTATATGTGAAGCAATGTGTAAAGTTCTACTTTGCATTCTTATTTCCATTGAGTACAAACTTTTGTCTCGCATTATCAACTTTTGCTGATGCTAGAACGAAAATCGTTTTTTTGTAAATTTCAAAATGTCGTAAAATCTGAACCACTTTACCGATCATCGTCAAATTTGGTACGTGGTATAGCTGCATGTTCCTTTTCGTCTGTAAAACATTTCAGTTAAATTGGTGAAATTCGACGTGATTTATAAAAAAAAATGATTTTTTTCGAAAAATTCAAACATCTATAAAATCTGAACCGCTTTACCGATTTCGCCCAAATGCAATGCCAAACAACATTGAACGTATATTTATTTATAAACAACTATTTAGCAAAATCGTCTAATCTTTACGAAAGTTAAAGCGACCACGCCCTTTTTTTCAAAAAATTAAAAGTACCATAAAATCAAAATGGCTGATTTTTTTTTTTTCAAAAATCTCTACATTCAAAGCGGGGCAACTACTCCATTTGCGTGCCAAATATGAGCCATATCGCTCGAACGGTTACTGAGTAATAGTTCATCGAATTTTCGGAGCCCAGGACACACACACACACACATACGGACATTTTTTCTAAACCTCTTTTCTCGACGTTTTGGACAATTCTAAGCATACGGGCATGAAAATCTCGAAAAAAAAATTTTCATGAAAACAAAGCTTCCTCTATGAGGAAGCAAAATGAAACTACAAAAGAAATAAACGTCTTCTGAAGACAGGATAAGAAAAACAAAATAAAAAGCATAGAATACGCATAGTATTCTATGCTTATACATTGCATACACAAAAAAAAAGCATAGAATAACGATGGGGGTTGAGGTGGGAAAAAAAGTCTACGAATACTTGTGGCATTGTAATCCTTTAATCTCTCGATTACCACTTACTATTTTATAATTCTCTCGTAAGTTAAGATCTAATATTCAATGCGGCTTGAGAAGCAGTAAGATTGAAAGCGTGAAAAGTGGTTGTGATATGAGGACAGTAAGGTTAAGAGTTGTCCGTCCGATTGTGAAGGATGTCGTCATTGCCTCAAGGCACAGTAAAAGAGATTTCGTGGTCCTTTTCCTAGATACCGAGAGTATAGCGTTCGGATCGATGAGGCGTGAAACGCACCAGAGCCAAAAATGACGGTTGCGTCATGCTGACATAATCGGATTACCGCGCGTTCAACTTGCCGGTTACCAACGGCTTTAAGGGATCGTTTTTTTTTCTTTTTTTTTTTCATCCGTCCAACTCTGTCTTTTAATCTAGCAAACTGTCACTTTGACGCGAGTTGATTCGAACCCTTTGCGGCATTGTCTCTCTAATCGTTTGTAACCGAAGCGATCGCTCGAGATTCCAACTACATGATGAGACGTGTCTTTTTTCCCGCGCGTAAAAACCATGAAATATCCATTAACGCGTCGTCAATTCGTTTTCTGCGTCTGGATGCAACGTGCAAAGAAATTTTTTTTTGTTTCCTCATAGAGGAAGCTTTGTTTTCATGAAAAAAAAATTTTTCGAGATTTTTATGTCAGATTAATCAGAATGGTCTAAACCATCGAGAAAAGTGGTTTAGAAAAATTGTCCGGATGTATGTGTGTGTGTGTGTGTGTGTGTGTGTGATGAAAGATCAAAAATGCATTTGACTGTAACTTTTAAACTATTCGACCGAATCGGCTAAAATTTAAACAACATGGACAGTACTGACTAATCTTCAATTGGTATAAATTTTATAAAAATCGCTTAACGCATTTCATTTTTATAAGAATTTTGAAATTTTGAAAAAAGTACGTAAATGCTCTAGCTCGAACAAATTTTTAGCTATTGGGCTGAAACTTCGTATCAAAATTGAAGAAAGTGATACAACCTTTGGTATTGAATTTGGGCCAAATCGGTAAATAGGTTAGGTTTTTATGAGATTTTGAATTTTTCGAAAAATTTTCGTTTTTCTTTAATTAAAAAAATAAATCTTTTTTTTTCATTCGTCCAACTCTGTCTTTTAATCTAGCAAACTGTCACTTTGACGCGAGTTGATTCGAACCCTTTGCGGCATTGTCTCTCTAATCGTTTGTAACCGAAGCGATCGCTCGAGATTCCAACTACATGATGAGACGTGTCTTTTTTCCCGCGCGTAAAAACCATGAAATATCCATTAACGCGTCGTCAATTCGTTTTCTGAATCTGGATGCAACATGTAAAGAAATTTTTTTTTGTTTCCTCATAGAGGAAGCGTTGTTTTCATGAAAAAAAAAATTTTCGAGATTTTTATGTCAGATTACTCAGAATGGTCTAAAACATCGAGAAAAGTGGTTTAGAAAAATTGTCCGGATGTATGTGTGTGTGTGTGTGTGTGTGTGATGAAAGGCCAAAAATGCATTTGACTGTAACTTTTAAACTATTCGAGCGAATCGGCTAAAATTTAAACAACATGGACAGTACTGACTAATCTTCAATTGGTATAAATTTTATAAAAATCGCTTAACGCATTTCATTTTTATAAGAATTTTGAAATTTTGAAAAAAGTACGTAAATGCTCTAGCTCGAACAAATTTTTAGCTATTGGGCTGAAACTTCGTATCAAAATTGAAGAAGATGATACAACCTTTGGTATTGAATTTGGGTCAAATCGGTAAATCGGTTAGGTTTTTATGAGATTTTGAATTTCTCGAAAAATTTTCGTTTTTCTTTAATTCGAAAAATAAATTTTTTTTCATTCGTCCAACTCTATCTTTTAATCTAGCAAACTGTCACTTTGACGCGAGTTGATTCGAACCCTTTGCGACATTGTCTCTCCAATCGTTTGTAACCGAAGCGATCGCTCGAGATTCCAACTACATGATGAGACGTTTCTTTTTTATCCCGCGCGTAAAAACCATGAAATATCCATTAACGCGTCGTCAATTCGTTTTCTGCGTCTGGATGCAACGCGTAAAGAAATTTTTTTTTTACATGCCACACTAAAAAAACTATAGTCTATACTATAATATTGTCCCACGTGAACGAAAAGCTTCGTACGAATTTTTTTAGATGTGATGCAACGGCCTTTTTTAAATTTCTCATTTGATTAGCAAGTAGACATTAAAAAATTTCGTTTCAACGGATATTATTATTTTTGCCCACGTTGGATGTTTCTATGTATAGTAGCATTTGATACCTTACACCGAGAGAAAAGATTTCATTGACGCCAAAGAAATGGGTGGATTGATTTTTTTTTCATCGATTTCAACGAAATATTTCTTTGATTTCAAAGAAATAGTGCATTTGAATTTCAAAGAGAACCTTTCATTGCCTGTAAATAAAGATTTACTTAGTGAGCATATAATAAAGAAACAGTTTCATTGTTTTAAAGAGACGTTTTCATTGGTTCAAAGAAACGTTTTCATTGATCGCTCTCTCGCACCTAACCTCACTTTTTTGTTTTCCGGTTCTCCTGAACGAACGGCTTCGAGTTTCGAGGAGCCAGAAGCTTAGCCTATTTCTGCCGTACTTCCTTACATACTCACAAAATTTGAGCTTTATCTGCCGCGTACTTCAGGAAAAAATAGGTTTCGAAATTTTGAGCTGGTAAGAAGAAGGTTTCCTTGAATCAGAGACGATATCTTTGAAATCAATGAAAAAGGTTCATTGGTTTAAAGAAATATTTCTTCGAATCAATGTCACTACTTTTCATTGAGTTTGAGATCATTCAAAGAAAAGATAGTATTGAAATTCAAGTATTTCATTTCATTGGCGAAGATTTCCGTGAAACAATGAAACTTTTTCTCTCGGTGTAAATGATTACCTTCAATTCCGTGCATCGTAGAACATTTTCGACCGCATAGTCTGAAAGATATTCAATTTTGTGTAAATATGTGTTTTTCTACTTTTCCAAAAAACGGTTATCTAAGACAAACTGGCATTTTCCTTGGTAGGAAGGGTGTGAAAATTTGTATAAAATTTGTCAAGGACATGTCAAAACTTTCCGTCATACAATTTAGCCTCATTTGTGATTATTGCTTGTATTGTTATTATTTGACAAAAAAAAATTCTTAATAAAATGTCTAATAATTTTCGTTTTATTATACACGTTCAGAAATCTCGGTTTATACCATAATATTGAATCTCGTAACAAGAAAACACCATACGGATTTTTGTAAAAGGTGGTATGAAGTTTTCCAATTTTCTCCATTTGCAACAATTTGTTATAAATCGTGTGGGATTGCGAATTCATTACACTGCCTCTTAAAAAAATTCACACGGTGTTGTCTTTTCATGGACCTCAACATTATAGAATAAACCAGGAATTTCGGTCGTGTATAGTAGAAGAAAAAATTATTAGACATTTTAATAAGCATTTTATTATCAAATAATAATTATTTAACAGAGTTGTAAATCCCCATTAATTCATGAGATATAGTTTACAGTACAATTTGTTTTGTAATTATGATATCATAATAATAATATGTAGTGATTATAAAATAGAGTGTAAATATTTGAATAGCTGAAAAAAATACTAATTTTCGCTTTAATATTGCAAGAAATAGTGGACAAAATGGAAGAAATAAGTAATGCATTACTTATTTTTTTTCTATTTTTTCAAAAGGATTACCGTGAATATTTATTGAAAAATAATAATTTTTGCAGCCATTCCAAAGTTTAATCATCGTATTACAATCGCTACATGTTAATATTATAAAATCATAATTATAGAGCTGACGGTATCATCATCATTATTTCTATAAGTGTTAGGCATTTACAACTCTGTTGTTTAATATGATAATGATATGGAAAATGCAACACGCTTAAAGGATGTAAAATTCGTCAGAATGTAAAAGATAGGAAACAACAGATTTGTTTTTTCGAGTGTAGACTTTGGTGAATGAGATATTACTCATAATCGTAATGTTGTACCGTTTTTAAAATTCTTGTTGTTGGTTTTTTCTATTGAATCCATTTCTCGTTTGTTCGTTACGACTGGGTAAAGAGGGTTTATATCAGGACGAGCGGCTTCTTCGCGGTGCCTCTGATCTACAAAAATCCGTAGTCTCCGCCCCCGTGATTCACAAAGTTCGCGGTGTACGATGACGTGTACGACGGACAATAAGAACACCCGAGGTATATATAAGCAGGCTTCGAAAGGGAAAACGAAGCCCGGTTCTGCCTCCTTTCATATCCGCGCTCATGTCATAATGCTCCGCTTTCAATATGCCTCCCCCGGTGAATATGTTCTAATAACGTCCGTTCTAACGAGTGGCCCACCTGCCTGCCTGTCTGCCACTTGACAAGCTTCGGTAGCTTCCTTCTCTCCTTCCTCTATATTATTTCTTTCCACTATATATTTTAGAGGGAGAATTCAATAGCTCTATGTACTGCGTACATCAAATTACCTTCTCCCTGTCTCTCCGGCAAATGTCAGTTAAAAACTACAATACTTTGTCATCGAGCGAGAACCAAGTAGGAGTTTAATGCTCGGAATGTGGCCCATCGTATAGAACGAAATTTCATCATCCAGTATCCCTTTTTTTTACTATGAAATTCTACTCTCAGAGAAAATTTAGTTGTTGGTAAACTAGTGACAGCGATTCATTTTTAGTCTCTGCGACTATATTTTTTTTATAGTTATGATTACCACAAAATAGACGTTGCAACTATAAATACGAAGCTTCCTCTATGAGGAAGTATGTTCATCAATGTTGGCTTCCTCATAGAGGAAGCTTTGTTAAATGCGAAAAATAATGAGGAAGCAATGTTCTACTTTGCGTACTTTTGCTTCCTCATAGAGGAAGTTTTGTTTTCATGAAAAGAATGTTTTTCGCGATTTTCATGTCAAAACCTTTAAAATGGTCTGAAACGTCGAGAAAAGTGATTTAGAAAAATTGTCCGGTTGTATGTATGTGTGTGTGTGTGTGTATGTGTGTGTGTGTGTGATGAAAGGCCAAAAATTAATATAACTGTAACTTATAAAGTATTCGACCGCATCAGCTAAAATTTAAACAACATGTACAGTACTGGCTAATCTTCAATTGGTATAAATTTTAGAAAAATCGCTTAACGCATTTCATTTTTATAAAAATTTTGAAATTTTGAAAAAAGTACGTGAATGCTCTAGCTCGAAGAAATTTTTACCTATCGGGCTGAAACTTCGTATTAAAATTGAATAAAGTGATACGACCTTTGGTATTGAATTTGGGCCAAATCGGTAAATCGGTTCGGTTTTTATGAGATTTTGAATTTTTCGAAAAATTTTCGTTTTGCTTTAATTCAGGTAAAATTTAAACTAATCGACTGAAATTTTCTACACGAGAAAAATAGCGTTCAGCCCTGCTACGTACCAAATTTGGTGATGATCGGTAAAGCGGTTCGGATATTATGAGATTTTGAATTTTTCGAAAAATTTTCGTTTTGCTTTAATTCAGGTAAAATTTAAACTAATCGACTGAAGTTTTCTACACGGGAAAAATAGCATTCAGCCCTGCTACGTACCAAATTTGTTGATGATCGGTAAAGCGGTTCGCATTTTACGTGATTTTGAATTTTTAAAAAATTTATTGGTGTCACTCTGGATTTTATAAAATGTCAGAAATCATCAACTTCGTCAATAATTTTCCTCTTTCGTAAAGCTTCCTCTATGAGGAAGCCAAAAATAAAATAATGAAACTTCCTCATAGAGGCGGCTTTGTAAAAAGCGAAAAAGAATGAGGAAGCAATGTGCAAGGTTCTACTTTGCATCCTTTTTGCTTCCTCATAGAGGAAGCTTTGTTTTCATGAAAAAAAAAATTTTCGAGATTTTTATGTCAGGACACTTAGAATTGTCCAAAACGTCCAGAAAAGTGATGAATCTAGAAAAAATGTCCGTATGTATGTGTGTGTGTGTGTATGTATACAACTCCGAAAATTCGAACGCCGATAACTCAAGAACGGTTTTGTATATCGCGCTCAAATTTGGCACACTAGTGTAGCAGCAGACCCTTTTCAACTGTAGCAATTTTCGACAAAATCTGTGCGAAAATTTCGATTTTATGCCATTTTGAATTTTTTGAAAAAAGGACGTGATCGTTCTAACTTTCGTAAAATTTAGTCTATTTTGCTAAATAGTTGGTTATAAGAATAGGTGCACTCAATGCTGTTTGGTATTGAATTTGGCTCGAATCGGTAAAGTGGTTCAGATTTTATGGAATTTTGAATTTTTCAAAAAATCGACATTATCGCTCTATTGTAACTTTTGCAAAACTTGAAATAGCGAGCTCCAATTTTGTATATAAATGAAACAATATTCAGCCATTATATATGTATAATTTAGTGACAAACGGTATGAACTTTGTGATTTTATGGAATGTTGAATTATTTTTAATAATATACGTTATCACATTTACTTTCGGAAACGCTCTAATAATAATGAAATAACGGAATAACGAAATAGAAAAAGCGAATTCACAACATGTTTATTTATCTAATTTAAAAAAGGATGCAAAGTAGAACCTTGCACATTGCTTCCTCATTATTTTTCGCTTTTTACAAAGCTTCCTCTATGAGGAAGCCAAAATTGAATAACATACTTTTTTGCTTCCTCAGAGAGGAAGCTTTGTAAAAAGCGAAAAATAATGAGGAAGCAACGTGCAAGGTACTACTTTGTTGCATCCTTTTTTAAATTAGATAAATGAACATATTGTGAATTCGCTTTTTTTTGTATTTTCTATCGTAGAATATGCGACTTGAGAACGATAATGAAGGCAAAAATTCGATATCTTGAAGAAAAAAACATTTGATTGGATTTGTTTTTGCCATTTAATAAATCATCGGACCTCGAATCGCGGATGGGTTACGAAGATTAACCCTGCATTAATACGCACGAATATAGCTTAGTAGACAAAATACTCAACGAGGAAATATTCTATTTGCAGCAAGTTGCTGCGGTGTCGGAGTCGAGGAGTCCAATGTTCCGGAACCGGTTAGCACCGGAGCTGGCGGAGTCGCAGGGGGTGGTGGAGTCTCCGTCATACCGGATCGACCACCCCTGGAACTCGACAAATTGCCGCCTTATCACGACGTGACGCCCAGACCCGGTGAGTATTACCGGACAAAATCAGTTCCTTTATTTCCTCATCTCCTTTTTCCCAAGATTTCGATATATATTCAAAACAATAAATCCATCCACGAATACAGTAACACTCGTTTGTAGTTAACATTTTTTAATCATCAATCTTCGATCGCTAATTTGTAATAAGCAGCAAGAATCACATTTGAGAATTTTTTTATTTTTTTTTATTAGACGGTTCTGCTTTATCTTACATTATAATACAAGCGAGATTTAGTATAAATATTTATTGACCATTCTGTCTCATGGATTCGGCCAATATCCTCATATCCCAATGTATTTATCTTTCCATTAATCTATCACACCTCAGGTTTGTTTTTTACTACTAAAAATATCTAGACACGTACTTGGCATATATTTTTGCATATATATTTTCATACGACTTCAAATTAAGTGAATTTTTAAAATTATCTTTGTGTAGCAAAAAAGAAAAAAAAATTGATTATTGTGCAGGTCACAAAATTTTAGAATTACGTATATATTTAACGTATATTCGGCCAATATCCTCATATCCCACTATATTCATCTTTCTATCAATCTATCACTTTGTTTTTTACTACTGAAAATATTTAGACATATACTTGCATATATATTTTCATGTGACTTGAAATTATGTGAATTTTTTAAATTATCTTTGGGTAGTAATAAAGGCAAAAATTGACTACCTTGCAAGTCACAAAATTTAAAAATTACATATATATGACGTATATTCGACCAATATCCTCATATCCCAATGAATTCATCTTTCCATCAACCTATCACTTTGTTTTTTACTACTAAAAATATCTAGACATATACTTGCATATATATTTTCATGTGACTTAAAGTGATAAAGAAAAAAAATTGCTTATTTTGCAGGTCACAACGTTTGGTCTTGGCTGGGTTCGCGAAGAGGTGGAGGTACAGCTGGAGTAGTAGCAGCTCCTCTGACACTTCCTCAGCATAGATGTGCTATGAATCTCCCGGTGGAGAATCACTATACTCATATGCAAACCGATGAAGCTCTTTACGCGGAGCTCGATTCACAGGCAGCGAGTTACGCGAGTGATCTTCAGCTCCAGCTTCGGGGTAGCTCAACGTACGGCGGTGGAGCGACTTCACCGGCCGAACAAGACGATGACGATGATTATCACGAGCTGGATGCTGCAAGATTACATAGGCGATACGGTGGCGGAAGCACCCGCGGTAATCAAAGTGAAAATGGGACACTGAAAAAGGACAATCAAAGGACGAGGCACAGCCAGAGGTAAATTAGCAACAACCATTAATGCAATAGTATATTACGATACAAGTACGGTAAAACTTTTTTTATAATGAGCGCTTCAATCACACGAGAAAAGAAAAAGTTTTTTCAACGAGAATTGTACAAAATTTTACGTCACAAGGTGGGAAAATAGGGTTTATATCACTCCGTGCGTAAAACGCGGTTTTACGCACGCTTCGCGTGCATCAAGCCCCGTGAAATAAACACACCTCATGAAAGAAAATTTTGTACGATACTCGTGCGAAAAACGTTTTCTTAACTCGTGTGATTGTAAAACTCGCCTTCGGCTTGTGTTGCAAACTCACACTCGCCAGAAAAAGTTTTTTCGCACTAGTATCGTAATGCACTATTATGCGAAGCGTGCGCAAAACGTCCATTATCGCACTGAGTGAAGTAAATATTATAATTTACACTTGGGCTTCACTCACACAATTTTAAAAATATCTTATTAAGGGGATGCTGAAGTAGATTTCGATACCGATTTTGGTCGGTAAGTTTCCCGATTAGGACACAGGTGGCGCCGAGTAGTCTGCTTTTCGCAAAAGATACCGAAAGCAAAATGGCCGCACACCATATGTCAATAGACCTTTGCTGTAAGATATAATTGTTTCTGGAAATTAGATATGTAAAATCAGACCGGACGTCAATTCAGTAATGATTTCTAAATATTCCAAAACCATCAGAATGTTAACTACACAAGCCAAATCCATATATAGTTTATACTACGGCCGCCTTGCAGAGGCTCGGAGCTTTTGCCAAAAGTAAACAGCGCCACCTATCTCCTAATGACGGAACTATATTCATGCTCTTTACCAGCTCTGAGCCTGTGCGAAAAGCAAACAGTCTTTGCAATCGTAGTATACACTATTCGTGGATTTGGTTTGTGTAATCGATATTCCGACGGTTTTGAAAGGTTCAGGAATAATCAAAGAATAGGTGTCCGGTCTGATTTAACACATCTGAGTTCCAAAAACGTTTATATCTTACTTCAAAGGTCCTGTTGACATTTCGAGCGGCCATATTGGTTTTTGAGAGCTTCAGTAATATACAATTTCTTACATTTCTGGTATGTTTTGAACAGTAATTTGACCGGACACCCAAGCATGAATGTTTTTATTACATCCCTGCAAAATTTGACGTATGTTTGTAGCATATTTTCGATGAATAGTGTATACTACGAAATCGCCTATTTTTATCGACCAAAGTCGGTAAAAAAGCGACTCCAGCATCCCCTTAATGCAATAGTATATTACGATACAAGTACGGTAAAACTTTTTTCTAATGAGTGCTTCAATCACACGAGAAAAGAAAAAGTTTTTCTAACAAGAATTGTACAAAATTTTACTTCACAAGGTGCGAAAATAGGGTTTATGCGAAGCGTGCGTAAAACGTTCATTATCGCACTGAGTGAAGAAAAAAATTTAATTTACACTTGGGCTTCACTCACACAATTTTAAAAATATCTTATTAATTATTCCGTACAGCGTATAGATACAGGATTCAAAGTAGAGCTTTGCATCCTTGTTTTGTATAAGTAAATAGATGTTAAGTTTATATATAATTTCTTACTCTCTGGTAACACTTGAATTCATTTAGTGTCAGTTAACCTGAATAAGAGGAAAATCTTGATTTAAAAAAACAATCATAATGCCATAAAAATCCGAACCACTTTACCGATCATCACCAAATTTGGCACATAGCAACGCTGGGTTTTATTTTTCATCTGTAGACAATTTCAATTGATTTAGTGATATTTTACGTGAGTTAGAGCAGAACGTAAATGTTTTAAAATATTCAAAAATCACATAAAAATCGAATATATTTATAGATTCATCCAAAATTCAATATCAGTCCTCCTTCAACATAGTTTTATTTGTAAAAAAATATTTAACTCGATAGCGACAACATACAGACATTTTTCAAAAATTTCAATATTGAATCAAAATTAATCTGATCTTCGATTATTTATTCAATGATCACAAACAAAGTTGTCTACCTGCTCCACGTGTGTGCCAAATTTCAGCTTGAGATATCAGAATTTGAATTTACCCACCTAACACAGAATGTAACAGTTACATAACTTTCGAATTATAAATAAACATAACGTTGTTGTGTAACATTGACAGAAGCATGATGTCTTGTTTTAATAATAATCGTATCTAGTTGTGACACAAAATTCTGTTTAAATGATATGTAAACGTTATAGATTATTTATGTAACAAAAATAAGTAACATTTGTTATCGAGATTTCATTAAAATGTAACGTAATAAACTTACTTGTTACATAAATGTTATATAGTGTAATATAAATGTTACGAAAATTTTTCCATATCCTGAGACCTTCTTGAGTGAGAAATAATCTATCACTGGTGTGTCACTAGTGATGTTATTTTGACAGAACACGTTATTTCGTTAACGTAAATATTATATCAAAGTTACGAATCTGTGTTAGGTGGGTACATACATTCATACATTTTTTCTAAACCACTTATCTCTTCGGACCATTCTGAGTGTCCTGACGTGAAAACCTCAACAAAAAAAATTGGTATTAAGGCAAATCTTCCTCTAGGAGGAAGCAAAAGTCTTAATAAGTAAAAAAAATATTTATATATTCAAAATCGCAGGTTGAAAGAGCCCGATTACGAGATGTACGAAAACGGACCAACGAGCCCAGTGCCACCGAGTCAAATGGGTGGTAACAATGGTCACCATCACCATCATCACCACCACCACCATCACCATCATCTTCATCAAGCTGCGCTACGTCTGGGTAATACCGGAAATGGGGAGACGACTCCTTCGTACCAAAATACAGGATATACAGGCAGCGACGCCGAGCCTGACGGTCCTTCGTTGAGCAGCGCACCAAGCAGCGCGTACTACAGTGACCTTAGTTCCAATTCGACGAATCAACAGCAGCAAACGACAATGCTGGCGATAACGTTACCTAGATCGGATACAACAGGAAGTTCGGTGGCTCATCAGCAAGCAAGTCAACAGCAATCACCATCGGAATCGGCATCGAATCAACAATACAGACTCGCAGCCATAAACGAAACCACCACTCCATCCGACTACATTTGATAATGTACCTATTTTTTTTCCATTCGTTCTAACCCCATCAATGATCTTAAATCGGTGTTGATTAACTATGGACATCGAACAGAACGAAAATAAATTCTATTTAAATGTAATCGGAAATTCCATCCTCTGGAAATAAGCCGAAGCTGTCAAACTGACAGTCGGTTGAACGAGCCAGGAATGCCCTTATTACAACAAGCATCTCTTCCTCTCTTTCTCTATCTATCTACCAACTGCTATCCAATCGATAGAGATCTGGCAAAGAGGATCGAAGCGATTCCGGTGGACGTTAGTTGGACATCGATGCCACGAAGGAATTTCTGCAAGATTGGAAACTCAAGTGATGGGAATTCAACGAAAAATGTGCGTGAGGAAATGTTTTAAACGAATCAAGTGTTAGTGAAAAAACTGTTGTAATATGTGGAAAAAGATATGACACTTGGACATGATTCGTTGATCTTATCGCTCTTCGCCAATCTTGAATGATAGACATGAAATACTTGGCGTTTCTCTGGCATCACTACTATCACAAATGATGGTGTGTTGTACTACAGGGAATAAAAGTAGCTGGTGGTGATGTTGCTGCCGATGCAAGAGCGTCGATTCTTGGATAAATTCAGAAGCAAGATTTTCTTTTCTCGAGCTACGGAACACGGGACTGTATCTTTGTACCTAATAGACACGTAATTCCGAGCGAGCGTTAGTAATGATACGCTGTTGCTGCACAGCATCGTCGTTCTCGTGTACGCTATGCAACGACATTGCAAGCTATACCATCCTCGCACCGAACACAATCGACTCGCAGCCACTATACTTTCGTAATCCAACGATCTAATCTCGCGAAATCTGTGCCTTCGTTCGCCAAACGTTGTTTTATTTATTTTCTTGCTTCTTCTTCGAGGGCTCGATGAACTATACAATCTATAGTACGGTATACGTCGCGGCTTTATCCACGATATCTACGATCTATCTGCGTCGCTACTACCACCCCTCTTATTCGTCCACAATGTCCCCGCGGGTTTATACGATGTATCTATATTTATACTGCGTTCCGATATCTACAATTTCGATTTCGTAAGCGCGTCGTTCATCGGCCTCAACTAGATATTTTTTTATTAAGATAAAGATACCAACGATCAAACGTTTAAGGCCATCAAACATTCATTAGACGGTTAAGAAAAAATTTAATTATGAAATGAGTGAAACCAAAGTCAAGCTCATACCTTCCAGTTTCGGAAAACTACGAATTGATCGTGACAATAATGAATCATTTTCTAATTATGTACGACAATAACAAAATAGGGCTCATTTATCAGTTTTCGGAAGCTGTTTTTCATCGTGGGCGTATTTCTGGACATCTAATGTTCTGATCCTTCGGACAATCATAAATATCAAGAATTCTGGTATACAAACTTGATTGGTTCGGAATAAAAACAAAAGTATCCTGGTTTTTTATCGATTATATTGATCAAAAATATATATGAGCCATTCCACCGGTTATCGACAGAGTCGGGAGCCTCATTTTTTTTTCTTTCGAGATGTTGTAGAGCAATATAAAAAAATACTCTAGAAATTTTTTCAGATTTTTAAAAAAATTAGTGTTTTTTTAATTACCTAAAATCTGATTTTCTCAAAAAGTATGTCGACCATTTTTCTTCTTTTTTTACAGTAAATTCTGTGTTCAAAAACAAAATTTTTTAGCCTGGGTACAGAGTGAAGCGAGGCTTAGATTAGCAGCTAAAAATAAAACAAAATTTTTTAAAATGTAAAAAAATACCCCAAATCTGAATATCTCTAAAAATACGGCGGTGATTTTTTTTTAAATTTTTATAGTAAATTCTGTGTCTAAAAACGAAATTTTTGAGACTAGAACAAAAATGGGGGCGGGTCTAGAATTGGCTTAGTGCGTTAAGATGCCAGCGCCGCTTGTGGCACACCTCGGTAACAGTTGATATAAAAAAAGCATTGATTCTTATGGTAGAATATAATTTACAGAAGATTTTCCGATTATACTAAATGAACAACTGAAAAGTATTCTTATAAATAAAAAATAGGTTGTTTAATTAATTTTTTTGTAATTTTGGTTATGGTAATAGCTTTTTTGTTATTCGATTTATTTCGTAAAAAGGGTACATAAATTTTCGTGTGCCCGGTGTCGTCTGCACTTTTCGCCGGTGTTTATGTTTATGACAGCTGACAGCAGCATTAAAACAGCATTGAAAGATGGAATTGATAATCAGAACGGGATTCAAGGCGATAACCCATGCAATTGATTTTAATCCACAAGGTATTATAAAAGGAAAGGCGTTATCTGTATGCCATGTGCGTCGAGTGGAGGAATTAACAGATTCAGCAAACGTATCTTAATAAAGTGCAGCGTTATTCGCCAAACGTCAGTGACACTTCCACTACTACACCGTACAAGGTGAAGTTGGAAGTAAGTATTGTAAAGTTTCAATCCTAGTAACAGTATTGTAGTCTATAACTTTTTATTGATTAGAGAACATTTAGTTCGTACAGTAACTCTGAAACTTTTTTTTTCGTTTAACGGAGGCAATCCAGTCCTCGCGCCTTTTCTGCTTGAAAACTTGGATCTTTCCTGTAGGGAAACTGTAGAAATGTACACCCGGTGAATTTATAGAGATGTTTTTACAACTCACGACGCAACACGGCATTGAGGCCTTCCCTTTTAGCGCACTCATAGTGTCGATTTATTAAAGAAATATAAATAATATCGTTAATTAACCTACGCTAGCATGCTTTACTGTGATAATTTTTTATCAACTGTTGCACAATTTCGCAGCTTCGAACGCTGGCTGTCCAAAATGGCCGCGAATGAAGGTCACGCACGAAGCCAATAGCAACAAAAAAAAAACTTCTCCCGTAAAAAATATGAGAGTCGCGACTCTATCGATAACCGGTGGAATGCCTCATATATACATGAAAGTATACTTGAAATGAGCTATGTAGAAAAATGACTAATCTCACATCTTAAAAATTAGTTTGATGTCCTTGACTCAGAATCGTCTCTCTTGGAATAAAACCGAATAATAAAATAAATCTCCATGTCTGAACTAGAAAATCTTTTTTCCTGTACATCAATCAAAAAATGTATATCCGATTTCAAGTTACAATTTTGGCTTTTTGATATTTACATTCATAAAAAACTCGATTAAACGGAGTGTCCGAAGGCTGAGATGTGTTCGATCATTGGTACCTTACGACATTAAAAAATAATTCATCCAACACATATTTAACAATATTAATCGAGAAAACAAATTTTTGTTAACTATTTCCAGCTTCTCTTAAAAAATATTGAAAAATACTGATAAAAACCGATGGAAATGGACAAAAATCGCAAAGATCCTGATGGAATCCTATTTGCATCCAGAGTTGTAAATCCCCATTAATTCATGAGATATAGTTTACAGTACAATTTGCTTTGTAATTATGATTTCATAATAATAATATGTAGTGATTATAAAATAGAGTGTAAACATTTGAATAGCTGAAAAAAATACTAATTTTCGTTTTAATATTGCAAAAAATAGTGGAAAAAATGGAAGAAAATAAGTAATGCATTACTTATTTTTGTCCATTTTTTCAAAAGGAATACCGTGAATTTTTATTGAAAAATAATAATTTTTGCAGCCATTCGAAAGTTTAATCATCGTATTACAATCGCTACATGTTATTATTATAAAATCATAATTATAGAGTTGATCGTATCATCATCATTATTTCTATAAGTATTAGACATTTACCACTCTGTTTGCATCTATGCGATTTTTGTATAGGTTTCTATTAGTACTTTTCAAGATTTTTCAACGGGGCCATCTTTATTAGGCAGTATATTATGTACTAGCTGGAGGAAAGAAAATTAGAGGCCAGAAAAGCCTGAGGCTCGCCCCTTTTCGCTCATCCCGTCGAAACGAACAAATCGAGTAGTTTGCACAGTACGATTCTTTAACGAGTGTACCGGCGAAACCTCGAGATTAAGTTATTTCGTGGAACAGGTGTTTCGGTAATTCGACGTTTGGCAATGTTTCGTGCCTTCTCCAATCGCGGTCTTACACACGCGCTCACCTCCATGGGACTTATACACATAGCTTCGTATATTGATGCTTGCAGGGGATTTTCTCCTTTCTCACTCCTTCTCTCAGTTTCGTGGTTTCTCGAAAGCACCGCAATACCGAGTTTACTCGTGTATTTATACACAAGGACTCGTACGCATGTACTTTCATCGCAGGGCCTTTTGCCTCTTGCCTCACGCGGATTCCTCCACTTTTGCTTCTTTTCCTCGGCTTCGCTCTACCGTCTTTGCGGGCGAGCACGCAACAATGGCCAGAGACGCGAACCGACGAAACAGGTTGATATCACGAAGGTGTGTATTCACGGAAGGCCAACAGCGATAGAAAATGAAAAAAATCAAGAATAAAGCACAGAAGTGAAGGCGAAGATAGCGTGGAAAATCTCTATGAAATCCAAAATCGGAGGGAATAATTTTGATTTCATATTCGTATCATTTTAAGGACGATCGGTGACGACTGTCAAAGTCAAATCAGAGATAAATTTTTGTAATCGATTCTTTAAAGTTTAATGCATTAAATAATAGCTGTGGAGGGTGATTTGTATTGAAGCATGTAGACTTAATCCAGAGAAAGATTAATAGTGACGGATTTGCATAAATATTAACTGATTAACTTTTTTTTTCAATGGGATACATTTTCGTTCAGTTTTTTTCAAGTATAATCTGTAATTCTTGGCCGATTTGAATGAGTGACAGCTCATTCTCTACCTTAAAAGATACTCTACGAATTGACCGCCTAGATGTTTCATAGTATTAATTGTTTAATAATTCTAGACTGTTGTTTAACAGAAATTAAAATACTTTCATAAACAACAAGCTATAATTACAAAACGATGAACACTATGAAATATCTAGGAGGTCAATTCGTAGAGTATCTTTTAAGAAAAACAATGAACTATCGTTCATAAAAATCGGCAAAGAATTAAAGATAATACTTGGAAAAAACTGAACGAAAATATATCACACTGAAAAGAAACGTTAATCAGTTAATCTTTATGCAAATCCGTGACTATTAATCTTTCTCTGGATTAAGTCTACATGCTTCAATACAAATCACCCTCCACTGTTATTATTTAATGCATTAAATTTTAAAGAATCGATCGCGAAAATTTATCTCTGATTTGACTTTGGGAGTGGCCACCGATCCTCCTTAATACTCGTGTCAATATTTTATTTGACAAAGTTTCTAATCCAAAATTTCTGTAACCGCACTTGTTTGCATAATCCGACCAGATTAACCCGCGTTTCTATAAATTTTCTGTATTTCTTCCCTCCGCCATCCAAGATTGCTGATTTTTCAAGGCATAACTTATTTTCTTATCCGACTCTTAACATTTAGAATAAACTTTTTTCTCTACTGATTAAATACATTATATTTATAGACGAGTTAGTGGAAAAATTTGAACTTGGATTCTGAATATCTTGAATAAGTTTTCCATAATTTGAGGGAAATATTCCGGAATGATGATGAAAAATAAAAGTACCTTTGAGTTATGGTTTTCCCGGTGTCGAGTCGAGTACGTTGATACAATTTTTGTTTTGTTTCTTATGAAAGCTGTCGCTGTATTATACGCGTGGTAGACCTCGAAATCGAAAAAAATATCACTCCTCTTAAGCCCTCGGGACACCATTAATGCCGCAGCACTCTATACTTACGTATCGTATACTATACGCGCATATATAGCGAGGGACTTTGCTATGTTTGTATGGTATATGTTTGCGTATACAGTACATAGTGTTTGTGCATACTTGGAGGTTCTTTAATTTATTAGGGACCTCGGGAGAGTGGAGGGTACGTAGTTACATACTTAGACGTGGAGAAGGCCGATGCTACGGGCTAACTCGTGAACAAACGAACAAACCAACCGGCGACGAGCGAGCGAGCGAGCTGCTAACAGATGCAACAATGCGCGAGCTACCACACGGCCACGCAATAATTAATTGCGCTCCTCGCGGTCACAATACTTGGTTGAGCGCGAACGGCAAAAGCGAGGACGACGACCAGGGCGTACCAAAAGAATCCCACGAGTTTCGTGCCATCGGTAGTTCCTTATCGAAGATGCATGCGGCTTATTCGCATACTCGAGCCAATCCAACTTTAAACGTTTTCCCTCTAAAGACCACACGGTAGCTTATCACTTGTATTCTCCAAAAGCCCACTACCAATTGAACAACAATTTGTCACTCCACCGCCACATTTATTTACTTTGATCAATACAAAATTAGAGACTCTTTATTAGTGTAAAACACAACTGAATTTTCTTCAATTGGAAGAAAAAATTATCATTATTAATTGTGTATAATAATAGTAATGCTTCAAAATTATCCTTTTTTATGAAATCACGTTTATTGAGAAAAAAATTGAACATCAATGAGAAAGAAAAATGTATATTACAAATTTGTAAAACTATTTTTGTTTCTAGCAAACAACTAATAACTTTCTATCAGTGCTATTATCAGAGTTGTAAATCTTTAATTCTTCTAGAAATCTAATCGATCATATCGATTAGATTTCGATTAGGCTTTATGATTATGTTTCCATAAAATTAAGATGTGGCGATATAATCTCCACATCGTAAAATTCAAAAGATTTACCATCATATTATAAATATGTTTCAAACTTCAAGTCTATCAAACTGAAGTTTAACCATCATATTATAAATATGATGATTTAAAAAAAAATTTAACCATCATATTATAAATATGACGGTTAAACTTTTGAATAACTGCAAAAAATAGTAATTTTCACTTGTAATATCACAAGAGCTTTGAAATTATCGGATATTTCCTGACAGGTTCGTTGCAAACAAATGAACGAGTCAAGTCTTCCAGGTTAAAATATCACGAGCGCGTAGCGCGAGTGATTTTTCTGGAAAACTTGACGAGTTTATTTGTTGCAGGGAACCTGGAGGGAAATATCAGATTAATTTCGAAGCTCGAGTGGTATTCGGGGGATTATTTTTTCTATTCAAATTGCGACAAATGGAATTGCACCATGAGACAAAAATTATCATTCCAACAAGGAAATTTCATAATCAGAACGAAAACCTTTTAATTCATGTTTAAAGGATTGCAGTTAAATACACAATTGTTATAGACATTTGTATATTGATTCCAGACTGAGGTTTTCGATTTAATCGTATTAACAGGGGCATTTCCCTTTATTTTTTCATCAATAGTTTGCAAGGATTCAACTCCAAACCTACTCATATCAAATAAAAATCCTTTGACTGCCACAATAAAATTCAATCTGTCAGTTTGACAGATGGTTGACGCGGTTAAATAATTTTTTGTTTTATATATATAACCAACACGCAAAATTATCAAAAAATTATCAGTATAATACTGTGTAGCTTGCCCCACGTGACGTCGAATGGTGCAATTCCATTGGTCGAAATTTGGATGGGCAAAATAATCAGTTCAATTTCATGGTATTCGTCTTGAAAAAATGGAGAAAAACAGTTAATGCATTGCGAAAATAATGGAGAGTTGTACCCTTGCATTTTTTCCGCATTTTTTCCGAAGGCTTGATTGAAAATGAGATTTCTCTTCAGGTGTATAAAAGTTCACATATAATTTCATAAAAGCTGCAGGTTTATTTTTGCGAAATCACTACTCCAAAACGAATTGTACTTTAAACTTTATTTCTTAAGGTAATGGGGCTTTACAACGCTGATTATTATTACTCAAAATAACATTTCTGAGGATTTCAATCGACGTGATTTTTCGCTTTCTACGTATAATTCACATGATAATCAAATAAAATTTTTGTCGTAACAGAAATACCACGAAATTAGTTAAAAAACAAAATGGAGCTCGAAAAAAGATAGCACGCATTTGAGTAATGTCAATTGCTGCTTAAAGGGCTGCTGGAGAAGATTTATTTTACCGACATTGATCGGTATTTAATTTATATACTATTGGCTACGGAACTACATAGGATTTTTTAAAAATCAAATTTTGTAGAAATGGTCCGCTTTTAAAAAAATGAATCTCATCTTTTCGCCAAAGAAATCAGCAGTAAATTGTTTATAAAAAAAAAAGTTTACACCGAATAAAAAAGCGGCTACGTACTTCGACAGAAAATGTAATTGTGAAGCTACTATAAAAATTTCAAATTGATCCATGCAACGGTATTCAAGTAATAAGTCCTCCCAATTTGAAAAAAGTTGTTTCGAGAAAAACGCGTTTAAAGTTTAACGAGCACTTACCAGATTCGGTGAATGCCACATCAACAATATAGCGAAGAACACTACTAAAAAGTTCAAAATTTGTTAACCAAAAACCTTCTTCTACTTCAAAGTCGTCAGGATCGATTGCTGATAATTTTCATTAATCAAATAATTAATTAATTTCAAGAATTAAAACTTTTTTTTAAATTTCACTATAGGACCAACTGCATATTGTTTTTATGATCCTGAAGTATTCTTTAAGCCAAAAAAGAAGAATCGATTTTTCCAAAATCCTAGAGTAAAACTCTATTTCTGTTGCTAAACTCTATTTCTATTGCTTCTATATACTTCCGGTCCTTTGGAGATTTATCCCAGGATCCAATAAAAAATCTATCAATCTATCTATCTAGACTGGTGTTACCCCTTAAGATTGTAAAAAAAAGTTCGTTCTTTGTCAGAAAACGCGATGAATGAGAAGGTCGGAGCGATTGTGATGGATAATTACGAGACCGATAGATTAGCGCCGATTGAGGGTAACGATTTAGCTCAAGGTATCGATCGAGCAAATAAAGGAAGACGAGAGCTTTACTCGTGGATCGTGGGAAGGTGAGCGCAAGGTATTACACCGCAAATTGAGATTCCTTCCTCGCGTCGATAGAGAGAAAAAAAAGCATTTGAGACAAAAGATGGAAGGTGAGGGGGTAGAGGACGATACCATAATGGCCCCGTCGTAAAAGAGTTAGTACGATATACACATAAATACACACACAGAAGCAGATACGAGCCCTACGAAGTTTTCATGCCACCCTAGTCTTGGATATCTACTATGTATATAGTACGTACGCATTTGCGGCCCTCACGCTGGATATATAAATTATACATGTAAATATACGGGCGGAGCGGCGGGCGATCGAATCCCAAGATATCGAGATATGTGTTGGCGACTTTTCCTCTTTGTCTATCTTCCCTTGGCGAAGAAGCCTCTATCTTCTTCATACTTGTTTTCTTTTTTTTGCTTTGGTTGAGCGAAGAAGCGGCGAGCTATAGAGTATAGTTCTCATCTTGTTCCTTCCCCACGCAACGTTCTATGGCGAATTCTTTGGCTCTGACCCCGTCTAAAAAAAAAAAATCTCTCCAGCCACACAACACTTGCAGTTGCCATTACAATATCAGCATTCCAAGCGTGTCTCGTGCCAATTATTTGCCACCCTCTATTCAGCTTCATACACGGAGAAAAAATTCTTTTGTTACTCTTAGCAAAATCATTGTTTAATTATATTTGCTTGTTTCTACAGAAAAACCACAAATTTGAAAAACGAAAATGGTTGCTACTAGCACTTGATTACTTGTAGACAGAGTTGTAAATCCCCTTTAATTCGTGAAGTATAGTTTACAATAGAGTTTATTTTGTAATTATGATTTCATGATAATAATATGTAGTGATTATAAAATAAAGTGTAAATATTTGAAGAGCTGTCAAAAATACTAATTTTCGCTTAAATATTGGAAGAAATAGTGGAAAAAATTGAAGAGATAATTAATGCATTACTTTCTTAATGCATCAATTATGTTTCTTCATTTTTTCAAAAAAATTATCATGAAATTTTATTGAAAAATCATAATTCTTGCAGCTATTCAAAAGTTTAATCACCGTATTATAATCACTACATGTTATTATTATGAAATCATAATTATAGAGCTCATTGTATCATCATCTTGATTTTTATAAGTATTAGGGATTTACAACTCTGCTTGTAGCCAAAATAATTGTGGTCAGAGTTGTAAATCCCCATTAATTCATGAGATATAGTTTACAGTACAATTTGTTTTGTAATTATTATTTCATAATAATAATATGTAGTGATTATAAAATAGAGTGTAAATATTTGAACAGCTGTCAAAAATACTAATTTTCGCTTAAATATTGGAAGAAATAGTGGAATAAATGGAAGAGATAATTAATGCATTACTTTTTTAATGCATCAATTATGTTTCTTCATTTTTTCAAAAAAATTATCATGAAATTTTATTGAAAAATCATAATTCTTGCAGCTATTCAAAAGTTTAGTCACCGTATAATAATCACTACATGTTATTATTATGAAATCATAATTATAGAGCTCATTGTATCATCATCTTTATTTTTATACGTATTAGGGATTTACAACTCTGCTTGTAGCCAAAATAGTTGTGGTCAGAGTTGTAAATCCCCATTAATTCATGAGATATAGTTTACAGTACAATTTGTTTTGTAATTATTATTTCATAATAATAATATGTAGTGATTATAAAATAGAGTCTAAATATTTAAATAGCTGACAAAAATACTAATTTTCGCTTAAATATTGGAAGAAATAGTGGAAAAAATGGAAGAGATAATTAATGCATTACTTTCTTCATTTTTTCAAAAAAATTATCATGAAATTTTATTGAAAAATCATAATTCTTGCAGCTATTCAAAAGTTTAGTCACCGTATTATAATCACTACATGTTATTATTATGAAATCATAATTATAGTAGTAAGAATTAGGCATTTACAACTCTGGTTGTGGTACGAAAATTTTTGTTCACTAACAAAATATTTTCTCCGTGTAAGATCCAAATAGTATTAAAAACTTGCCAATAAAATTTCTCAATAAATGTTATTTTTCCATGAACAATTGGATACGACTCTATTTTAAAAATTCGTGATCCTTGGATTTACTATTATTTTTGTACTTAAGCAATATTCCAAGATATTAAATCACGAGGCTTAGAATTTCGAATTACAAAAACATCGTAAGCAATAAAATTGTGAAATCACTGGATGTTTTTGTTGTTGTATTTATCTGCCACAGCATGTCATATTAAATAGATTGGAAATATCTAATCGGATACACGTGTGATAGTGACAATCGTTTGCGCACCTTCGACAAATTGTAGCGTCGAATTCGTGATGTTACGCTATACGAGTTTAAAATTCGAACGACTTGCATTATATAATAAAATTAATGATTATGTATAGTACTTAAGTATATCTAGTATGTATAGAAAATCAAATTATTTTGTAAATAGTGTGTGTGTGAATGCGATATCGTGTGAAAAAGTGTAAGAGATAGAGAGAAAACGGAAAGGGATGATTATAAAAATGGGCTTTAAATGAAGAATATTCGGACGCTCATTGTATCAGATTATTTTGTTTATTTTACAAAAAGTGCCAGCCTTGCGTTTCATACGTAATGTACACCTTGCCACAGAAAATAACAAACTAGTTAGGATTTTCTTTTTTTTTTTTCTCTTTTCGTAGTTATCGTGTAATGTTTTATTGTTGTCGTCGTTGTTGGTATTGTTTTCATGATTTGTAAAATTTTTCTTGTTATACAATCGAGCAAGAAAAGAAAAGAATGAACAATCGGATCATTCGCTGACGCGCGTTCTTCCAACTTTTTTATTCTTTGTCTTCTTCGTAATATTTAAAATATGAATGCGCTTGTCTGCGGTCTGTAAAAAATAATAAACGACGAAAAATCCATGTTGTTCTATGCATCAATGTTGTACATAGGAAGGAACGATTATTGGCGCAATAACGGAAGCATTTTACTACGATATATATGAAGATTTTGTTGCATTAAATGCAAAAGGAACCAGGTTCGTCGCACTACACTTGAAAAGTATAATTGTACAAAGAACAAAATACAGACTAATTTTTCACATCTCAAATAAAAGTACCACTGTCTTATTGTTATTCACAAAATACCGTTTGATTAAGTTTTTTTTTAATAAGCAATTCTACATCAGTTCACCCAAGTGAAAATATTATATGAAGATTATATATTAATATTTATATAGAAGCTATATGCGAAAATGGACATATAGAATATTCACATCTTTTTTATAGTCCATAAGAACTTGTGTAATTAATTTTTAAAGAATTATATAGAATCAATATATGATACTATAAAGAATAGTTTTATTCTTTAATCTAATAGAATTTAATTTAATTCTATTAAATTAAATTAATAATTTAAATTCTATTAAATTAAATTAATTTAATTCTATTAAATTAAATTAGAACTGTATAGAATCAAATATATTCTATAAAGTTGATTCTAATCAACTATATAGAATATATTTGATTCTATATAGTTCTTTAAAAATTAATTCTTTAAAATCATATGGACTACACAAAATACATGAAGATTCTATATGTCCATTTTAGCATATAGCTTCTATATAAATATTTATATATAATCTTCATATAATATTTTCAGTCGCATAAAAACAAGATTTTAGTAAATAATTTCGAAAAATCAGGTTATATAATTCAAACTAATTCCATTTTTTTCTTTTATTGTCGCATTTACTTAGAAGAAAAGAAAATGGCACCGCCAACAATGAGTCTCTGTCTTTAAAATCGAATATTAATAATTGTAAAAATAATAAAGTAAATTCTCTTCCGAATAAATCTCGATTTCCATAAGAAAAAAAGATTCTTTAAAATCTTTTTTTAAATTTATATATTTTCAGAACACGAAGGTGACGATAATATTCATATTTTCAATAAACCTTGGATGTTTTCTCAGTAAAATGTTATTTGGAAATGATTAATACAATCTCAATAAATGTTTGTCTTATAAATCATTTTAAAAACTACGTGAAGATAAAGAAACAAAAAATTTTCTCTTGAAAATAAATATATATATATATATATCAGGCTTTGTATATGTTTTGGAATAACCTGATTCATAGAAAAGATTTAAGAATTTCTTGTGTGTTGCTGAACTGATAAGCTTCGCCTGTTATACGTTTTTTCTTAACACAATTTTGATAGTGTTAGTCCGAAACATCCTATATACTAATCACATTCCTCGCCCTTCGCCTCCTCGGTTAAATTTAAAAGGTACCATTTTATTTTCAGGCAATATTTGATAATCTATATGATTGTGCCTCGGCGATTGGATTCGTGGCTGTCAACGATTAATTAACCGAGGCCAATATTTATGTATACATAAAATAAAATTTTTTAAACTTCTTCGACACCGAATCTACAAAATAACAAACGAATTAAATTCGCATGACTTGTGTGTCGTTACGAGACAGACTATTTTATTCCTTATCTGATTCGCACGCTCAATCGAACACAAAAAAAAAAAAATGAAAAAACATATCGGTATTTTCGATAAATAACTGGTGTGCATAATTATACAATAGCCGGATTTAATAACTTCTATATTTTTATTTACAATCAAATCAACGGTTCGTGACTTGCTTTACTCTACAAACTATTGAGGATGATATAAATAATGATGTTTATAAGGGGCGTAAAAAGATTCGTTGCTCTATGAACGGATAAAATTGAAAAATGCAAATAACTAACAAACTGATACTACAATGATTGTTTATTCGACTGTTGGTCGATTGCGAGTCGGTAGGAGTTTAACTCTATAACAATGACTGGCAAAAACTTGTATTAAACAGGTATGTGAAACGCCTTTTGTTCGGCTAAACAATTTTTCTGCCACGAGGAAGAAATTGAAATAAAATCAAGCGATTACATCGTAGCGTAAAAAAAAATTATAAACTTTTGTGTTTGTTATTTTTATGTTTTTCTTTTTAACACACACGCCATATCGAAGAGAAATTCAGTCACGCTGGTAAGGTAAACGGCCCTGTTTCTGACGCTGATCCAGTTCCAGAAACAGCCAATAGTAATTCATAAATGATGGCGTCACAAACTGCGACACTCGTTAGGTCACCTCGTTAACCCTATGATTTTAAATGGGCAGAGTAAGAGGGTTGCCTTAAATCGTCATAAACTGGGCCGTTTACCTTATTCCGTTGTTAATAATAATTATAAATATAATTTCTTTCATAACTACAGTGTATGATACAGTGAGAATTGTTTGATCGTCGTTGGTCGCAAAGATATTCGTGCGTCCGCGGACCTCGACTCGCTGCGCTTTTTAGTAGTTGTTGTTTTTGTTTTTTACTTTCTTTACATTCAAGCCCATATTGGCTCGTGTCCTCAATCTCCATCTCGCTAACGTTTTTTTATTAATTTTCTCGAGAATCTCATTTTTAAAAAAAGTGCTCATTGATCTAAGATGATCGAATCATCGTCCCTGGGACTAACTTAACTCGGAAAAACTGTCATTCGTTTAAATAAATACTTGTATACAGAGCAATACATTCGACTTCAGCTTGACAATTACGAGGACGTATTTTAATTAGTTTATATTTTTGTGACCAATGAGAATTTCGGTTAAAGCTTCCTCTGTTAATTTTCTTTTCTTCAATCACTCGTCGTTGCAATAAGCTCGATTTTATAATTACAAAAGAAAAATGGCGTAATAGCGATAAATGTGTGACGAATTGAAAGAGAAAATAATAGAGCGATTTACGAAATGAATCACGAGAAAATTTCGGATAAGATGCTGCAGATGAGGTAAATAAAAATTGTCAATTTTAGTTAGTTATCGTTGGTGATATCATAGCGATTAAATGTCGACAAGAAGAAAAAACGTGAAAGATGGATAAAACTTTAAATAACTCGAATATAATGTTACTGGTGAAATTTTTAGTACGATGGATGATAAACTCACCGATAACGATTCAACAAACGATGCAGCACTTTCTTTGGACTCCACGTCGCGATTGGACGGGAAAAAAACGCCAACGATTCCACCGATCGATTATTATCAACGGCAAAGTGACGCTTTGTTTTTTCATAGTTCTCCTTTGCCTATATTCTCGAAACCGAGGTAAAAGACCTTAAAACGGCCACATTAATGAGGCTAGATATTTCTCTTCGGTTAACGCGACTCGCGAGCCACGGCGCGGCACAAAAAATTACCAAATATTCTCTTTAAACACAATTATTAGCTAACTCTTGGGATCGCGCGTCGATTTACGGCCGCCGAGTCCTTGTCGCTGGCCGATCATTTATCATCGATGTATATTTTGAGCGCACGCTCTCGTCTCGGGCTGTAACGCGACGACGAAGAGATGCCTAACATGCGCGATTTGCTTTTTGACTTAATATCCTGTCCCTCCTCAGCACTTGGTTCGCTTTCCTTTTCTCTCCAATCCCTGTTGATACAATAAAACAACGAATTTTTAGCGCCTTAACGACATAAAACAACGAATTTTTAACGCCTTAAGGGGATGCTGGAGTAGATGTTTTGTCCGACTTTGTTCGGTAAGTTTTTCGATTATGACACAAATGGCGCCGACGTAGTCTGTTTACTTTTCGCAAAAGATACTGAATCTCCCAAAATTCAATATGGCCGCACACGATATGGCAACAGACCTTCGCTGTTAGATATAATTGTTTCTGGAACTTAGATATGTAAAATCAGACCAGACGCCAATTCTGTGATGATTGCTGAATATTCCAAAACCATCAAAATGTCAACTGTACAAGCCAAATCCATATATTGGCTTAGTGCGTTAAGATGCCAGCGCCGCTTGTGACACACCTCGGCAACAGTTGATATAAAAAAAGCATTGATTCTTATGGTAGAATATAATTTACAGAAGATTTTCCGATTATACTAAATAAACAACTGAAAATTATTCTTATAAATAAAAAATAGGTTGTTTAATTTATTTTTTTGTAATTTTGGTTATGGTAATAGCTTTTTTGTTATTCGATTTATTTCGTAAAAAGGGTACATAAATTTTCGTGTGCCCGGTGTCGTCTGCACTTTTCACCGGTGTTTATGTTTATGACAGCTGACAGCAGCATTAAAACAGCATTGAAAGATGGAATTGATAATCAGAACGGGATTCAAGGCGATAACCCATGCAATTGATTTTAATCCACAAGGTATTATAAAAGGAAAGGCGTTATCTGTATGCCATATGCGTCGAGTGGAGGAGTTAACAGATTCAGCAAACGTATCTTAATAAAGTGCAGCGTTATTCGCCAAACGTCAGTGACACTTCCACTACTACACCGTACAAGGTGAAGTTGGAAGTAAGTATTGTAAAGTTTCAATCCTAGTAACAGTATTGTAGTCTATAACTTTTTATCGATTAGAGAACATTTAGTTCGTACAGTAACTCTCAAACTTTTTTTTTCGTTTAACGGAGGCAATCCAGTCCTCGCGCCTTTTCTGCTTGAAAACTTGGATCTTTCCTGTAGGGAAACTGTAGAAATGTACACTCGGTGAATTTATAGAGGTGTTTTTACAACTCACGACGCAACACGCCATTAAGGCCTTCCCTTTTAGCGCACTCATAGTGTCGATTTATTAAAGAAATATAAATAATATCGTTAATTAACGTACGCTAGCATGCTTTACTGTGATAATTTTTTATCAACTGTTGCACAATTTCGCCGCTTCGAACGCTGGCTGTCCAAAATGGCCGCGAATGAAGGTCACGCACGAAGCCAATAGTGGATACTACGTTCGCGTTGCAAATGCTCGGAGCTTTTTCAAAAGTAAACAGACTATGTCGGCGCCACCTGTGTCCTAATGGGGAAACTTCATTCACGCTCTTCTCGACCTACTCTGATTGCGAACAAACTGCGTAAACGTACTTTACAAACTACGTGCGCTTCTTTTGTGCTATCACCAATCAAGCAGTCTTAAAAAATGCGAAGAACCTCATAGAATTGACGTCCACGCTCTTCTTTTGAATGTAATGTCGAGAAGTGTTTATATAGGACGAAATAGGTGGTGTTGAAAGTTTGAACGGCCATATTGGTTATCGGTAGGTTTACAAAATTACGATTTTCTTTACTTTTTAAATGTTTTCATCGAAAATTCGAGCGGACGCCGATGTGCCTATGTTGATATTATAATCCTGTGCAATTTGAAACATATTTGTAATAGATTAACAACGTAGTTTGTAAACTGCGAAACCGAAGTTTTTTACCGACCAAAGTCGGTAAAAATAGGCGATTTCGTAGTATACACTATTGATCGAAAATATGATACAAATATGCATCAAATTTTGCAGGGATGTAATAAAAACATTCATGCTTGGGTGTTCGGTCGAATTACTGTTCAAAACATACAAGAAATGTAAGAAATTGTATATTACTGAAGCTCTCAAAAATCAATATGGCCGCTCGAAATGTCAACAGGTCCTTTGAGGTAAGATATAAACGTTTCTGGAACTCAGATGTGTTAAATCAGACCGGTCACCAATGCTTTGATTATTCCTGAACCTTTCAAAACCGTCAGAATGTCGATTACACAAACCTAATCCACGTATACTACGATTGCCAAGACTGTTTGCTTTTCGCACAGGCTCAGAACTGGTAAAGAGCATGAATATAGTTCCGTCATTAGGAGACAGGTGGCGCTGTTTACTTTTGGCAAAAGCTCCGAGCCTCTGCAATGCGACCGTAGTATACACTATATATGGATGTGGCTTGTGTAGTTAACATTCTGATGGTTTTGGAATATTTAGAGATCATCACTGAATTGACGTCCGGTCTGATTTTACATATCTAATTTCCAGAAAAAATTATATCTTACAGCAAAGGTCTGTTGACATATGGTGTGCGGCCATTTTGCTTTCAGTATCTTTTGCCAAAAGTAAGCAGACTACTCGACGCCACCTGTGTCCTAATCGGGAAACTTACCGACCAAAGTCGGTATCGAGATTTACTCCAGCATCCCCTTAACGACGTAAAACAACAAAAATTCAATTAAAACAAAAGTAAACTTGACTCACCTGTAGTAGATGACAAGGCCGTCCTCAAGGGTAATTTCCGGAAAGTTGTCGGGCGTCGTCGACTGGCGAGTCCAATCGAGATGCAGCACCATCAAATCACTTGGTAGTGAACTCTTGCCTTTAGCTATCTCGAGGTTCTCCTCTGGTATTCCCGACAATTCCGATAACTTGAAAAACAAAACAAAAAAGTTGCTACTGGCGTATTCGCAACTGTGACTTTCTCATCACATTTGTTACTGGCGTAAAGTTTTAATCTCGAATTTATTGGAGTATAGTGACAAACTACACGAATAGAAATTTGGCAATTTCGCACATTAATTGTAATCTACATTTCTCGCTATAATTTGTCAAGAACGCATTTTTAAATTCGAGTTTAAGCTACGAGCCGCACCCGCACTTCATATCTCTCCTTCGTTTTGTTGGTATTATTGTCGCCACTGCGATAATTTGATAAGTCAGATTTACATTTCAGTTATTCATATTCCAAAAGTTTCGAACCTTATGGTGTGTATGAGGCCTCCGCAGGATTTGACATTCGTATAAAAAGCTATGCGAGTGATAAAAACTATGATACGATGAATGTATGAGTGTTTATAGTCTAACATCATGACTGTGAATGACCTCAAATATTTTTTTTTTCTTGCAATTTTTACTTTCTTTTTAATCTAACATATGGTGTGAATATTCATATTATATTTCTCATTGAAAACTGCTCAAGATAATTGATAGTAGTTCTTTTGTTTACTGAATGTGTAACGTAATCCATATTTCAGGCAATATAAATTTTTCACAACAGACGGTTGCATAAGTCTTATGTGAGTGATTGAAAAGACCACAAAATCTTCTCTGTACTAAATCTCTTGCTGTTCACTGCTCATTTGCTGGTAATTCTATCTGTATGTATCATACCAAAACATAATAACTTTTATATTAGCTTGCGATCCAAAAATTTTATTTATTTTTTTCAATATTTCAGGTAAAGTGTCAGAAGCAGTGAAGATTTTGGATTGAATTTCAATACCAAAACTACATTTTAAATGCAGAAGGCACACGCCAAATTTCACTGCGGTCCACAGCTTTTAACTACAGTTATTGTGTTTTCGGACGATACAGACAGACAGACAGACAGAAATGAGTGAATGTCTTTTTTGGAACCTAGGACACTCAAAACATGTGTTTCCATCAAAATCTGAGTCGAATTTTTGTTGGATTGCAATACTTTCTCTTTTACATACTCCGTATGTGATGGGAAAGTAAAAAATGAGCTAAGTTCTTATATTTTACTCAGTTTGTTCGATATGCTACTCAGATATGTTAGTTAAAAACGAGCTAAATGCGATATGCTACTCTATATGTTGGGATATTATGTGATAATTTTGATAAAAATTCAAAAGTCTAATATATCGACATGCAATTTAGCACTCATGAAATTTTCTGCCCAACTGTAATTACGAACAAGATCGTTCGCTAATAAGTTTGAAAAATAATGCAGCATATTATTTAAAACGAGGTTTCGGCGAATGCAAAATTATGTTGTCCGTTAATTGAGAAAGCTTCCGAGTGTTTTATATTTTCACCTTTTCGCGAACTTCGGCGATGGACTTTCCGCTGACGACAAGCTCCTGAAGGGGTCCAACTTGGCCGTTGGGCGTTCGTCTCTCTCGCCTAGCGAATATAACAACATCGTTCTGATCGGTAACCGGCTCTTTGTCTGGCAATTCCTGAACGATTATCTCGTATGGAAAGTAGAGGTTAAGATCCTTGAACCTTTGATCGTCTAGAAATACTTTGGCCGCTGTTTTGTAGTTCTTTCTCCTCAATCGGCATCTCTCGAATGGTATATCTATGAAAAACTTTTTTTTGAGCTCAGCGAGAATTTCTTTCTTCGTCTGTCCAACAGTTGCGTCTTTCGAGACTATCCACTCGCAGAGAAATCTGAAAGGCTGCGTTAAGAATGACAAAAAAAATATCGAATTATACAAGAGAAAGTAAGTTTCGATAGATCAACGTGGTATATTTCAATTAACAAGATGAATCGAGTGTTGAATAATAAGACTTTTGCATTTTTTTTCAAGCCTAATTACCTCTGATTCGTGGTCGAGAAGTAACTGATGTATCTTGACTTTGATTTCACTGCTTCGAAGTGCGCGTCCCAATTTGAGATACAACATTTCGCCATCTTTATGGAAGCTTAATGTTAAACGGTTGCACTCCATTTCTCTTTCCGCCTGTCGGTAAATTTTGAAGTACTCCATCGGGACACCGACATAAGGTTCCAACAATTTTTTTAATGTACCGTGGGTCATTCGTTTGTCAACGAGAATCCTTAGCAATCTATCGGGATGTCGTGTAACTCTGCAATAGTACTTTTTCGGATCATCGATGTCCCAGTTTTCTTGCTCAGTGTGATGAAAGAGCTCGAGTTCGACACCAGCCAGTGGATAATCGTCATCTTCGGAGGCATCGCCTTCGCCCACGAGTGTTCTATCGCTGTAACTAAGACTACTGTCTTCGCTGTTGCTCTGTTCAGGCGTGTGCCACTCTTCACCCTCGGTTGCACCTTGAGCGCTCGGTGGACTCGTCGTTTCACTCCAAAGTCCACCAAATTCTTCCGATTTTCCAGCGGCTGTTGTGTCGTTCATTTCCGGTTTTTCCTCATCCGTTAACGTCATCGATGTCGAAGTCGGCGGCGGAGGCGGCGGAGGTGGTGGCGGTCCTTCACTCACCGGCGACGCTTTTGAGGGACCATTTGTGAGCGGAACTTCCGTAGCCTTTTCTTTCATTTTCCCCGCGAGCAATGGGATATTCGATTCTCGAAGTGCCTCTGTACCAACAAGTTATTAAGTAAAATTAATCTCAATAGAACTGTCCCGAAATTGTAATAAATAATAAATCAGTTTTAAATCAATTAAACATTTTTCTTAGATTTTGGATGTATAGACTAAAAAGATTTCTCCAAAGAAGAAGATATACCATTTGATTTTACATGAATAGCTTAAACTCTTTCAGAAAACATACTGAAAGAGCTTAAGGGGATGCTCGAGTAGATTTTTTTACCGACTTTAGTCGGTAAAAATAGGCGATTTCGTAGTAAGGTAAATGTCCCAGTAATCGACCATGTACCAGTAATCGACCAGTCTGTCGTAAAAGAGTGATAAATAAGACTATGAGTGCTTTTCGACGCTTAAATAAATTAACAACACTTCCTCCGATTTATGTACAATATTATATGAAAATTTGAGGCTTGTAAAATCACAACAGTGATAATAAGAAAATCGTAAACTTGCAGTGACCGGGCCGAGCGTGAGTTCGTCGAAATCCTTGATATGGAGGTTAAGGTGCGTCTCGTGACATTTAGTTAAATTCTGCGATGCACGAAGACTTTGGCTGAGTAAGTTTAATTTGATATTACATATGAAGAATCTGGTATTACGAAATGAATATGATTTTATCGTAAAATTGTTGTTTGTGCAAAAAATCGCGGAGGTCGATAACTGGTTCAGAAAAACACATAAATGTCCGGGTAATCGACCTACTGTCGATCACTAGGACAAAATTGTGGATAGAAAATTAGTGTAAATCGCGTATTGTTTTTATGAATTAGATGATAAAAAATAATGTAACAATTCATTCATCGATCGAACTGTACGAGGAGTAGTTATGGACAGGGTATTGGGCTCTCTATAAATAATTAAGCAGCAAAATAAATCATGTCAATAACTGGGCCATGCATATGTCCATGACTGGGTCATATCATGTCATGGGTCGTTTACTGGGCAAACCGTGACGTTAGTATGTCCTTGAGTGGGACATTTGCACATCTCAAGTTTTATGTTAATTTTTTATTACAAGAAGATAAGGTAAACCAAAAGTTAACCGTTCTATTTGTTGACAAGATTATACTGATTCTTTATAACCTACAATGACAGTTATTGACGTCTTAATTTGTGACATTTCTTAACGTGTCGATTACTAGGACATATAACGGTCGATTACTGGACCAACTATAACTTAAGTATGTCGATGACTGGTACATTTACACTTCTGAAGCTTTAGAATAAGTTTTCTCTACTTCTCTACTTCTCTAATAAGATAAGTTACGAAAATTTTTGAGGTTCTTATTTTTTCATACGACTATTCTGATTCATTATTACCTAGAATGAACATTTTTTGTATCTTAATGTGAAAGTTACGTTTTTATAAAGTCGGGCAATTTGGTTAACGTGTCGATCACTGGGACGTTTACCTTATACACTAATCATCGAAAATATGCTACAAATATGCGTCAAATTTTGCAGGGCTGTAATAAAAACATTCATGCTTGGGTGTCCGGTCGAATTACTGTTCAAAACATACAAGAAATGTAAGAAATTGTATATTACTGAAGCTCTCAAAAACCAATATGGCCGCGCGAAATGTCAACATGTCCATTGAGGTAAGATATAAACGTTTCTGGAACTCAGATGTGTTAAATCAGACCGGACACCAATTCTTTGATTATTCCTGAACCTTTCAAAACCGTCGGAATGTCGATTACACAAACCAAATCCACGAATAGTGTATACTACGATTGCAAAGACTGTTTGCTTTTCGCACAAACTCAGAGCTGGTAAAGAGCATGAATATAGTTCCGTCATTAGGAGACAGGTGGCGCTGTTTACTTTTGGCAAAAGCTCTGAGCCTCTGCAATGCGACCGTAGTATACACTATATATGAATTTGGCTTGTGTAGTTAACATTCTGATGATTTTGGAATATTTAGAAATCATCACAGAATTGTCGTCCGGTCTGATTTTACATATCTAATTTCCAGAAACAATTATATCTTACAGCAAAGATCTGTTGACATATGGTGTGCGGTCATTTTGCTTTCGGTATCTTTTGCCAAAAGTAAGCAGACTACTCGGCGCCACCTGTGTCCTAATCAGGAAACTTACCGACCAAAGTCGGTATCGAAATCCGCTCCAGCATCCCCTTAAGGGGATGCTCGAGTAGACTTTTTTACCGACTTTGGTCGGTAAAAATAGGCGATTTCGTAGTATACACTAATCATCGAAAATATGCTACAGATATGCATCAAATTTTGCAGGGATGCAATAAAAACATTCATGCTTGGGTATCCGGTCGAATTACTGTTCAAAACATACAAGAAATGTAAGAAATTGTATATTACTGAAAATCTCAAAAACCAATATGGCCGCTCGAAATGTCAACAGGTCCTTTGAGGTAATATATAAACGTTTCTGGAACTCAGATGTGTTAAATCAGACCGGACACCCATTCTTTGATTATTCCTGAACCTTTCAAAACCGTCGGAATGTCGATTACACAAACCAAATCCACGAATAGTGTATACTATGATTGCAAAGACTGTTTGCTTTTCGCACAAAGTCAGAGCTGGTAAAGAGCATGAATATAGTTCCGTCATTAGGAGAGAGATGGCGCTGTTTACTTTTAGCAAAAGCTCCGAGCCGCTGCAACGCGACCGTAGTAATCCATAACTATATATGGATTTGGCTTGTGTATTTAACATTCTGATGATTTTGGAATATTTAGAAATCATCACAGAATTGACGTCCGGTCTGATTTTACATATCTAATTTCCAGAAACAATTATATCTCACAGTAAAGATCTGTTGACATATGGTGTGCATTCATTTTGCTTCCGGTATCTTTTGCCAAAAGTAAGCAGACTTCTCGGCGCCACCTGTGTCCTAATCGGGAAACTTACCGACCAAAGTCGGTATCGAAATCTGCTTCAGCATCCCCTTAAGCTATTCACGTAAAATTAAATGGCATATTTTCTTTTTTAGAGATATCTTTTTATTCTATATAGCGAAAATCTAAGAAAAATTGTTATCCTCTTATATTTTTATTGTATTATGTGTTATATACTTTCGATATCTGTTTTTCCAGTCATCATAAAATTCTATTTTTATATGTACATATTTTCTTAAACATTTATATTTTTATCTTTTGTTTGAGCGACGAGCTCTTTATACCTGCACCTTGTACATTTACACGCGGGCAGTATGTTGCCTTCTGTAAAATTGTACAGTGCCAATGATGGTCTTTTGTTTAAATAAATAAATTTTAAAAAATAACAAATAAAAAACAATGGGCACAACAAGTTTGCAAGCGTCGTTAATTAGTTTAATGAGATTTCGGACATTACCTTCACTCGTGTCCGGCAGTTCGACATTGAGCGAAATCAATCCACCGAAAATCTCCATTATTTCGTCGAGACCATCTTCGATTGAATTGGGCGTACTAGCATCGAAACTCGTTGGAACGAAAATTTTGTTGCCGCTACCGAAGCCCTCATCCATCAGTGAACTGTCGTTCTTTGTTATTAGCCTAGCATTCGGGTTGTTCGGGTATTGTACAATAAGATGTATGTCCTTGGGCTTAATGCCGATTATTTGACTTAATTGTATCTTGTACTCGCTGACCGTTTGCGTTAGCAGGCCACGCACGTTTATCGGCCCTGTTACCACTTCCTTTTTCGCAACATCGACGACATATACCTTGGACCCGACACCTGTAAAAACAATATTCTAATATCTTCGTAAGACATATTTATGAGGCATTCCAGCGGTTATCGATAGGGACGCGACCCTCGTTTTCGTTCTAGTCTTAAAAATTTTGTTTGCGGACCCAGAATTTACTGTAAAAAATTCAAATAGATAGTCGACGTAGTTTTTGAGAAATTCAAATTTTTAGTAATTACACTAATTTAAAAATTTTATTTACAGGAGAATTTTATTTTTAGCTGCTAATCTAGACTGCTCCCCATTTTCGTTCTGGTCTCAAAAATTTCGTTTTTGAACACAAAATGTACTATAAAAATAAAAAATAAAATCATCGACGTACTTTTAGAGAGATTCAAGTTTGGGGTATTATTTTACTTTTTTTTAAATTTTGTTTTATTTTTAGCTGCTAATCTAGTTCTCGCCCCACGCCGGGCCTTGGTTAAAAAATTTCGTTTTTAGATACAAAATTTACTGTAAAAAAAAGTCGTCGATGTACTTTTTGAGAAAATCAACTTTTAGGTAATTAAAAAAAAATTTAAAGTCTAAAAAAATTCTAGATTGTTTTTTTATATTGCTCTACAATATCTCAAAAGAAAAAACAATTTTTTAAATATGAGGGTCGCAACCCTGTCGATAACCAGTGGAATGCCTCTTATACACACAATTGATTTGAAATTCTTCGAAAGACAATTAATTTGTTATTGCAAGATTTTTCGAAAATATGCATACCGCCAGGCTTATAGGTCTCGAATTTTTCGTCCTTATCGCGAATTTCCATAAGCAGCTCTCGGCGATCGCCGAGAATAGATTGAATCGTCTCATCCTCGCGACCTTCAAAGCTGCACTCGATCATTCTGGTGGTTTCTTGGTAAGTAACCAATCGAGCCTGATCCCGTGGAACGATGGTGTTGAGACACAGATTCTGATAAGCACGTGCGGTAAGTTCGCCCCAAGTTTCGCCGGGTCGACAATAAAGTCTTATAAGCGCCATCGATCTGTCGTCCTCATCTGGACGACGACATACAATCTTTAGTTTGTACATCTGTGTCAAGTTCTCGCGATAGTTTGCATCCTGATTCTCCTGCATCTTTGCAAGGAGTTCCTGAAATTAATTAATAACAATTACTACATTATTCTGCAATAAAATAAATGTGTCAATATCCGAGAGAGTGTTACGCCAAGTACGTCACATGTATTTAGAATAATTAACTAACTACGGTGGAGTTTTGTCTGATTAATCGTGAAAACGAATATATCAAATCATTACAATTATTTATTCAACTAAAACACAAAAATAATCACATAAAGAAAAACATCGCGTATTATTATTTTTTAAAAATACGATTTAACTCAGTTAATGGACATAAATATTATTTGTTATTGAATAATCAAGTCACCGCTGTGACAAAAACGAGAAGTAATAACTAGTGCCGTTTAGGCCAATGAAAAATTAAGAAAGACTCACTCAGAGTATCACTGTTAGAAATTTTTGTATGAAAATTAATATAAAGTATTGGAATTTTTTTTCGGATCCGCGTATATTAAATTTAATAAACAAATGTTAATTAAAATACAAAAAAATTGTTGTATAATTAATATACAGTATACTAAACATTTCATAAAACTAGTGGTTACAATATAATTATTGAAATCTTACAACATATCTGTATATTAAATGACATTTAATATACCGTATCTGGAAAAGAATTAATACATATATTAATCTTCAAAATATTTTCAACAGTGAACAGTTATTAACATGTTAATCAAGCAAAGACAAAAATAAGACTGACTATGAAAATTAGTGAAGCACAAAAGAACAGTGAGCGGATGGTTAGCGTCTGGATGCACTCAATATAAGGAAAGAATAAAAAGTTTTGAAGTCGAAACGCAAAACTGAAAATATAATTAATGAGAAAAAATACCCAGGACGTAACAAATATAAAGAGAATACTTCGTACTTGTAGATGTTTGGGAAAATCTTTGACCTGCATCGGCAGTGCATTTCTCACAGGATCGATTTGTCTGTACATGAGCATATAAGCGTTGGTGCTGCTGCTGTAAACACCACTGTAATATGCTCTTGTTGGACCACCGCCATATGTTTTTTGTATATCATCGTAGGTTATCTATCAAAAAAATTAAGAAAAATTATTCAAAAACTTCTTTGCTTAATAAAAGCTTTCCTATTATTTGATTGCTGCTCACCGGAGAGACATTCTGATCGTTAAAGCATAGCCATTCGCCTGTTCTAAAATCTTTTATGTAAGCGTAATAGTGTCCGCCGCTCGCGCTTCCGCTATGAATCATTATAGAGAAGAGTTCATATTCATAAGGTCCTTTTGGCGGAGGTGGCGGCGGTGGTGGCGGCGGTCGATTGGCCTGATTCTTCTCGTTATCGCTGTCGTTATCGTTATCGTTATCGTGATTGTGATTGTGATTGTGCGTGCTACAGCTTGAGGTCGATGGCCCGTTGCTTAAATCGATACCCGAATCATCATCGTGATCGTTATTCGCCGAATGATCGCTCACAGACATGCCATTTTCGCTGCTGGGCGGCGGACACTTATCATTCAATGAAACGCTCTCCGTTGTCGAAGTTTCCACGCACTTGACCACCTCTACCGACGCGTCCACTTCGTCCTCGTTGCACCCTTGCGAATTCTCATTCTCCGTCGACAGAATGAAGGAATTCAAGTTGAGAACATCCGGGAACGTAACCCTATTTTTACAACAAGCATTGTCAACATGTTCTCACATTTTCACTCAATTACAAATCAACAACAAATATGCTAATGATTTTGCGTGTCCTGGCATCTTATAATAATTACATCCTCAACATTCTAGATGTACTCAATTTTAGTGATGCGGACAAGCGAGAAAAAGTCGAGATCAAAACTAAGTCTCGGAATTTGAGAGCTTGATTGTCATTTGAATTCGAGATTATCGACATAGCAAGATTTTTTTCTCGTTCTCGTCTTGAATTTCGCTCGAAATCTCGTCTTGACAGACGGATATTGTTTTTCTTTCTTTTCCTATTAACTTCGGTGTTTTAGAATTATTTCCGATGATATTAACGTTTCAGAAAATGAATAACGCTAAGAATAGAATAAATTGTGTAATTATTTATGTTAAATATCAGGTGTTGTTATTGTAGCCTTGGATCAATTAAATTATTAAATCACTGGAGTTCATCCACCGCTACATTAAGGAGGTTGAAGCGCTCCACACTAGTAAAATCAGTGCTACATTTTTAAAAGCGTTTCTACAATTTGAGATGGTTTAATAATCTGTTCCAAGGTGTTAATCACATAGCAGCATTAGTTATTGATATTCAAATACATTCATAGCTGTCATATGAACAGTAAATCGATAAATATCTCCAAATTTCCGATGTCATGTTTTTTCATCCAGTTTTGTAAAAAGGTAAACCGTAATATCAGGCCGATTATGACGAAACATAGCTCATTTTGATCAGTGGAAGATCCTTAATCGATTGACCGTCCAGATTTTCTATAGTATCAGGCGTTCAAAAGTTACAGCCATTTGTATACTTGATGTTTGGTTATGATAGGATAAACAAACGGTTGTATCTTTTGAACTACTAATACGATTTTAAAAAATGGACGGCCAATCGATAGAATATCTTTTAGTAAACAAAATGAGCTATTGGTCGTCATAATCGGACTGATATTACGGGTTACCCTTTTAAAAAACTGGATAAAAAAACATAACATCGGAAATTTTCAGATATTGATCGATTTACTGTTGATATCACAGCTATGAATGTATTTGAATATCAAGAACTAATGCTGCTATGTGATTAACACCTTGGAACAGATTATTAAACCATCTGAAATTGTAGAAACGCTTTTAAAAATTTAGCACTGATTTGACTAGTGTGGGGCGCTCTAACCTCCTTAAAGGTGCAGATCACGTTTTTTTATTCAATATTAAAGAGTTTTTTCACTTCGTAGAACTATGCTAACGTTCTGAGGTTCCAGGATGACGGTTTCTTAATGATAGACGTTTAGATCAGTTTTTAAGTAGATCTCATCATGTACAGGACACCTTTTGACGTCTAAGTCAGTTTTCAAGGGGTATTCCATGCGTAGCTTGTCTACGATGATATCCAGAATTTCAGAACAATCCGATGACAACCGTAGTCCTTGTGTAATTCGAGACTCAAATCCATTTTCACATAGTTGTGCTTAAACTCGACCTGAACCATGGAATCTATGGAGACGACGTATCAGAACATCGTTCTGATATGTATTTAATTTCATTGACCAAGATTTCCGTGATTCAACGAAACTTTTTCGCTCGTTGTAGTCCTTTCACACCAGACAATCAACGTTTAAAGCCAACATTTCGGAAAGCTGTTAGGCACACAATTTCATTTTGGTGATCGGTGGCAGAGCCTAACGGAACATATCCTATCGTATTGTGCGATACTGTCGCGCATTCACAACTATAACGTAGCCTCTATTTTTTGGACAGTTTATCTGTCATAATTTCGATTGAGCGAGATCGAGATAATCTCGTCTCAATCCGCATCACTACTTAATTTAGTTCAATTATTAAAGTTATGCTTACTCATCATTCAGCTTGATCCTGTGGAAGGTGTTATAGTCGAAATCGAAGCGTTTAAGATGAAGCGTAAGAAGATACGGAAACTTGGTGAACTTTAAGCCCTTGTGAGCATCGCACTTTTTGTTACATGTGTCACAGTGATACTGATTTGTACCGTCGAGGGTCTCTGGTTGAACGAAAGCGTCCAACGCCTCTTGCTGTGGCAATCAATGGCATTAATAAATAGTAAATAAATTTTCACGTCTTCGCAATATAGTATTCGTTAAACAACGATATTTATTTGCTTACCACACTGTTGTACGCTACATTGCTGCCGAAGGGTCTCACGGGCAGTGGAATATCGAGAAAAGTATCTTCCCTTGATTTTTCCGTGCCGCATTCCAAACACTTGACGTAATCGATCATCTTGCCTACAGCATCAGCACCAGCAATTCGATTAATTATGCATTACTTATTAATTATTCCAATTACGAGATGAGCAAATTAACGATTGAGCTTTTTCAGCGTCACCTTCGTAAAGTCGATTGATGAGATCTGCCTGTTCGGTGTTTTTAAATTTTTGTTCCAGTGCGTCAAACATTACTCTGCAGAGCTCTTGAATGTCGTGTTGTTGCCAAGCTTCTGTCGAATCCCAGCCGAAGCTTTTTGTCAACGATGTTGTTTCTATAGCATTTTTTGACGACGTCTGTAACAAGAGTAAAATAAAAAACTATAACGATTCAAAAAGATTTCCGCTGGTTCGAAATATTTTCAGGATTCCCGAAAACAGACCTGCAGATTGAGAAATAATTTCTGCAACTGATAAGGTATGCTGTTGGCTTCGTCCTTTTCAGATCCATTGAGGTATTCCCAGTTGTACAGAGCGTTACGAAATTCCGGTGTCATGTACAGCGCTTGAAGGAGACTATTTAGGTAGCAGGTCATCGCCTGATTCACCAGACCGACATAAGCTTCAACATAACAAATGATACGTTAAAGAATATTAATTTGGACAACATATTCAAGAATAATTCTAAATAAGCATTGTCACTAATTTATCGAAAGTTACTAAGCATTGTACCAGAAATTTTTTATCGGCAATTTATGTGTCCTTAAATATCTCTGTGAAAACATTGCGCAATGATTCATCACTCACCATTTTCGCTACGCCGATTTAGCTCAACATCCTGCTGCTCAACATGTCCTTGTTCCTCCGTTTGTTCTGTTTCGAGAAATTGGCCAAAGAAACAAAAGAAAATAAAGAAAAATCGTTAGGTTGGGTTTATTCTCGGGGATGCAAATGCAATTATTTATTTTAATAATACCCTGTAGATTTTAATTTTCCGTGCCAAAGTTGATGGAACTATACCTAGCGCATATTATTCACCATTTCGATCGCTTTTATTTCAATGAAAAATATATTAATCCCGCAAAAAGGCTTTTTATAAATGAAAAAACTTTTAGTGGGAAAAAACAAGAGTCAAAAACACGATGAATCTACGATATGTCACATCGCGATCCTCACAAGAATAATTCTAAATAAGCATTGTCACTAATTTATCGAAAGTTACTAAGCATTTTACCAGAAATTTTTTATTGACAATTTATGTGTCCTTAAATATCTCTGTGAAAACATTGCGCAATGATTCATCACTCACCATTTTCGCTACGCCGATATGACTCAACATCCTGCTGCTCAACATTTCCTTGTTGTTCTGTTTCGAGAAATTGGCCAAAGAAACAAAAGAAAATAAAGAAAAATCGTTAGGTGGGGTTTATTCTCGGGGAAGCAGATGCAATTATTTATTTTAATAATACCCTGTAGATTTTAATTTTCCGTGCCTAGTTGATAGAACTATACCTAGCGCATATTATTCACCATTTCGATCGCTTTTGTTTAAATGAAAAATATATCAATCCTGCAAAAAGGCTTTTTATAAATGAAAAAACTTTTAGTGGGAAAAAACAAGAGTCAAAAACGCGATGAATCTACGATATGGCACATCGCGATCCTCACCACTTTCGACTTTTGCCGCCATATCGTCGAATAACTTCCTCCTATCCTCCGCGCGTGTGAGCTTCAGACGGCATGAGCTAGGGTAAAATTGTGGTGAAGCCGAGAATGGATCTGGAAATTAATAACGTTTTCAACTTTTTTCTAATGCCCTCAATTTAACAATCTACTAGCTGTACGCAACAAAGTGGCCGATTTCCACTTTAATTATTTGTCTTCCTTCAATTTTAAAACCATCCATTTAATTCCCAATCGAAAATTTAAAAACGTGGCGATAAGAAAAAAAACGGTAACAAATCGAAGTCAAGAAAAATTTCTAATTCAATTTAAAAAAATGCCGGTTACATGAATATTTAAAAAATCTTTTAGAGAATGTTATTTATTGTTCTTGTTATATAAATATTCTATTTTTTTTATAAACATATGATTTTGTAAACAATTTTTTAAACGTTTTTCCATTATTTTTCAAATGTTAATATATAATAAAAAAAATTGCGTGTTGGCAAAACAAACGATCAATATGTTGAATGAGAAAAAAAAACAAAATCTCTTTAAAATTTACCAATGAATGTTTTTTTGTAACTAATTCATCGAAAACTTTTTGATCTCAATATTACTCAATATCAATATTCTTAGGATCTCAAATGAAGCTGATTTTTTATGTTATCGCCATTATGTAAATTCTGATTGAATCAAACTTTTTGTTGGCACCGTTGTAATGCGTTTAAAAACATTTTTTATTTTCCTCTGCCACTGATGTAATGAATCTTTTTCATTCCTGCCATTCTCATCTATAACTGTTTTCGCGTCATTTACTTAACTCATTTCATAGCCTAAGCAATTTCGTGGTAGCCGTTTTTTTCCGGAGAAAATTCCCTGACTTTTCCCTGACTAATTTATCATTTTTCCCTGACCGAAATTTTAAGGACATCCACTAAAAAATGTATAACGCGAATAAAAAAAATGTATTAGAAACAGATACGTGTTTTTGATAAGTTATTTATTTCTCGATCAACAACGAATAGTACTTTTGAAGATATATTTTCTCTTTCAAAACTTAAACGTTCTTTGGTATTATAATGCTTTAAATCCGATTAAATACTGATGTGAAGTGTAATACTTATTTTAGTAATATATAACACTTTTTTAACTTTTTTGTTGAGTGCTTTGATTTGTTCGAATAGATTTATGTTGTAATGTTTATATCAATTTTTATTTGTTTTTTTTTCTTCTCAAATATTTTTCGGTTGTTTTTTTTTCTAACTCTTTCTTTTATGGATTTTTATTCAGTTATTGAAACTTTGGCAACAATCTACTTTTTCCCTGACTAATTTCGATATTCCCTGACTTTTCCCTGATTCCCTGATCCATTTTTTTATTTCCCTGACTTTTCGCGGTTTTCCCGGCTTTCCCTGACCGCGTCCACCGTAAATTTGTAAATCGTTTTGGATTTCACGGACCTACGCGCCTGATGAAGTTATCTTTGGGGAAAATTCGAGAGAAAATTGTTCTCACCCTCAAATACTTCATCCTCGAGTTGAATCATTTTTCTAGCCAGATACTCTTTTCGTAGTAGTACACCTGGCTTGCGGTCGAATATTATTGGTGTCGTCGTTGTAGTAGTCGTCGTCGTGGTCGTCGTCGTCGATGCCGCCGCCGTTGTCGTCGGTGTCGTGGTCGGCGAATCCGCCGGTTCCGTAACGAGCAGCATTACTGTAGCGAGGGATGACAAGTCGACGCCGACCTCGGTCAACTTCCTCGGGTCCTTATCGTTCAATTTGATCTGTTTGAGAAGTAAAAAGAAAGAAAAAAAAACGTAGAATAAATACGTAAATCAGTTACATATTGTCGATTCGATGATCCTCGGAAGATCCTTTGTACGTTTGTACTGTTTTAGCTTTTTGTGTTTTTCGTGGTTCATGATGATTATTAAAATGTCATTAAAATATGAAGAATTAGCAACCGACAGCAGTGGACGCGCGGTCGGTTTGTGGCTTCGGGAATCCCCAGAGTTAAGGATGTTCGACTGTTTCACACTAGTCAAATCAGTGCTAAATTATTGGAATTGTTTCATTTAAGTTTAATGCATTAAATAACTGTAGTCGAGCGTTGATTTGATCGAGAGAAAAATGAATAGTAACGGTTTTGCATAAAGATTAACTGATTAACGTTACTTTCCGATGGGATACATTTTCGTCGAGTTTTTTCCAAGAATAATCTATAATTTTTTGCCAATTTTGATGAGTGATGGCTCATTGTCTTTCTTAAAAGATGCTCTACAAATTGACCGGCTGGATATTTGATATTATTGATCGTTTAATAATTATAGCTATTTGTTTATGAAAGTATTTTGATTTTTGTTAAACAACAGGCTATAATTATTAAACGATCAATAATATCAAATATCCAGCCAGTCAATTTGTAGAGCATCTTTCAAGAAAGAGAATGAGCCATCGCTCATCAAAATTGGCAAAAAATAATAGATTATTCTAGGAAAAAAATGAAAGAAAATGTATCCCATTGGAAAGTAACGTTAATTAGATAATCTGTATGCAAATCCGGCACTATTAATCTTTCTCTGGATTAAGTATACATGCTTTAATTCGAACTACTCTCTACTATTTTTATTTAATGCATTAAACTTTAATGAAACAATTACAAAAATTTATCACTGATTTGACTAGTGTGAAATAGTCGAACATCCTTAAGCAGCATTATTTGCGGCCATAACTTGGAAGAGTGACCGTTTAGCCGTGCACTGGTTTGCGCGCCAACTGCTGAGCGGTAGGCAGTTTTTCTGGATTTATAATATATTCTCATACAGTAGAAACTCAGTAAAAATAAAGCCGTCTGTATCGTTCAGGTTTTCCGCAGTTTCCCTGTGCCCTCGTGTAAATGCGATACAGTAGTGCATTAGGATGAGTGACTGCGGACAAAACTCTAGAGGGGCCTCTATAAAGGAACGGGGAAAAGGGGAGAGGGTAAACGTAAAAGCCTGAAGAAGACATACGGAAGAAACCAATAATATGAAGAATAAGCAATTTTGCTAATGATGAATTAAATAATAATTGGTTACAAGAATTTGTTATATAAAAGATTTCAAGTAGAATGTCGCCGACTGAGAGGTGGTCGTTTTTTTTTAGTTTGAAAACAAGAGAAACTTTCGCGTTGCAACTGAAAAATGGCGCTAATGGTAAATCTGTTTGTCGATTAAGATTTTCGGGTGTCTGTGTTTCATGTCAATTCTGTCAGACGCATTCGCCGAACACCTTGTTCCTTCTGCATCGTAATAATAGGCCAAAGGAGCCGGGCTCGTGGTGGGCCTCGATCAGTCGATAAAGCCCAGTGATCGTCGTCGTCGGACCAATCTCGAGTTTCGTATGGGCAACGCCACATATGGTGAGGTCCAGTACCTCGATGAAAACCGACGGGCCCTCACCGTCCACGCACGGCATTTTCTGCAATTCGAATAACAGAAAGAACAACACACGCACACCCACTCGGCACACTTAATAGTTGAACGCACGTTCATCATACATCAGTGCTACGTGCAATTTATCTTTTTTCTTTTATTATCTATTCATTTTCTACGGGAATATACAGCAGACATTGTCGTGATTACTGCGAGGATCGAACTAACTGCTCTCACTTGGAATCCAACCAAACTAAACTAAATAAATCGAGACAACAATTAACGACAACAATTAAAAGAAATTCCACGTGCGATATAATATTATCGATAGCGAATTAACCATCGAGCGGTCAAAGAGCTCATAGACTAGTCAAATAAGTACTCTATATTCATAAAAACGTTTCTTTAAACTCTTGTCCATTAAATAATAGTCGATGGGGAGAAATTTCAAACGAATATTAATGTTATGATGTACGACTTTGGAGAAGTTACGATTTTACTTTCAGTCATTTATTCTATCAATTATTACAAGAGCGAAACAATAATTTTATAAAGAGATGTCCATTGTTGTGTGTAAATATTTAATGCCATCAAACGCTCAGGTTTTAAAACGGACAAATTTAAATTTAAGGATGTTCGACTTGTTCACACTAGTCAAATGAGTGCTAAATTATTGGAATTGTTTCATTTAAGTTTAATGCATTAAGTGTAGTGGAGCGTTGATTTGTATTAAAGCATGTAGACTTAACCATTTGATGCACACATTTTTATTTTTAATAAGTTACTTTTATTTAAAATCGAGAAAGAAAACGTTGAAATATTTAAAAAATGATAATAATCTAGGTGGGATGTTAAACATCCCGCTGTGCATCAAAGGGTTAACCGAGAGAAAAATGAATAGTAACGGATTCGCATAAAGATTAACTGATTAACGTTATTTTCCGATGAGATACATTTTCGATCAGTTTTTTCCAAGAATAATCTATAATTTTTTGCCAATTTTGATGAGTGATGGCTCATTGTGTTTCTTAAAAGATGCTCTACAAATTGACCGGCTGGATATTTGATATTATTGATCATTTAATAATTATAGCTATTTGTTTATGAAAGTATTTTGATTTTTGTTAAACAACAGGCTATAATTATTAAAAGATCAATAATATCAAATATCCAGCTGGTCAATTTGTAGAGCATCTTTCAAGAAAGAGAATGAGCCATCGCTCATCAAAATTGGCAAAAAATTATAGATTATTCTTAGAAAAAAATGGAAGAAAAGGTATCCCATTGGAAAGTAACGTTACTTAGTTAATCTGTATGAAAATCCGGCACTATTAATCTTTCTCTGGATTAAGTATACATGCTTTAATTCAAACTACTCTCTACTATTTTTATTTAATGCATTAAATTTTAAACAATTACAAAAATTTAGCACTGATTTGACTAGCGTGAAATAGTCGAACATCCTTAAATATATCCATTACTAAGGATAAAATCCCGTAATGCTGTAATTATTTTCCACTACAGTTATTTAATGATTAACAATGAAGATAAGCTTGAAAAAAATATCCAATTGATTTGTCCAATCGCTCTACAGCTTAAGGTTAAATTCGTGCACGATAAATATATAAATAATATATTAAGGAAGAAGAGGAAGAGGAGGATGAGAGGGTCAAGCTTGAAGTGACGGATGTGCAAAAATAATTTAGCACCTGTTCTTCAAGCTCTGAGAGCGAGGACAGCCATTTGGTAATGAGCAACCTGTAAGTTGTTCCGGATGTAAAATCCACGCCAATTTCGGCAATCGTGAGATCTCGCCTCACGTACATCAGATCGACCTGTCGAATACGCACATAACACACAGAGTTAGTAATGAAACAAATCAGCAGTAGCTAAGCAGCGAAGCGTATTTGTAATTTTTTTTTCTTTTTCAAATTTGGGCCCTGAAGGAACCACCAATATCATCACCACCACCTTGTTTCTATCCCATTGAAGAATCAATCCAACGCTCCCGATCTTGTACTTGCACAAACGCAAAACTCGGGAAACGAGCTCGGCGACTCTCACGGATTGCGGCATCTTCAGGGTCTTCTTCGGTGGCTCATCCCCGCCTCCCACCAGATCCCAAATTTCGAGGGTCCCTTGACCCTCACCGGCCACACACACCATTTCTCTGCAATTACAGGATATAAGCATCGGACGGTGACACAAATTGACACGCGCTATGCTTAACTCCCGCCTTCTAATATTTTTTTTTTCTTTCCCCGGCAAACAAATGTAACCATTGAATTTTATTTTTCGTTTTCCACACATATTGAATAAAGAGTTGTAACCATTTCATTACCACGCCTTTATTTGTTCCATAAAACATATTTATCAAAGAAAAAATATTTATTTACCTTTGTTAATTTTTAAATAACTAAACGCTATCCTCGACGATCCGAGCAATGCTCTTATATAGTTATGGCAATAAAATTAATGCCTTTTTTCGATTTCAATGTGCTATCTTATCTCAGCGGTAATAAAAAATTTAACACAAAATTGAAAAAGCGTTTTTTTGGTTCTTTTGAAATTGTAGAGATTCACTAAAATGGCTTGGAAAAATTATGCAGTAGCGACTCCGGCGTGCGCTTATTTTCTTCCTTTAAAAATTAGGTATGTTGTATTTTGATTTTTTGTTTTTTTTTTTTTCGTCATTTTTCAAGTTGGACCGACGAAAGTGAAAGTTAAAACTAGATCAAGAAATAGAGTAAATTCGACAGTGATGCGCGCAGTTACAACTCTGATAAACATGTGTGGCAGTATCACCAGGTGCGAAGGAAATGATAAGCGTTAGTTGCGAATAGCTGCGAATTCCAAATGCGAGCGAACAATAACAAAAATTGCCATACTTATTAGTGTATTTAGTAGATATATGTTAGCTGAAGACTGTGTAACTCTACAATTTTAATCCATTTCCGGAAACAGAAAATTCATCAAGACATGATTTTTCAAAAGTGTAAAGGAAAGCATAAGAGACTTAATATAAATAGGATTATCAGATATTTCTTCAAAACTTTTTTTCAACACGCAATGGAGTAGATGAGTTTTTTCTTCCGAAATAGTCGGCGAAATGAAAATACAACACGTGTTTAAAGTTTAGCTTGGCAATAGAGAATATTAAACGTATAAACTCACGACTTTCTCTCGTATTTGGCACATTCGACTGCACATCGATTTAACACAAAAAAAGCGGAAAAAATCCCGGGCATGCTTAATCCACACCTGTTTTATTCTCGCACACAAAAATAATACAAAATTTAAGATACACAAATACCTACGCGAGAGAGAGAGAAACAATTGTAACCGTCTGGAAATTGTTACTGGCATAAAAAAGCTTATCGTAGATTCTTAGATCAAGATTTGGCAAAGGGCCATGCTAGAAGTTAGAAAATCAGTGAGATCTACGCAACGGACGGTGGATGCCCGCTCTGCAGCACGGCACTACTACACAGTATTGAGAGACTACTGTAGTAGCCTGCTCTGGCTATATTTAGATGGTCTAAACCAAGACTTGGAAAATGGCTCTAGTTCTCTCTCGCTCTCTTCATCTTTCTCAGCCATCCGAGTCATCCAGCCTCCCACTTCTATACCACACTTTGCCACTTTTGCTCCCACCCTTTGAGCCTCCATATACATTCAGCCCTCTATCAAATTTCAAATAAAATTAAGTAACAATGACAAAAAATATATATGCTATGTATAACAAAGCGATTATGATTTATCTTACCGGTGTTTTTCCAACTTTATGCCAGATCTTCTCTCCTATTCGTCTGTCAGAATTTTATCCCGTTGTTGTTTGTTGGGCTCATTAGCATCTGCGACACTTTATCAATAAACAATGTTTTTTTCAAAATCAAATGCTACATTTCATTATAAATGTAAATTAATAATAACAACAAACACTTGTTGCTCTTAAGTATTACACAAATGTGTTTTAAGCAAAAGTTCAATCTAATGTTAATATAAAAAAATTGTAACAACAAAAATTTGCAAATTTTTCTTACAAGGAAATAGAATTAAGTATTTTAAAAGTTTGTTGATAATTTTTTGATTTTGAGCGATTGATTGATAACTTTCCAGCTTTATTATTATTTGAATCAATGTTGGTGTATTGTCGATGGCTTAAATTTTATTTGAATCTCTCTCTTGTACTTAAATTTGAATCTAACAAAAATTTTGGTCTGGACTGTTTGAGTGTGTAAATTCATATCCTAAAGGTATGTTGATTGGTCCATGGAAAACTTAATATTTTTTTGTAGTAAAAAAAAGAAGAATGATACGTATATAGTTCCTGGATTGTGACTATCGAAATTTTATACTCCAAATTGTTTTTTGTGCTACATTTGCTGGCTTATTGCAAATATAACTCGACAAAATATACCTATTTTTATTGCCTAAACTATAAAATTAAGATGGTTCTGCTTTTTATCATTTTTTATTTAGACGCTTATTATATATTAATTTAAATATCCCAACTATCAAGACACGAAGTAGCGTCTCAATGCCAAGTCTTATTTAACTTAATATTTTTGCAAGAAATGTTTAGTGTGCGACTATTTAGTTTGCGAGCAATTTTTTTGCAATCAATTTTTTGTTTGCGAGGATTTTTTCTGCGTGCAGTTTTTTGTCTGTAAGGATTTTTTTTGGGAGCAATTTTTTGTTTGTAATAATTTTTTTTGGGAGCAATTTTTTGTTTGTAATAATTTTTTTTAGGAGCAGTTTTTTGTTTGTAAGGATTTTTTTTGGGAGCAATTTTTTGTTTGTAAGGATTTTTTCTGCAAGCAATTTTTTGTTTGTAAGGATTTTTTCTGCGAGCACCTTTTTGGTTGCAAGGATTTTTTCTGCCAGTAATTTTTTGTTTGTAAGGATTTTTTCTGCGAGTAATTTTTTGTTTGTAAGGATTTTTTCTGCGAGTAATTTTTTGTTTGTTAGGATTTTTTCTGTGAGTAATTTTTTGTTTATAAGGATTTTCCCTGCCAGTAATTTTTTATTTGTAATAATTTTTTCTGCGAGCAATTTGTAGTTTATAAGGATTTTTTCTGCTAGTAATTTTTTCTTTATAAGGATTTTTTCGGCGTATAATTTTTTGTTTGTAAGGATTTTTCTCTGCGAGCAACTTTTTGTTTGTAAGGATTTTTCTCTGCGAGCAACTTTTTGTTTATAAGGATTTTTTGTGCGAGGAATTTTTTGTTTGGAATCTTATTATCCAGTGAATAATGTTTGTGGAATTTTTTTTTACATGACTACATGAAATACAAAATTAACATGTTATTCTCATTATACATTCAATGCATATCCTATGATTTGCTATTAATGTTATTAAAACCTACATTAACATGTATTCTCGCTGGTTTACATAAAATAGAATTCACAAGCAAAAGCACGCAACTGTAAATTGGTTTCTATATAATTTTTTAGCCAAGATGTGTTAAAAAATTGTTTCAAGATTAACTTGGAAAACTTAAGAAATATTAATGTGACAAAAAGAGTTTGAAATCGGTCAGCGATCTCGGTAAGATCGCGAAAAATATTTGAATGAACGAACGAATGCCAACGAGTAAGTGGATTGGAATGTATTTTCATTGCCAAAAGAATATGAGCCAGGTAAACTCGCGTCAGACAGCCGGGAAAAAAAGTGTCTGATTGTTTGGGCGCGAGTAAACGAAGCGCTTTTTTAATAATCAATTAATAACTAGAATATTATTTGACGAAAATAATTGTGTGACTGACGAGAGAGAGACGATTTCGTCGGATTTTTATGATCGTCGTAATGTTTGAAAATAAACCGTGAAATGGCTGGCGTGATACTTGCAACGACTTTGATATGCGCCTCACGGTGTTCGGACCGCGAGGATTATCAACGATTATTAATGAGCCCAAAAGCTACTGGACATGTTTTTAAAACTCGTTGATATTTTGACTATTCCTATCCTTTTTAACTTACATAGTATCACACGTATTTCAATTACGCTCAAACTTGTCCTTACCAAAAGCATTGACACATGTGTAACAATCACTTTACGCCATATTTTCTGTAGTCGCTGAGCGCAGCGCTCGCAGAAACCCGCGAGCAGCGACATCAACACACGTTACAAATTTTCCGGCGGTATTTACAAATCTTTCGCGTTATAAACATATCTCTACGTAACTTAAAACTGTGTGGTGAAAAAAACCACATCTGGGTTAAGCGAACTACGACAATAATAGGAAAATAATCCGAGGACTCTTTATACATATTAAAAAACACAATTTTAAAAAACTGGATTACAGGGTTTCTGCTAGACCGGCGGATTATTCGAGTAATCGCTGCGGTTTCGAATAGAGGTCGCTCGAAGTATTTAAGAATCAGTCGAAAATATACATGTAGACTTACGTCCGTTGGAGTCTTTATCGGGAGCTCACAGAATACTTTTTTTTCGCGTTTCTTCTTCTCATGAATCTTGGGTTTCGCACTTTATGGCTATGGAAGTTCGGTTAGCGGCGGGTCTGATAACATCGAGATACTATTTCTTTTTCATATGTGTAATTATCGTTGTTTTCGTTTATACAAACTTTCATCAGCTTACTCTGCTAAAAATAAATGATAGAGAAATAAACGATTTAAAAAATTTCGATTATTCCGAATACGGATTTTGCTTCGCAAATTTACGAAGTACTATCATAAATTTATCATCGAATTCCTATATGTTTTTTTCATATAATATTATTCTAAATAATATAATTTTTGTGTTAAAGTACTGTCATAAATTTACGATCGAAATCCTATATGTTTCTTGCATATCATAATATTATTCTAAATAATATAATTTTTGTGTTAATGTACTGTCATAAATTTACGATCGAAATCCTATATGTTTCTTTCATATCATAATATTATTCTAAATAATATAATTTTTGTGTTAACATTTAATAATAAAAATCGATCGTAGGAGTAATATTAATAATATTATATTTTTCATTAAAAAAAAATGTTTCATCCATAAATCTTTGGATTCAAATATTTATCATATTCAAGATTAATTATGATAGAATTTCTATAGCTGTGAAACGATGAGAAGAGAAACGAGTCAATCAGCATAAAATTATTGTATAAATGATGATCGAAATTACGATCGAAATCCTGTATGTTTCTTGCATATCATAATATTAATCTAAATAATATAATTTTTGTGTTAACATTTAATAATAAAAATCGATCGTAGGAGTAAAATTAATAATATTACATTTTTCATTTAAAAAGACTGTTTCATCCACGAATCTTTGGATTCAAATATTTATCATATTCAAGATTCGTTATGATAGACTTTCTATAGCTGTGAAACGATGAGAAGAGAAACGAGTCAATCAGAATGAAATTATTGTATAAATAATGGAAAACTGTTTTATTTAAATCAGGGGTTTACGATAGATTATGATAATTCTTTCAGTCTAAACACATACGATTTATTTTTATATACTTTCTATAATTGAGAAACGATAGAAAATTATAGGATCACTTTATTGACGCCTCTTTGATTCCGAACGATTAATGTAAATCAAATATCTACTATATAACACAATACATCACAAACAGATAAAAATTTACAAGTGACGAAACGTAAATTCAATATAAAACATTATAAATCCGTTGATGCACTATACATACCGATAACTCTAGTGGGATGGACCACCGTGGTTTCGGGTTAAAAATTACGGCAAAAACCACCTCAGTGTTTTCTGCACTTTTGCTCACAGCAATTCACCGCAAAACCACTGAGCGTTTTTTTTTTGTATCGTCGGTGGTTTTGCTGTTTCGATCACCGCAAAAACACCGATGTAAATTTCGAAAAATCTTGAAATTTCGTAATTTGCATAAATAACGGTAGGAATCACGGCTCGGCGGATTTTCAGTGCCATGGTAATTCGCAGAATCCGTCTTGCTACTGATAAACAACAGTAAAAGTGACCCACGACCTCACTTGCGAGAAACATTTCGGCTCCTTCGCCATCTAGCGGGCTAACTTCGGGTGCGTGCGCAATGAACGGCTTAGCTCCGCTAGATGGCTAACAATTTGAAACGTTTCTCGCAAGCAATTAGTCTTTTTCATCAAGTACGAAAAAGTCTCCGCCAGGGCGGCGCTGGCAGTAGGGGGTAAGTATAACACCAGAATCCATAGAGTTAGATGGTTAAAGCAGTATATAAATATGAATTTAACTGAAGCAGATGTGCCCGGAGCCAAATTAAAATTTAATATTATTACAGACAACACCGTTGCGGACCTCAAACGGTGGCTCGTTTGCCGTAGTTTGCCCATATCTGGGAGAAAAATAGAGTTAATCGAGAGGTGATTTTTGACAACTGTTTTACGATTTTTATTACAACTACATGCCTATCTTATTTTTTGCTTGTGATTTGGCAAAAAACATTGCTTATTACAGTTTGATTTTTGATAAAACATCATTTGTAATATAAAGAACGCATTATATACTGCACCTAACCTATCTTTGATGCTATTGCTGAAACAGGGTCAGGGTTCTCAGAGGTTGGTCCATTGCCCCCAATGAAGTGTTTTAAGCAAACATAGGAGTGTTTTTTTAATTATTACAACGCTTAAATCGGTTTTTCTGCAAGCGTGAATCCATTTGCGACACCTCTCTTCATCGACACTCGGTTTCGCGAAGGGCACAGAAGTCACTCCATCCTGCAGATACCGACTGTCCGACGTACAATTTGCGAAGGCACAATGCTTCGTTGGCATCTTAGCATTTATTTTTATAACACTAAGTATATATTTGACTTAAGAAAAAAATATGCTATTACAAAAATCAAAACGTCTCCTGTCTATGAAAGTCGGCCGGTTTGTTTGTACCCCCCCGCCTCGAATGGCAAACGACCCGAAGTAACTTGGCGAAAATGGCTAATTGTTCATCTTTTCGTGCATATAAACGCGTAGCTAACGCAAGTTTCTGTGCTCGCATATCCACGTTTTGGAGATGACCTTACGATTTAACATAGATGGCCTAGCCATTTAGAAATGTGGAACGAGAAAAGACGATGTTGAATTCTCTTTAGAGTTTCAAATGTTACACATTTTATACAACTAAAAATTAAATATTCACAGTAACAGCATTTAACTGGCTTCACGGCAACGTGAAATCTGTCGTGATTCAAGTCGTCACTCGGTTCGTGATTTCTACCATTATTTATACAAATTACAAAATATTACAAAATTTTGAAATTTTTCGAAATTGACATCGGTGTTTCTGCGGTGATCGAAACAGCTGGATTAAAAAAACGCTCGCTGGTTTTGCGGTGAATTGCCGTGGGGAAAAGTGCAGAAAACACTGCGGCGGTTTTCGCGGTTTTTTCGCGGTCATAGAACCCACTAGGGAACGTATCTATCGTATTTTAATCCATAAAAAACGAAAACTATAGGAAACTAATAACAACGATTAAATTTGTATAAATTTATCAAAGTCTGAATGGATCGAGATAACATAGGATTAAAACCCATTCAAATTCTATCGATGTGTCGCAGTCTCTTTAATTTATTTTTACCAGGGTAGACATCATTTCTCACTATGTGTTTATTTCCGCATTTTTTTTTTCTACATTATATTTCCATATAGACATTTTTCCTCCAAATGAATGCTCATGTTAAGTATATTTTAACTTGCTGACAATTTGTGTAGTACTAAAGTTTGCGTTGTTTACGGTTCATGGACAGCAGATGCGCGGTAAAAACCCATTATCTACACTTGATATATATTTATTGAAGCGGAACAACATTTGTTAAACGATTATAAAAAAAGCTCTATAGTAGCTGTATAGTTTTGAGCGCCCCTATTACTTTTTTAAAATAGAAATTTATCGTAAAATTATTTTCATAACAATATTCTACAAAGGTTATTTAGAAAAAAATGTAAAAACTTTAGTTTTTAACCAAAATTTCATAAAATATTGGGTGATAACATTGAGTTTTTAGTATTTCGACAAAACTTCCGTCTTTTTACACATTATCGGAAAAAACTAAACATCTTTTTCCAGACCTGCGCAGTTAATTGCTCAGTAAAATATGCTTATGGAGTTGAGTATTGAAGGTTTTTAAGCCATTTTCATTTGAATGGAGAATGAAATGAGTTTCAATAAATATTATATCCTCTATCATACCTTGAATATCAGAACAAAGAAGTGATCCGGAATGCTCGAAAACGAACACTGTAGAGTCAGTAATTGATATGAAAACGATGGGTTTTTAAAAGATTGTTTATTTCTGAGATTTCGATACAATCATGCTTGTACAAAGGATTAAATAAGTCTATTTTTTTTAAAGCACCTGCCTTCGCGCCTGAAGAATGTCATCTGTAAATTATCCTACGCCGTAAAGTTAACTTTCGGACATACGATATTTTACAGATAACATTTTTACGGAAGTATGTACCCCATTCGGATAACTTTTTCGTAACAACGCAAAAATTGCTACTTGGGGATTGCTTCGCCAAACGTTATAAAATTTAAAAAATTAAAACTTACCTAAAATGATAATGGAACTGAAAACAAAAAATAAGATAACAACGCTCTATGTCTAAGCGTTCCGTAGAATCGCGGTTCAAAGAACATTATTTAAAAAATCCAAACAACATTATTTATGCCAGAACATGAAAACGATGGTTGACCGTTGTGTTTGTGGCACATGCTGTCAATAGATGGCGATAGCCAGGCGTAAAGGAGAAAGAAGAAGAAGAAGACCGTTGTGTTTGTGGTTGTCCGTCATATCGGAGTTTCCTGATAAACAAAGGAGGCAGCAGGAGATTTTGTTATAATCATGGATGAAATAAGTCTATTAAAAAAAAATCCTATCCATATCAGTGCCATATTTGACTCCTGACCTCGCCCCTAACGGATCGCTTCGCCACACGTTATAAAAATAAAAAAATAAAACTTACCGAAAATGATAATGGAACTGAAATTGTTTACAAACCCAAACAACATTATTTATGCCAGACCATGAAAACGATGGTTGACCATTGTGTTCGTCGTTGTCGGTCATATTACAGTTTCCTAATAAACCAAGGAGCCAGCAGGAGATTTTGATACAATCATGGTTGTATAAAGGATGAAATAAGTGTACAGTAGAGCGTCAATTATCCGAACTAATTGGGACCGACGATCGTTCGGATCAATATTTTGTACATCAATATTTTGTGAAGGTGGAAGGAGGAACTGAAACGCTTAATATATTAGAATATATACGTATAATATATATATATATATATATATATATATAATATGTATGTATTTATCGAAAATTAATATTTTGAATATATCATTGTTAGTAAATGTTATATATTCTGATAAAACCGCCGGACTCTATGTAATATGCTATTTTCTTGGGGAAAAATCGAAAAATTTTTCGGTTTTTTCGTTCGGAAAACCGAAAATTCGGATAAACCTAATCGCTGTTCGGATGATTGACGATTCGGGAAACCGAAAATTCGGATAAACCTAATCGCTGTTCAGATGATTGACGATTCGGATAAACCAAATCATCGTTCGGATGATTGACGTTTCGGATAATTGACGTTCGGATAATCGACGCTCTACTGTATTTTAAAAAATCCTACCGATATCAATGCGATAGTAGGCGTTTGAGGGACCTAAGTAGCAATTTTTGTGGTGTTACGGAAAAGCTACTGAATGGGTTACATATGTCCGCCAGATTGTCGTCCGTAAGTTATTCTCCGTCCTAAGGTTAACTTTCGGTCATCAGATATTTTACTGACAACATTTTGGCGGACATATGTGCCCCATTCGGATAACTTTTTCATAACAACGCAAAAATTGTTACTTGGATAATAATAATTAAAACAAAAAAATTACAATTTACCTAAAATAATAATAAAACTAAAAACAACCCTAGCAATCTTGACAACCGTCGTTTCCAGCTGATTCACCGTAAAAACCATCGTCAAACAGCCGGGTTGTTTTTCAGCAAAAAATAAACCTGTATTCGGTCGTAACAACCGCGAAAACAACTGCCCTAACAAAGTTTTTCGGTTTTCCATGGTAAACTGAAAAAAAACGACCGCATGAAATGTTTAAGGGCCGTCGTTTTCACGGTTGTTACGACCAACTTTCGGTTTTTTTTTCGCAAACACCACCCGGTCGTTTTTACGGTAAAACGGTAGTTGTTGAGATTGGTAGGGAAGAAATAAAATATTTTTTTTCTAATCGTTCTATAGAGTCACAGGAAAAAGAACATTGTTTACAAACCCAAACAACATTATTTATGCCACAACATGAAAACGATGGTTGACCATTGTTCGTTGCTGTCAGCCATATTGCAGTTTCCTGATAAACCAAGGAGGCAGCAAGAGATTTTGATACAATCATGGTTGTACAAAGGATGAAATAAGTGTATTTAAAAAAATCCTACCAATATCAGTGCGATAGTAGGCGTTTGAGAGACCTAAGTAGCAATTTTTATGTTGTTACGGAAAAGCTACTGAATGGGTTACATATATCGGCCAGACTATAATCTGTAAGTTATTCTACGTCCTAAAGTTAACTTTCGGACATCAGATATTTTACCGACAACATTTTGGCGGACATATGTACCCCACTCGGATAACATTTTCATAACAACGCAAAAATTGTTACTTGAATAATAATAACCAAACCAACAAAATGTAAACTTACCTAAAGTGATAATGAAACTAAAAACAAAAAAAAAATATTTTCTTTCTGTCACAGAAAAAAGAACATTGTTTACAAACCCAAACAACATTATTAATGCCACAAAATGAAAACGATGGTTGACCGTTGTTCGTTGTTGTCAGTCATATTGCAGTTTCCTGATAAACAAAGGAGGCAGCAGGAGATTTTGTTATGATCATGGATGAAATAAGTCTATTAAAAAAATCCTAACCATACCAGTGCGATAGTTGACTACTGCCCTCGAACCTAACTGATCGCTTCACCAAACGTTACAAAATAAATAAATAAATAAAAACTTTCCTAAAATGATAATGGAACTAAAAACAAAAAATAAAATGTTCGCTTTCGATAACGACGCTCTACGTCTAAGCGTTCCGTAGAATCGCGGTGAAAAGAACATTATTTTTAAAATCCAAACAACATTATCTATGCCAGAACATGAAAACGATGGTTGACCGTCGAGTTTGCGGTTGTCAGTCATATCGCAGTTTCCTGATAAACAAAGGAGGCATCAGGAGATTTTGTTATAATCGTGAATGGAATAAGTCTATTTAAAAAATCCTACCGATATCAGTGCGATAGTAGGCGTTTGAGGGACCCAAATGCAATTTTTGTGTTGTTACGGAAAAGCTACTGAATGGTTTATATATCTCCTCCAGACTGTCATCTGTAAGTTATCCTACGTCCTAAAGTCAACTTTCGGACATCCGATATTTTACCGACAACATTTTGGCGGACATATGTGCCGCATTCGGATAACTTTTTCATAACGCAAAAATTGTTACTTGAATAATAACAACCAAACTAAAAAAATGTAAACTTACCTAAAGTGATAATGAAACTAAAAACAAAAAAATAAAATATTTCCATTCTGTCACAGGAAAAAGAACATTGTTTACAAACCCAAACACCATTATTAATGCCACAGTATGAAAACGATGGTTGACCGTTGTTCGTTGTTGTCAGTCATATTGCAGTTTCCTGATAAACCAAGGAGACAGCAGGAGAGAGACTCGTAAGATGAGAGGAGCGAGGGTAAAAGTGGATCGTGTTAACTCGTGAAAGCTCGGCGAATAGAGTGACTAAAAGCATAGGCGAGGCGGAGGCGAGCAAGAGTGTAGAGAGTACATAGAAAGAGCAAAGCGAGGGAACGAGGGAACGATAGTACGTTAAGGGCATTCTAGTGAAGTTGGCAGCGCAGTCGCGTTACGGAACGTTTGCAGGACCGAGTACTGACGCCAACGTCGACAACTAACGACAACGACGCCTCCTTCGTTGCTGCTGCTGCTGCTGCTGCTGCTGCCGCTGCTGTTGCTGCTGCTGCTGCTAGCTGCTGCTGCTGCTGCTGCTGCTGCTGCTGCGCGTATAAACTTGCTCCTCTCGGCGGCGTATCATCGACTCTCGGTCGTGCATCGAACTGTCTCCCCCGAACTAAAGGTGCCTGGCGAGTTAGCGCGTGACACGGGAATCAGTTTGCGAACGACGTAACACAGGACACACACGCCGCGAGGGTGAGTTTAGAGTGTTCCTTCTTATAACTATTATTAGTATTATTATTATTATTATAATATACCTCTGACCAGATTGTCTAAACAGAAGAAGACAGTCTCCGCGTCCTTAACGAAGTTTATCCATCAGCCATTATATTTTCTTTTAGTCATCATCTTTCTCGACTGTTTCTTTCTTATCAGTGAAGTAAAATTGGTTCAGTGTGAAAAAAATGTTGTTTTGCCGAGATTATATTGAGACAAATGTTTAATACACGATTTTAAAGTACCACGCTATGAATGTAAACCCGCGACGAGAGCTACCTCCACGATTTCATTGATTTTCCGGGTGCGAGACCCGCCCGCCGCGAACCCCTCTTTAAACAGAGGAAAAAAGAAAACAAAAAACAAGGATTACTGGATTTTTTGAGCGGTGCGAGTTTTGGGATTGATGTTTTTTTTTTAAATTTTGAGGAGGTAATGTGTTGGGGTTTTCCGCGGTTTTGCTTTAGTTTAGGCGTCAATTCGCTGGAGGAAGATACTGTAGTCGCTCGGGTTGTACGATATGAGATTGTTGGCGCGAGATCTTGGACGCGCACGTTCGTCGGGAGATAGCGTCGACCGATCGCGCTTCTATCTATCGGTCGTCCCTATTTTTTGCCGCCATGGTGCTCTTCTCTCTCTCTCTCTCTCACTCTCGGCTCATCGCTCCTCGCTCGATTGGCGAATTTCGAATTCGGGTCACTGAACAATGGGACGAGGAATATTACTCTCCCAACGGGGATTGCGGATCGAGGTGTTGCGAGGGGATGCCGCGAGCAAGTGACGATGTGCAAAGGCATCGAGCAATTTTCTAAATTTCCCCCGAGCTGCGACCGTCCCGAGAATGTCAGATGACAAGCAGAGTTGTAAATTCCCATTTATTCAAGAAATATCGTTTACAGTACAGTTTTGTAATGATTTGTAATTATGATATCGTAATAGTAACCTGTAGTGATTATAAAATTGAGTGAAAACATTTTTATATCACTCCGTGCGTAAAATACGGTTTTACGCACGCGAAGCGTGCATCAAACCCCGTTTACACACCTCGTGAAATAAAATTTTGTACGACACTCGTGCGAAAAACGTTTTCTTAACTCGTGTGATTGCAAAACTCCCCTTCGGCTCGTGTTGCAAACTCACACTCGTCAGAAAAAGTGTTTTCGCACTAGTATCGTAATGTACTATTAAAAGAATATTAATTTTCGTTCAAATATTACTTTCTTAATGGATTAATCATGTTTGTCCATTATTTTAAAAGGATTACCCGGTAATTTTATTGAAAAGGAATAGTTTTTGCAGCTGTGCTCCTCCCGAGAATATCAGATGCCAACCAGAGTTGTAAATTCCCATTAATTCAAGAAATATCGTTTACAGTACAGTTTTGTAATTATGATATCGTAATAGTAACCCCTAGTGATTATAAAATTGAGTGAACACATTGTACTAAAAAAAAAAAAATATTAGTTTTCGCTCAAATATTGGAAGAAATAGAGGAAAAAATGGATGAGCACGATACATTACTTTCTTAATGCATTTAATTATCTTTGACCATTATTTTAAAAGGATTACCCGGTAATTTTATTGAAAATGAATAGTTGTTGCAGCTGTGCTCGTCCCGAGAATATCAGATGCCAACCAGAGTTGTAAATTCCCATTAATTCAAGAAATATCGTTTACAATACAGTTTTGTAATTATGATATCGTAATAGTAACTCGTAGTGATTATAAAATTGAGTGAACACATTGTACTAAAAAAAAAAAATATTAGTTTTCGCTCAAATATTGGAAGAAATAGAGGAAAAAATGGATGAGCACGATACATTACTTTCTTAATGCATTTAATCATCTTTGTCCATTATTTTAAAAGGATTATCCGGTAATTTTATTGAAAATGAATAGTTGTTGCAGCTGTGATCGTCTCGAGAATATCAGATGCCAACCAGAGTTGTAAATTCCCATTAATTCAAGAAATATCGTTTACAGTACAGTTTTGTAATATTTTGTAATTATGATATCGTAATAATAACCCGCCGTGATTATAAAATTGAGTGAAAACATTTTTGTTAAAAAAAATATTAATTTTCGCTCAAATATTGGAAGAAATAGTGGCAAAAATGGATGAGCACGGTCCATTATTTTCTTAGAGCATTAATCATGTTTTTCCATTTTTTTTAAAAAAGAATTCTCCGATAATTTTATTGATTATTTTTTCAACTCCAATTTCGACCAATCAGAGCGCGGTATTCAACATCACGTGGTACAGCTAGGGTAAAATTATATCGATAATTTTTCGAAAATTTCCCGGCTCGGTTGCTAAGCGATAAACAATAATTTTTTTGACACTTGTAACCTCTGCGAATCTTTAAAACGTCAAGGTACTATTAACGGTCGTCAATATGAGTGAGTCAAAAAAGCGATTTGGTGATGAATCGCTTCAGAACATCGCTAAAAAAATAAAACAAAATGTCCCGGCAAATACAGAAAAGAGTAAAAAATCGATTTGGGCGCAATTCACTGCATTTTGTGCAGAGAGAAAATATGTGTTGGATGCAACATAGGTTTTTGTTCTGATTATGAAATTTCCTTGTCAGAATGATAATTTTTGTCTCATGGTGCAATTCCATTTGTCGCAATTTGAATAGAAAAAATAATCCCCCGAATACCACTCGAGCTTCGAAATTAATCTGATATTTCCCTCCAGGTTCCCTGCAAACAAATAAACTCGTCAAGTTTTCCAGAAAAATCACTCGCGCTACGCGCTCGTGATTTTTTAACCTGGAAAACTTGACTCGTTCATTTGTTTGCAACGAACCTGTCAGGAAATATCCGATAATTTCAAAGCTCTTGTGGTATTACAAGTGAAAATTAATAGTTTTTGTAGCTGTGATCGTCCCGAGAATATCAGATGCCAACCAGAGTTGTAAATTGCTATTGAATCAAGAAATATCGTTTACAGCACAGTTTTGTAATGTTTTATAATTATGATATCGTAACAGTAAACCGTAGTGATTATAAAATTGAGTGAAAACATTTTTCTTAAAAAAATATTAATTTTCGCTTAACTATTGGAACAAATAGTGGAAAAAATGAATGAGCACGGTCCATTACTTAATGCATTAATCATGTTTTTCCATTTTTTTTTAAAAGAAAAAACTTTACCCGTAAAAATTACCCGGTAATTTTATTGAAAATTAATAGTTTTTGCAGCTGTGATCGTCCCGAGAATATCAGATGCCAACCAGAGTTGTAAATTCCCATTGATTCAAGAAATATCATTTACAGTACAGTTTTGTAATGTTTTGTAATTATGATATCGTAATAGTAACCCGTAATGCATCAATCCTGTTTTTCCATTTTTTTTTTGTAAGAGAATTGTCTGATAATTTTATTGAAAATTAATAGTTTTTGCAGCTGTGACCGTCCCGAGAATATCAGATGCCAACCAGAGTTGTAAATTCCCATTTATTCAAGAAATATTGTTTACAGTACAGTTTTGTAATGTTTTGTAATTATGATATCGTAATAGTAACCCGTAGTGATTATAAAATTGGGTGAAAACATTTTTCTTAAACAAATATTAATTTTCGCTCAAATATTGGAAGAAATAGTGGAAAAAATGGGCAAGCACGGCCCATTACTCTCTTAATGCATTAATCATATTTTTCTATTTTTTTAAAAAAGAATTGTCCGATAATTTTATTGAAAATTAATAGTTTTTGCAGCTGTGACCGTCCCGAGAATTCAGATGCCAACCAGAGTTGTAAATTCCCATTTATTCAAGAAATATCATTTACAGTACAGTTTTGTAATGTTTTGTAATTATGATAGTGTAATAGTAACCCGTAGTGATTATAAAATTGGGTGAAAACATTTTTCTTAAAAACATATTAATTTTCACTCAAATATTGGAAGAAATAGTGAAAAAAATGGACAAGCACGGCCCATTACTCTCTTAATGCATTAATCATATTTTTCTATTTAAAAAAAAAAGAATTTTCCGATAATTTTATTGAAAATTAATAGTTTTTGAAGCTGTGATCGTCCCGAAAATATCAGATGCCAACCTGAGTTGTAAATTCCCATTAATTTAAGAAATATCGTTTACAGTACAGCTTTGTAATGTTTTGTAATTATGATATCGTAATAGTAACCCGTAGTGATTATAAAATTGAGTGAACACATTTTTGTTAAAAAAATATTAATTTTCCCTTAAATATTGGACGAAATAGTGGAAGAAATGGATGAGCATGGTCCTCCATTACATTCTTAATGCATTAATCATGTTTTTCCATTTTTTTAAAAGGATTACTCGGTAATTTTATTGAAAATTAATAGTTTTTGCAGCTGTTCAAAAGTTTACACATTGTATTATAATCGCTACAGGTTGTTATTGTAAAATCGTAATTACAGAGCGAATGGTATCATCATCTTTGTTTGTATAAGTATTAGAAAACTCTTTATTCTCATTCACGACCCATTATTAATTCTGCAAATTTATCAAAAACGTACGAACTTTTTAAAGCACTAAATAGGAATAAAAAGTGAATTGGTAGATAATAGTTTATTGTATATATTGTTGTTTGTGCACTCAACAAAGTTATAATTATAATCTCCAACTTTTTCCTTATTCAGAATTTAAAAAAAAAGTCGATGGAAATGTAGCTGATCGGAAATTAATCATAATCAATTGATATTTTTGTTAATTTAAAAATCTTACTGCGTGAATTGTGAAAAAATGATAAAAAATATTGAATATTTACTCTTTAACAGCCAAGTAAATTTTCGGTTTACAAGAATTTTTTTTTTTGTTTGTTTATAGTTAGATATTTGTGCTGTGATGAATATTCTTTTTAAAAATAGCGATTATACTACGTCGACGGTTGAAGGGTTAAAGGGTTAAAGGGCAGATGGGTGAACTGCTGCTCTTGGTATGTTTATTCATATTACACTATATATAGTTATTTACCAAGAGCGCGAGCACTTTGTTTTAATACTATTGTTACATTTTAAAACATCCGGAGTTTAAACTCTGAGTTCGTGCCGGCGAGTAAAGCTCATAGCATTGGTTTGACGCTCGTCCCCTTACGCTTGCGTTCCACAGCGATTACGCTCTTATTTAAATGAGACATAACAATCGCTCCCGTCTAAATTTATAACAAATAGAATGACGAGAGTGTAACCGAGGGTTTCAGAGCTTTCCGATAGTGACCTTGTCAAGAGGCTATTTATTATCCATGTGTAGCAAATTCAGTGTCAACAATGTGACCGGGAGAATCGAGTACGCGGATAATCACATTTCTTGAAGATAAAATGCATACCAACATTTAATCGCATTCCAGAATTGCTCATTATATAGACAGTTGGCAATAATTTATATCAATTTTATGTCAACGACAAAATTTTACTAACTGCTCAGTTTCAAACAAATATCAAATTGCAATTTTTAATTCTTACAACTATATCGCAGCTAAGGTGATAAATCATCTTAAGGGGAGGGAGTCAGGTAAAAAAAATTGATTTTGGATATTCAATATCATCCAAATACACCGAGAGAAAAGATTTCATTGACGCCAAAGAAATGGGTGGATTGATTTGTTTTTTCATTGATTTCAACGAAATACTTCTTTGATTTCAATGAAATAGTGCATTTCAATTTCAAAGAGAACATTTCATTGCCTGCAAATAAAGATTTACTTAGTGAGCATATAATAAAGAAACAGTTTCATTGTTTTAAAGAGACGTTTTCATTGGTTCAAAGAAACGTTTCATTGATTTCTCTCTCGCACCTAACCTCACTTTTTTGTTTTCCGGATCTCCCGAACGAACGGCTTCGAGTTTCGAGGAGTCAGAAGCTTAGCCTATTTCTGCCGTAATTCCTTACATACTCACAAAATTTGAGCTTTATCTGCCGCGTACTTCAAGAAATAATAGGTTTCGAAATTTTGAGCTGGTAAGAAAAAAGTTTCATTGAATCAGAGACCATATCTTTGAAATCAATGAAAAAGGTTCATCGGTTTAAAGAAATGTTTCTTCGAATCAATGTCACTACTCTTCATTGAGTTTGAGACCATTAAAAAAAAAGATAGTATTGAAAATCAAGTATTTCATTTCAATGGTAAAGATTTCCGTGAGTCAATGAAACTTTTTCTCTCGGTGTAATGATTAGTACACCGAGAGAAAAGATTTCATTGACCCCACAGAAATGGGTGGATGGATTTGTTTTTTCATTGATTTCAACGAAATATTTCTTTGATTTCAATGAAATAATGCATTTGAATTTCAAAGAGAACATTTCATTGCATGCAAATAAAGATTTACTTAGTGAGCATATAATAAAGAAACAGTTTCATTGTTTTAAAGAGACGTTTTCATTGGTTCAAAGAAACGTTTTCATTGATTTCTCTCTCGCACTTAACCTCACTTTTTTGTTTTCCCGATCTCCCGAACGAACGGTTTCAAGTTTCGAGGAGTCAGAAGGTTAGCCTATTTCTGCCATACTTCCTTACATACTCACAACATTTGAGCTTTATCTGCCGCGTACTTCATGAAAAAATGGGTTTCGAAATTTTGAGCTGGTGAGAAGAAGGTTTCATTGAATCAGAGACGATATCTTTGAAATCAATGAAAAAGGTTCATCGGTTTAAAGAAATGTTTCTTCGAATCAATGTCACTACTTTTCATTGAGTTTGAGATCATTCAAAGAAAAAATATTATTGAAATTCAAGTATTTCATTTCAATGGTAAAGATTTCCGTGAGTCAATGAAACTTTTTCTCTCGGTGTAATGATTAGTACACCGAGAGAAAACATTTCATTGACCCCACAGAAATGGGTGGATTGATTTGTTTTTTCATTGATTTCAATGAAATAGTGCATTTGAATTTCAAAGAGAACATTTCATTGTCTGCAAATAAAGATTTACTTAGTGAGCATATAATAAAGAAACAGTTTCATTGTTTTAAAGAGACGTTTTCATTGGTTCAAAGAAACGTTTTCATTGATTTCTCTCTCGCACTTAACCTCACTTTTTTGTTATCCCGATCTCCCGAACGAACGGCTTCGAGTTTCGAGGAGTCAGAAGCTTAGCCTATTTCTGCCATACTTCCTTACATACTCACAAAATTTGAGCTTTATCTGCCGCGTACTTCAGGAAAAAATGGGTTTCGAAATTTTGAGCTGGTAAGAAGAAGGTTTCATTGAATCAGAGACGATATCGTTGAAATCAATGAAAAAGGTTCATCGGTTTAAAGAAATGTTTCTTCGAATCAATGTCACTAATTTTCATTGAGTTTGAGATCATTCAAAGAAAAGATAGTATTGAAATTCAAGTATTTCATTTCAATGGTAAAGATTTCCGTGAGTCAATGAAACTTTTTCTCTCGGTGTAATGATTAGTACACCGAGAGAAAAGATTTCATTGACCCCACAGAAATGGGTGGATGGATTTGTTTTTTCATTGATTTCAACGAAATATTTCTTTGATTTCAATGAAATAATGCATTTGAATTTCAAAGAGAACATTTCATTGCATGCAAATAAAGATTTACTTAGTGAGCATATAATAAAGAAACAGTTTCATTGTTTTAAAGAGACGTTTTCATTGGTTCAAAGAAACGTTTTCATTGATTTCTCTCTCGCACTTAACCTCACTTTTTTGTTTTCCCGATCTCCCGAACGAACGACTTCGAGTTTCGAGAAGTCAGAAGCTTAGCCTATTTCTGCCGTACTTCCTTATATACTCACAAAATTTGAGCTTTATCTGCCGCGTACTTCATGAAAAAATGGGTTTCGAAATTTTGAGCTGGTAAGAAGAAGGTTTCATTGAATCAGAGACGATATCTTTGAAATCAATGAAAAAGATTCATCGGTTTAAAGAAATGTTTCTTCGAATCAATGTCACTACTCTTCATTGAGTTTGAGATCATTCAAAGAAAAGATAGTATTGAAATTCAAGTATTTTATTTCATTGGCAAAGATTTCCGTGAATCAATGAAACTTTTTCTCTCAGTATACTATTGCATATAAAAATACCCAACGCACTATATTGTTGGTCCTCGATGAAAGGATTTTGTACTGTCGTCTGACTTGCATATGCTTTTCAATATTATCTTAAGCAAATTTCTTAGGTTTTCCATTCTGCGCATGATTCAGATCAAACTACTCGGCAGATTGGAATGCTTGGCGTCTCATTTTCTTCTTCATGAAAAGATACACCGGCTAAAAAAGCAAACTATTTCTTTTTCATTCTGAAAGCAATGTTAGTCACTGATTTAGAAAATAGCATAATATTTATTTATTAATAATTATGTCACTTAAAAAATATTACCTTTTATTAATATTTTCTCCATTTAGCCGGTGTATCTTTTCATGAAGAAGAAAATGAGACGTCAACCATTCCAATCTGCCTAGTAGTTTGATCTGAATCACGCGCCGAATGGAAAACCTAAGAACTTTGCTTAAGATAATTTTGAAAATCATATGCAAGTCAGACGACAGTAAAAAATCCTTTCATTAAGTACCAACAATATAGTGCGTTGGGCATTTTTATATGCAATAGGATGTGGATGATATTGAATTTCCAAAATCAATTTTTTTTACCTGACTCCCTCCCCTTAACCCAGAGCGTCGGGAATCAATTTTACAAAGAAACTCGAAAACGCGTTAGAAATTAATAGAGACGGCTGTGAAGGATCTAACAAGTGATGAAATCGCTAGAATATTTAACCAATCGTAAAAAGACTAATGGCAATATTTTATATATTTTGCTTCCTCATAGAGGAAGCTTTGTTTTCATGAAATTTTTTTTTTTTGAGATTTTCATGTCAGTACACTCAGAATGGGCCAAAACGTCGAGAAAATTGGTTTAAAAAAATGTGTGTGTGTGTGTGTGTGTGTGTGTGTATGTGTGTATGTTACACGATTGAAAAATGTAAACCTTTATAACTCGGGAATGCCTTGAGATATCAAGCTGAAATTTGGACCATAGATAGAGGGATCAAGCCTCATCTTTCATACAGATTTTTGTTAAAATCCACTTCATTGTTAAATTATTACGCGTTTTTTAATTTTTTGAAAAATGTCTCTTTACGCGATAACTCTTTCAATTTTCGAGATATTGATCTTAAAATTGACATGAATTTGAGCTTTCATACGCCGGTGATCGCTATTGAATTTGGTTAAGATCGGTCGAACCGTTAAAATTTTATGATGTTTTGAATTTTTCAAAAAATTGACATTATCGCTCTATTGTAACTTTCGCAAAACTTAAGATAGCGAGCTCAAATTTTGTATATAAATGAAACAATATTCAGCCATTATATATGTATAATTTAGTGACGAATGGTATGAAATTTTTTATTTTATGGAATGTTGAATTATTTTTAAAAATATACATTATCACATTCACTTTCGGAAACGCTTTAATAATCACGAAATAACGTAATAACGAAACAGAAAAAGCGAATCCACAACATGTATATTTATCTAATTAAAACAAGGATGCAAAGTAGAACCTTGCACATTGCTTCCTCATTATTTTTCGCGTTTTACAAAGCTTCCTCTATGAGGAAGCCAAAAATTGAATAACATACTTCCTCATAGAGGTAGCTATGTAAAACGCAAAAAATAATGAGGAAGCAATGTGCAAGGTTCTACTTTGCATCCTTTTTTTTGTAGTTATACGTAATAGGTGTTGAAAATAATAGAGAAAAATATTTTATTATCTGTATTTCTGTCGTAACATTCAATAAATTAAATTGTATAAAAAAAAATTAAATATCTTGTAAAATTAATGGAAATTATGAATTTCTGTGAGATATTAAGTAAGGAAATTTTTTTAAGGCGATATGAAATTCACACGGTTTGAGAATAGTTTATGCATATATTACATGTAGTTTAATGTAAAGATTAAAATTCCAGCGAATTAATTATGATAGGAAAAGACAGTTAAGGGCGATATAGCGGCACTCGGTAATTACGATATCTCGTTGGCCGTTGGTTTCGGATAGTTACAGTTTAGCACGAATATACCGAGAGGATATAATGAAATTAGAATTTCAACAAGACAGAATCACGGGTTTGCGAACGCGTGCGGTGCGACGAAGAACAGAAGTGGAGAAGAAGAGCTGCTAGAGAGTCTTTGGCGCATGACACAGATATAATAAAAGGACCTATGCAAATGAATCGCTTCGGGTCTCCAAGTGCATCAAGCTGATTGCGATTCAGCTGAGTTTTACTTCGTAGATGAAGCTTCTGTATTAACGACAGCTGGGGACAAAACTCACACAATCACGGAAGAAAGACAAGGAGATTTCTCTTACTCACGCTCCGGTAATTGCAATTATTCTTCCCGTTACGGAGTGTCTCTGAAACTGATTGTTAATATTTTAGAAGAGTTTAAAAAAAAGAAACAAATTCAAAGACCATAAATTTTAAACCTATTCATGCTCATATATTTGAGTATGAAATGAATATCATTTAATAGATTTTGAACGTACGTTATTAATATACATATGAATAAATTTGTTCTTAAATTTGTCTAACACATTCTAGTTCGGTATTTTTTTAAATTCAGGAGCTAAAGCCTTGATAACGAAAAAATCTTAAACACACAGATAATTCGTTTAAACTTTTGTTTCCCGACATTTTAGACCATTTTGGGCATTATGATTTTTTTAAAATGATGCAAAGTAAAGCTTTGCACATTGCTTCCTTCTTATTTTACATTTTTTACGAAGCCACTTCTATGCGGAAGCTTATTTACTAATCTCGGCTTCCGCATAGAGGAAGCTTTGTGAAAAATGGAAAGTAATGAGGAAGCAATGTGCAAAGTTCTATTTTGCATCATTTAAAATTTTAATCCGCATTTTTTAATTTTGTTGATTTCGTTGGGTGTGTATTTTTGTACAAAATCACAGTAACACTCCACGTGTGTGGACATTTTTATTTACGTACATCATGTACCACTTGTGTGCAAAATTTCAGCTCGATACATCGTTCCGTTTGAGATTTATGGGCATTCGAATGGGATTAAAAATGAAAAATGTAGAAAAAAAAACCACGTTACATTCGGTTTCGAATCACCGTTACAAACATCGTTGCATCATATTTTTATTGTGTACAAATTTTCGGCTTACTCGCTGAAGTTTTGCGAAAGCCAGATCGACAATAATAATTTTGGAAAAATCCAAAATCACCTCAAATCCGAACCGCTCTACCGATCATCACCAAATTTGTTACGTAGCAGCTCTGAATGTTATTTTTCTTCTGTAGAACATTTCATTTTATTTGTGGAGATTTAACGTGAGTTAGAGCAAAACGTAAATTTTTCGAAAAATTCAAAATCCCATAAAAACCGAACCGTTTTACAGATCTCGTCCAAATTCAATATTCGCGTTGCTTCGTTCAAATGTAATACAAAGCCTCAGCCCAATAGCTAAAAATTTGGTCGAGATAGAGCGTTTACGTACATTTTTCAAAATTTCGAAAAAATATCATAAAAATGGAATGCCTCAAGCGATTTTTATAAAATTTATATCAATCGATGATTAGCCAGTACTCTACATGCCATTAAAATTTCAGCTGATTCTGTCTAATAGTAACTCACATACATACATCCGGACAATTTTTTTAAACCACTTTTCTCAACGTTTAAGACTATTTTCGGTATTCTAACATGGAAATCCCAAAAAAAAATTCATGAAAACAAACCTTCCTCCATAAGGAAACTAAAAAAAAAACTTCCTGTATGAGAAAGGAAAAAAGGATGCAAAGTAGAACTTTGCACATTGCTTCCTCATTAATTTTCATCTTTTGCAACGCTGCCTCTATGAGGAAGTTTCTTTATTTTATTTTTGGCTTCCTCATAGAGGAAGCTTTGCGAAAATAAAAACTATTGACAAAGCAATGTGCAAAGTTCTACTTTGCATCCTTATTTTAAATACAAATTAAAGAAGTACGAAAACAACAATTGTCATAAATTCAAGATTCTATAAAATCTAAACCGCTTTATGTATTTCGCTTAAATTCAATACCGATCGTCATTTTTCATTGCTTTATTCGTCAAAAACTGTTTAATCTCATTATCCAAAAAATGGTGGCAGCTACAGAACATACAGAGATTTTTTGAAAAATTCAATGTCTTATAAAATCTGAACCACTTTACCAATCGTCACCAAATTCGATATCTACTACAACTGGATGTTAATTTTACCTTGCAAAAGATTTGAGCAGGTTTGGTGGAACTTAACTTGAATAAGAACGAAAACAAAATTGTTACGAAAATTCAAAATTTTATAAAATCTGAACCGCTTTATGGATTTCGCTCAAATACAATACCAACCTTCATTTTTCATTTCTCTATTTCTCCAGAACTGTTTAGCTCATTAGCTGAAAAATTGCGGAAGCTAGAGAACATACAGACATTTTTCGAAAAATTGAAAGGCTTATAAAATCTGAATTTTTTTTTCAATTTTTTCGAAAATGTATACATACGAAGGGGCGTTGTTCCTCTACCAGCGTGCCAAATTTCAGCTTGATTGTTAAAGCCGTTTTCGAGATACAGCGGTTTGAATTTTGCAAGCTTGCCACACTTACACATACATACATATATATTAGGGCTGTTCAAAAAAACATAATTTTCTTATAATCGGTTGCTCCTGAAATGCTGTATTAATTATCACAAAAAAAATGTTTTTGCGAAAGCTGGGAGTTGTGCGATGATATTAAGTACTGCCGCATCAAGGCCAAAATTCATTAAAAACGGCGATTTTTAGAAATTTTTTTTTTCCTTGTTGAAGCACTCATGGAGATTGTGGTTGCTTTCGATAGACTATGAAATTTTGTAAAGGCAGAAACATGTTCGATAATGTTTAGTACTGCCGCATCGACAATGAAGTTAACAAAATAAAAAATGAAATCCTTTAAAACATTGAAATATTCATCTGCTCATCAACTATTTCGCGCGTTTTCAAATGAAAAAATGGCTCATGAAACGGGAATCCTGTATGATCAAATTTAGTACTGCCGCATCGATATCGCAGTTTCCCAAAATTCGAAAATCGCTTATCATCATCATGATTATGATCATACATGACTCCCGTTTCAAGAGCCATTTTTTCATTTGAAATCGAACGAAATAGTCGATGAGCAGACGAATATTTCAATGTTTTAAAGGATTTCATTTTTTGATTTTGCTAACTTCAATGTCGATGCGGCAGTACTAAACATTATCGAACATGTTTCTGCCTTTACACAATTTCATAGTCTATCAAAAGCAACCACAATCTCCATGAGCGCTTCACCACGTAAAAAAAAAATTAATAAAAATCGCCGCTTTTCATGAATTTTGGTCTTGATGCGGCAGTACTTAATATCATCGCACAACTGCCAGCTTTCGCGAAAAAAATTTTTTGTGACAATCAATACAGCATTTCAGGAGCAACCGATTATAAGAAAATTATGTTTTTTTGAACAGCCCTAATATATATGGGGCATTCCATTCCGATTCGACCTGGGTCTGACCCTCGACCTGCCCGATTTGGCTCGTAATTTTTTGTAGGATTGGTCAGACCCTCAAATGCACGAGATTTTATTTTTTTTATTTTTCTATGCAAATTTTTTTTAAAAGTTTTTTTTTAAAGTAACATATCGAATGCCATAATTTAAAAATCTGAAAAAATGTTGAAAAATACTTTGTTAAATATCAAAATTTGCTATCTTATAGCCAAAGTGGGCAAAAATTTTCTTATAGTTTTTAAGCTTTTTTAACTTAAAAAAATTATGAAAAAATTGAAATAAAATCTACTACAGGCCATTGGTCAAACATTTCTGTATATGAAACTGTATTTTTCAGAATTTTTCAGATTTTTTAATTATGGCTTGCTGGTGCTAGAATGTGGCGTGTATGGTGTTGGTAGTCTTAGTTCAGAAAAGTTTTGCCAAGTTCCTAAAAATCTGAAAGAATTCTAAAAAAATCCGAGTTTACATAAATAAACGTTTGACCAATTGCCAGTAATAGATTTTTAATTTTTTTTTAAATCAAAAAAGCTTAAAAACTATAAGTAGAAAAATTCTGCCCACTTTGGCTATAAGCTAGAAAATTTTGGTATTCAACAAAGTATTGTTTAGAATTTTTTCAGATTTTTAAATTATGGCATTCGATATGTCACTTAAAAAAAATAAAAATAAAAATTTGCATAGTAAAAAATAAAAAATAAAATCTGGTCCATTTGAGGGTCTAACCAATCCTGCAAAAAATTACGAGCCAAATCGAGGAGGTCGAGAGTCAGACCCAGGTCGAATTGTGATGGAATGCCCCATATACATACACATACATACATACATCCGGACATTTTTTCTAAACTACTTTTCTCGACATTTTGGACCATTCTGAGTATTCTGACATGAAAATCTCGACAATTTTGATTTTTTTACGAAAACAAAGGTTCCTCTATGAGGAAGCAAAAAAAAAAATGAAAATACTTGGAAAACAAATAAGAAAATATAGTGAGTTTCGAGAGTAAAAGGGGGTGTATGGTTATGACTGCAGGAGAGGTTCACATCAAGTTCAACGCGATCGTTGGAATTTCGACTCGAGAACGAAAACACGTGCAGTCCAGAAGACGCACTCGTGTTGCCAAGGGACAAGCTGAGTAGAAAGCCTCTCTCTAAGACTTTACACTAAGGATGACGAGAACAGTGCCGAGCGTATAAAAGAAGATAGAAAAGAAATAATAACGGTCGGGCCGTTATACTCGACTTTCACAGTTATCCTAGCCCCTGAAAGACCTCGGGCTGCGGAGTGACAGAGATTATCTCCCTGCTGCGTGCTCGGAAGGCCATCCACGGACGCACAGATTTTCTTTTACCCTCCGCTCAAGGGAAACCAGATAGTAGACGAAAAGAGAGACTCTTCCGCACGTACTAAGCTAAAGGGAGGGAGAAAGAGGGGGGGACTCTTAAATTCGGGCGCCTAAGACGCTAAAACCCTCCTACAAATACAATGAACCAGCTTTCGCTTCAGGAAACTGTTGTTTTAAGATCATATCCGCCGTTCGGACGCAACGTTTTATCTCAATATACAAGCCACTTGACTGCTGTTCGACCTCGACCCTTATTGCAATGGCTAATTTGTTTCTTGCCCAGAGACGAACATGGCTCTTAATAAAAACGAAAGTTTGTGTGGAACATCAAGATGTTCCACACAAACTTTCGTTTTTATTAGGACATTTACGAGCAGAAAATAATGGAGTTAAAATAACTATATTATCTGAGAAAAAAGCGTAATAGATTTTTTTTAATTCATGTTCAACGAGACTTGATTAATAAAATAAATTTTTTTTATTGATCAAGTAATTAATTAACTTTGAAATACCATATCGGAAGTTAGTATACGTTGAGTTTCGAATTTTTTTCAGTGCTTCGAAATTGGCCAAGCAAAACTTCTCAATTTTCTTTTGTATATAAGTAATTGAACTTTAAAAAATCATACAGCAAGTTAGTATATGTTGGGTTTGGAATTTCTTGCAGTTTTTTCAAAATTGGCCAAGCAAAACTTGGAAATTTTTGCGAATTCAAAAAGAATATAAAAAAATTCGGTTAGGTGACAAAAAAGTTATAACGCGTTGAATATTCAGTATATGCGGTTTTTTGCGTATACATCTTGTTTATTATTCTTTTATAAAATTTTCTGAGTATAAAAAGAAAAGGAAAGCTATTGAATCACCCTTGAATAGAGGATTTTAGCACGTTGGAAAAAATTCTTTGTTTTAAGGGTCAATAGTACATACTTATCACATAATATTATGATCCAAACAAGTGAGATATTCATCAATGTATATCACGTTCTGGACTTTATCTTCGTGCTTCGAGAAAAAGTTTCCTTGATTCAAAGAAATTTCATTAAAATCCCAATGAAACATGTCTTTGAAATCAATGAAATAATATATTTAAGCCAATATTATATTTTCTTTGAATGATCATAAATTCAATAAAATGTCATGACATTAAATTAATGAAAATTTTCCTTGAACAAAGGAACCATTTTTCATTGATTTCGAAGAAATCGTCTTCGAGACACTAATAAAAAAAAACGCGACCTATAAAATGATATGTCGCTAAAGGATTGAAATCACGGCAGAAGATGCTTTAAAAAAAAAATTTCCATGTACCAGATGCAAAAAGGTTATAGAAATAATTTATTCCAATAAACACCGATAACTGCTTATTCATTTTTGTCGACTTTTCGCGACTAATGACTCAACGTCAATCAAACTGTTTCATTGAATTAATGAAACCCTTTCGTTTAAATTCAAATGCACCATTTCATTGAAAGCAAAGAAACATTTCCTTAAAATAAAAAGTAGAACTTTGCAAATTGCTTCCTCATTATTGTTGGACTTTTACAAATCTACCTCTATGAGGAAGCATGTTAATCTATTTTAGCTTCCTCATAGAGGCAGCTTTGTAAGAATCCAATAATAATGAGGAAGCAATTTGCAAAGATCTACTTTGCAGCCTTGTTTTAAAATTTTTTAAATGACATTAGTTTTGAACCCCTTGCCAGATTCTAGCCAGATTCGAACTGATGCTTAGTTTACCCACACTCTAGTTGTGGATCAAATTTGAGCCCGATATCTTAAAAATTGCGGAAGTTAGAGCACGAACAATAAATTCAAAATGCTATAAATTTTAAACCCCTTAACGGATTGACGTCAAATTCACTCTCAAACTTTATTTAATAACAGTCCATTTGTGGACCAAATTTGAGCCCGATATCTTAAAAATTGCGAAAGTTAGAGCACGAACAAAAAATGTCAAAAAATTTAAAAATGCCATAAATTGTGAACCCCTTAAAAGATTGACACCAAATTTAATCCCAAATACTATTTGATAACAGTCCACTTCTGGTCCAAGTTTGAGCCGGATATCATAAAAATTGCGGCAGTTAGAGCCCGAGCTGACATTCTACAAAAAATTCAAAATGCCATAAACTTTGTACACCTTGATGGATTAACTCCAAATTCAATCCCATACCTTGTTTAACGATAGTTTACTCGTGGTTCAAATTTGAGCCCGATATCTTAAAAATTGCGAAAGTTAGAGCACGAATAAAAAATTCAAAATGCCATAAATTTAAAACCCCTTAACAGATTGACGTCAAATTCACTTCCAAACTTTATTTAATAACATTCCACTTGTGGACTAAATTTGAGCCCGATATCTTGAAAATTGCGAAAGTTAGAGCACGAACAAAAAATGTCAAAAAATTTAAAAATGTCATAAATTGTGAACCCCTTAACGGATTGACACCAAATTTAATCCCAAATACTATTTGATAACAGTCCACTTCTGGTCCAAGTTTGAGCCGGATATCATAAAAATTGCGGGAGTTAGAGCCCGAGCTGACATTCTACAAAAAATTCAAAATGCCATAAACTTTGTACACCTTGATGGATTAACTCCAAATTCAATCCCATACCTTGTTTAACGATAGTTTACTCGTGGTTCAAATTTGAGCCCGATATCTTAAAAATTGCGACGGCTATCGTGTTAACAAAAAATTGTGCACATACGCACACACACACACACACACATACAGACATTTTTTCTAAACCACTTTTCTCGACGTTTTAGACCATCCTGCACCGAGAGAAAAGATTTCATTGACGCCACAGAAATGAGTGGATTGATTTTTTTTTCATTGATTTCAACGAAATATTTCTTTGATTTCAATGAAATAGTGCATTTGAATTTCAAAGAGAACATTTCATTGCCTGTAAATAAAGATTTACTTAGTGAGCATATAATAAAGAAACAGTTTCATTGTTTTAAAGAGACATTTTCATTGGTTCAAAGAAACGTTTTCATTGATCTCTCTCTCGCACATAACCTCACTTTTTTGTTTTCCGGTTCTCCCGAACGAACGGCTTCGAGTTTCGAGGAGCCAGAAGCTTAGCCTATTTCTGCCGTACTTCCTTACATACTCACAAAATTTGAGCTTTATCTGCCGCGTACTTCAGGAAAAAATAGGTTTCGAAATTTTGAGGTGGTAAGAAGAAGGTTTCATTGAGAGACGATATCTTTGAAATCAATGAAAATGGTTCATTGGTTTAAAGAAATGTTTCTTCGAATCAATGTCACTATTTTTTATTGAGTCGGAGATCATTCAAAGAAAAGATAGTATTGAAATTCAAGTATTTCATTTCATTGGCAAAGATTTCCGTGAATCAATGAAATTTTTTATCTCGGTGTGAGTGTCCTGACATGAAAATCTCGAAAAAAAATTGTTCACGAAAACGAAGCTTCCAGTATGAGGAAGCAAAATAAAAAATTCAATCCACTCATTTTTTTGGAATCAATGATTTTTTTTTCTCTGTGTGTATAATTCAATCGCTGATTTCTAATTGCTGCGTTAAAATTAGAATTCGCGAAAAGTGTAAATTCTCGCGATTGAGATTACGAAACGATTCGGTGTCGTTGGAATGAAAACAACAATCGAATGCGAAGCCTGAAACAACAATCTCCGGGTAAATCGCCAAGAGCAGTCTCGTCTGCGGAGTGTGCGGGCGGGCCACCGGAAGTCGAGGAGATCCGCTACAAACGGACTGACAAATAGTCGTCTCGCAGCAACAGCAGTAGTGGCTCGACGAGTCCGCACGCCATTAAAATTAATCCGACGTCGCCGGGGGCCTTTGGTTCGTCCTGACGGCTGGTTGGTTGACTTGCTCACTGTCGGTGCTTCAATCTCTCTCTCTATCTCTTGCGACTTCCGCTTTCAACTTTTATAATATAATATCTCTTGGATTGTCATAGCGTACGCTTCGAGTACTCACGGAATTTGCACTGGGAACATTGAACGAGGTTCTTCAATAATATTCACGGTGGCTGCGGTCACGAAAAACCGGGAAATGTCAAGGAAAAAAAATAATTCTTCAGGGAATCAGGGAATTTTAAAGTCGGTCATGGAAAAAAAAATTACAGATTCTTCAATAAATTAATTTAAAAATTTTTCACGATAGAAAAATTCTTAATGAACACTACTACGATACGTAGTCAATTAATGCAAGTAAATGGACAATAGTTTACGTTTCGCAGGTCTCCTAACTATTGTAGGCGTTTATGGAAAAGATTGTCAAAACCATTTTGATAAACAATGTCAATAAGGAACTTTGTTCTTAATAAACATCAATTTTTATGTTTTATAATTTCAAAGACCTGTTTTTAAGATTTCAAAATATTTTTTCGAAAATAATTATATTTGTCGTTGATTGAGTCATCGAATTATGTGAGTACAGATACAAAATATGCAAAGTTTTTGAATCAATGACATTTTAATAATGCGATGTAGCGGCAATGGTTTTCATTTGTTCTGTCAAAATTGTTTATAAAAACATCCACTGATAATTTTTATTTTTTGATTTGTATAATTTCACAGAATTCTTTAGTAAATAAACCTTTCTGAAGTCACAAACCACACTTTATTTTACATTTTATTTTCGTGTATATTAATCAATTCAAATAGCTCATTGGAGGAAGATGCTTATCTTAAAACAACCACTTCAAGGGGTTAGCTGCACCGAGAGAAAAAGTTTCATTGATTCACGGAAATCTTTGCCAATGAAATGAAATACTTGAACTTCAGTACTATCTTTTCTTTGAATGATCTCAAACTCAATGAAAAGTAGTGACATTGATTCGAAGAAACATTTCTTTAAACCAAGATTTGGAACGTTACTTATTAAAAGTAATTCGTTACCGTTACCGTTACTTTTTGTGAAAAAGTAACACGTTACCGTTACCGTTACTCCATGCGAAAAAATAACGCGTTACCGTTATCGTTACTGAAAATGTAACGCTTCCGTTACTTTTCGTTACTTTAAAATTCGTTACTATATTATCATTAACGTGTAGAATGAAAGTTAATATCGAAAAAACGAATCATTCAGAAGAAGCGTTTATTAACGTTGAGCAAAAGTAGCTGTTCGAATGTTGAGTCGTTCAGATTCCCTCTAAGAGTCGAGATACCAACGAAAATGAACGAAAGCTACATGTTAACAAACATCTTGTATCTCAAAATGTAACGAAAAAGTAACGGCAATTTCGTTACTCGTTGCAAGAAATTTGTAACAAACGTTATCTTTGAATTACTCGAATAAAAATGTAATGACGTTACTGACCGTTACCACCAAAAAGTATCGAATTCACTAACGACGTTACTAGTAACGCGTTACTTCCGAACCCTGCTTTAAACCAATGAACCTTCTTCATTGATTTCAAAGACATCGTCTCTGATTCGATGAAACTTTCTTCTTACCAGCTCAAAATTTTGGAACCTATTTTTTCCTGAATTACGCGGCAGATAAAGCTCAAATTTTGTGAGTATGTAAGGAAGTACGGCAGAAATAGGCTAAGCTTCTGGCTCCTCGAATCTCGAAGCCGTTCGTTCGGGAGAACCGGAAAACAAAAAAGTGAGGTTAGGTGCGAGAGAGAGATCAATGAAAGTGTTTCTTTGAACCAATGAAAACGTCTCTTTAAAACAATGAACCTGTTTCTTTATTATATGCTCACTAAGTAAATCTTTATTTACAGGCAATTAAATGTTTTCTTTGAAATTCAAATGCACTATTTTATTGAAATCAAAGAAACATTTCGTTGAAATCAATGAAAAAAAAATCTGTCCACCCATTTCTTTGGCGTCAATGAAATCTTTTCTCTCGGTGTGTAAGATTCGAGTAATCTCCCCCTGGGTGCACGTACGGTCAATGAAAAAAAGAAAAAAATAATAAGTTACATACACTCAAGCTTTTTACTGAATTTTGTACCAAAAATACGCATTAAAAAAAATGTACTTGCAAAAAAATTATCATTTTCTGTTAGTTAACCACTTGAATATATTAAATTTATTAATATTTTCGAAATTAGCCATCATAAGAATTCTTGAATATAACACAAATATTGTTATTTTAAAATTTTCGCTTTAAGTCCAAAAATCGGCATCTTGAAAAAGAAAACCCTTAAATATCCATTCGTTTATTATCATACTACTAACATCTACATTTTGAAGACGGTATAAAAGATAGCCGACTTTTAAAAGAGTATCCTCATCTTTTAATTAAATATAATAGCGAAGATATCAAAGCAATCTTCCGTTATGAATAATTATTTTAAATTACTGTGATATTAGCTTATATATATATATATTTATCTTTTTTTTATAATCTACAATTTTTTTATTGTATACTCTATGCTACATTTTTATAAATGATTAAAAAGGAGAAATCCGTTAATAAATTAAAAGAAAAAAAAGATACTACAATATAGTATTGCCGCACTTGTCGAGTGGTTTTGCATTCGATGAACCATCGAATCGCTTCGACAGCCCCAACGGAGTTGCTTGGGGGCCAACAGACTCTTCTAACAATAGAGTCATCATGAAGAGCTAGCCAGTAGAAAAAGAAAGGAAAACAAAAAAAGGAAAAAAACATCAAGAGTCTATCTCTGACTCTTTGACTCTGCAGTGACGACGTAACGAGCGCTGAGGATAATTCTGAAAAGGAAAAAAAAAACAACTTGTACCGGGCAATAGCGGGTACTTTTAAATTTGTGGAGCAGAAAAAACAAGTTACGGAATTACGGAAACCCTTTCGCTTCTTCTTATAAAAGTGAGTTTCTTTCGCTCGAGAAATTCACCTCTCTTGACTCTTACGAAGTACTCACCGAGATTTTAGCCGAAGAGAACTCGGCAGTAGTCGCGTTCTTCGTAACTTTAAACGCGTTCTCATCCGGTGCTCTCAAACAATTTTCTTTTTTCTCTACTCTCTATTCATATACTATGACGATTCCGTTTTCCTCTTTCGTTCTATATAATACGTGTCGCAAAAGCACACAGTTAAAGCGTTAAAGATTAGCTATTAAGCTTCATGCGCCGTCCCAAGAGTCAGTTAAACGTTAATTTAGCGCGATTCACGCATTTCACAGAGAGGATTTCACAGTACTCTAAAATAATCATGGAAGTCTTCGCTGCTAACAAATCAGAACTACCTCTTAACCATCTAATGTTTTTTTCATACAGTTAAATTAATTCTATTGTTAGCACAATTCCTTACTACTGTTAATTCTAATTATTATAAATTATTAGGTATCACTGAATAATACTACAGTATTTTAGTCGGTGAAAAAGTATGATTCGCTAAATTATGTATTCTTCTGAAATAACTTTTTTTAAATTAATTCAATTAGCTATTAAGCTTCATGTGCTTTCCCAAGAGTAGGTTAAACGTTAATTTAGAGAAGTTCACACATTATACACAGAGAATTTTATAGTCCTATAAAATAATCGTGGTTGTCTTGGTTGCTGGCAAATTACAACTACCGTCAATTCACCCAATGTTTTTTTTTCATATAGTTAAATTAATTCTGTTGTTAGCACAATTATATTCAATTAGTTACTATCGTTAAGGTAGTTCTGTCGTGAAAGCAATCCAAACTCATATGCATGAATTTGTGACATGTTGTAATTTAGCTATTCATTTTTACTTGCACAAAATCTTGAAGGCTATTACCGAGTATTTGAATGAACAATTAAAACTTGAAAATCGATCTTTTTACATGGCGCTCACGGGAGGGCTGGAAAAATTGATCTTTAAATCGAAAATTAACATACTTAGATCAAAGATCGAGAAAAAATAAAAAGTGCTACGGATTCGAAAATAATTCAGTTATTGATGCATCATGAAAAAAGGTGAAGTCTCCGGAATAATGTTTAATTGAACCAAGGTCAAAGTGCACAATACCCTGCCAAAAGACGTTTCCTAACCTAATTATCGTGAAAATGAGGTCAAATCCGCACTAAACATATCAACTTTTAACAAATAATCGTTTTAGTTTGATTACGACAATTTCGAAGGATTTTCGATTATTTTTTATATTATTATTGAGGCAGTCAAAGTGATGCGTATGATTATTTTTTAATGTCATATAGACTCTGAGATTTATGACTCCGGCGTACCGACAGAACTACCTTAATTATTTTAATTATTATAAATTATTAGGTATCACTGAATAATACTATAGTATTTTAGTCGGCGAAAAAACATTAACCGCTATATTATATATTCTTCTAAAATAACTTTTTTTAAAATTAATTCAATTAGCTATTAAGTTTTATGTGCTTTCCCCAAGAGTAGGTTAAACGTTAATTTAGGGAAGTTCACGCATTATACAGAAAGAATTTTATAGTCCTCTTAAATAATCGTGGTAGTCTTCGCTGCTAACAAATCAGAACTACCTCTAATCCATTCAATGTTTATTTTCATATAGTCAAATTGATTCTATTTTTAGCACATTTATTTTTAATTAGTTACTACTGTTAATTATTCAATGTAACTATGAGTATAGTCGAGTGAATTATAAATTAATACACCGAGAGAAAAGATTTCATTGACGCCAAAGAAATGGGTGGATTGATTTTTTTTTTCATTGATTTCAATGAAATAGTGCATTTGAATTTCAAAGAGAACATTTCATTGCCTGTAAATAAAGATTTACTTAGTGAGCATATAGTAAAGAAACAGTTTCATTGTTTTAAGGTAGTCTGTTCACATTAGCTAGTCAAATCAGTGCTAAATTTTTAATCGCGTTTCTACACATTTTGGTAGTTTTGCCGATTGTTCTGCAGAGTGGCTTGCTCATCAGCATTAGTTCTTAATATATAAATCCATCCACAGACACGGTTTGAAATAAAAATACCCTGATACATACAAATTTCGGATGAAGTTGTTGTCATCCAGTTTTATATTAGAAAAAACCACAATATTAATCTAGTTCTAACGAGCAATAGCTTATGTTGTTTGTTAAAAAATGCTTCATTGATTGAACGGACAAATTTTGTATTAGTATTAGTTATTCACAAGTTACAAGCATGTGTAAATCTGATGATAGGTTAGAGTAGATGAAAAACGGTTGCAATTTTCTTACAAAGAATACTATAAGAAAATGTCTCCGATCAATTAATAAAGCATCTTTTAATAAACAAAATGAGCTATCGTTCGTCAAAGTCTCACAAAAATTATGGTTTTTTCGAACATAAAACTGGATGACAACAACCTCATCCGACATTTGTATGTATCAGGGTATTTTAATTAAAAACCGTATCTGTGGATGGATTTATATATTAAGAACTAATGCTGATGAGCAAGACACTCTGCAGAACAGTCGGCAAAACTACCAAAATGTGTAGAAACGCGCTTAAAAATTTAGCACTGATTTGACTAGCTAATGTGAACAGACTATCTTAAAGAGACGTTTTCATTGATCTCTCTGTCGCACATAACCTCACTTTTTTGTTTTTCGGTTCTCCCGAACGAACGGCTTCGAGTTTCGAGGAGCCAGAAGCTTAGCCTATTTCTGCCGTACTTCCTTACATACTCACAAAATTTGAGCTTTATCTGCCGTGTACTTCAGGAAAAAATAGGTTTCGAAATTTTGAGCTGGTAAGAAGGTTTAATTGAATCGGAGACGATATCTTTGAAATCAATGAAAAAGGTTCATTGGTTTAAAGAAATGTTTCTTCGAATCAATGTCACTACTTTTCATTGAGTTTGAGATCATTCAAAGAAAAGATAGTATTGAAATTCAAGTATTTCATTGCGTTGGCAAAGATTTCCGTGAATCAATGAAAATTTTTCTCTCAGTGTGTTGAGACATCTTTAACCATTTTAGAGAACATTTTACTAATAGAAATTGGCATATTCGCGTCATACCAGTGAAGCAGACCCCCTCTTTTTGCCCTGCGTGCAGTCGGGAGTAAAAATGGCAATGATTAATATGATAGCGAATGTTCAGCAGTAATTTGAGCAATTTAAGAAGCGCTCGAAGCTCTCTCACTGACTGAATGGAAGTAACACTGTTGACGTTTGAAAAATCGCTCCGTGTGCAGTTGATGTTCCAGGGGTTGGGTGGTCTCTCTAACAGCAGCTCGGCAGTAAGATGGAACGTTGCTTATATTAAAATCGCTTTCTCTCGCTCTCTCTCAATCTCGTTGCTACGAAGGATCTCTTGACATCGAGTATCTACTTCACCAATGTCAGCGCCAGGAGTCTAGCTCAAGAGCAAGAACCAAAAGGTTCTTGGGGGGGATACGAAATAACGTGTCTCACATCTACCAGTCACAAAACTGCCTCCGCCACAGAGCAGCCTCTTATTCTTACTCACCCATACGTTTTTTCTCATATTTTACTCGGAAATTGAATAATAACTCTTTGTCTGAGAGAAAATGCCCAGCGACAGAATGGCGCACAAATGTTTGCTCTCATTGGGCAATGGCTATATAGTTTTCGTTAAAACCAGAAGCCACATATCGAATTCTATTCGAATGTTGATGCCACTCGTTAGTTTTAAATCATCATTCTTATTTCCAAGTCCAGTAATTGATTAATTAATTTTTTGTTTCTAATCGTATGCCTTCTTCTGGCTTTTATGATCTCCGCTCCCTATTTTTTATGCTGAGTCTTCCGCTCGGCTGTTTGCGCGCGACTAAGCGATCAGCTCTCGCCTCACAACCAAGTTACAGCCGCAAGAAATGCTTTTTAACCCAGGGAATCGCTGAAGCCATGCACTGAGCGCATCGGTGTAAAAAAACGTTATTACAGAAAAAAAACATTATAGTATTATTCAGTGATACCTATGAATTTCTAATACACGCGACTATTTTCATAGTTACATTGTGTTACGCCCTGGCTATTTTTCATAATATTATTAATTATTATTTCATCTCATCATTGTAACTAACTCTTTTATAAGAATCCCTAGTACTATTTTACAAGCCCACATTTCCACTATATTCTCATTTTACTTTTTCATAAAATGAATCCTCCAGACTATTTGGTCGCGCCGGGTATATATTCAATTTCTGCCAGCTTGTATCCGCTCGCAAATAATTGCGGGCGCTCAACTAATTTTTAACCCGTTTCTACTTTTCTGCACTTTCACACTTAAATAAACACTTAATATACTATTCATACCTTCTACATTATTTCAAACTTTTTACTCGTTAGTCTTCAATCAATTTTCAAACAACTAACATGAATTAAATACATTCTAAGCACTTAATAATTAAGTTTTATTATATTCGCGTAATTGTCATAAACGGCGACAATTAGGAAGTTTGAAACATTCGTACTATAATAAATAATATCAACTTTCACTGTTTTCAATAAATTCGGTCATCAATTAAATATTTTACGCGTGATAATTTGAAATATTGATTTTAATCATTAATCGAACCGTGTATCCCCAAATCGTCGCTTGTCCGAGCCGTAACATATTGAATAATTAAGGGGCTGCTGGAGTAGACTTTTTTACCGACATCTGTCGGTAAAACTAAGCTATTTCGTAGTTCACAATATTCATAGTCATTATGCTACGTATATGCTTCAAATTTGACAGGGATGTAATATGAAAATGCCGTTTGGTCGAATCGCGGTAAAAAAAACTTACACGAAACTGAAAAAAATCGTATATTACTGAAACTCCCGAAAAGCAATATGGCCGCCCTCGCAATGTCAATAGAACTTTGCTGTAAGGTATAATTTTTTTGGAATTCAGTTATGTGAAATAAGACTGGATGTCAATTCTTTAACGTTCTCCAAATATTTCAGAACCAAGAGAATGTTGATTAGACAAGCTAAATCCACAAATAGTGTAAACTGCTGTCCTGTAACAAAGGGCTCAGTTTCTTTGCCAAAAGCAATTAGTTAACGCGATCGCAGTTTACATTTGTTGATTATATGAATAAATGCTATGAGATTTCATTAACTCCCTTATTAGTGTGTAAGTTTAATTTTAAATTTGGCGCCAGTGTTTCCTTTCGATACCTCGAAACCGACTGCAATATACGACTTTATGTCGGACTACTGTGATATCGATTTTTGTATCGACGACTGAATCCACTGCCGCTACTCATGTGAGAGAGATAAGAGTGTTATTTCAATTTACGCAATCGCAATAAATCTTGTGCATCATAATCCGAAGACTTTAATTATTCATACACACAACAACACTATATGTGGATTTGGCATGTGTAATCCACATCCTGATGATTTGGGAATATTCGAAAAATGTCAAAGAATTGACATCCGGTCTTATTTCACATATCTGAGTTCCAAGAACGATTATATCTTACAGCAAACTTCTATTGACATGTCGTGGGTCCTTTATATAGAATATATAATTTAACGGATCATAATTTTTCGCCACCTAAAATACTATAATATTATTCAGTGATACCTACACCGAGAGAAAAAGTTTCATTGATTCACGGAAATCTTTGCCAATGAAATGAAATACTTGAATTTCAATACTATCTTTTCTTTGAATGATCTCAGACTTAATGAAAAGTAGTGACATTGATTCGAAGAAACATTTCTTTAAACCAATGAACCTTTTTCATTGATTTCAAAGATATCGTCCCTGATTCAATGAAACCTTCTTCTTACCAGCTCAAAATATCAAAACCTATTTTTTCCTGAAGTACGCGGCAGATAAAGCTCAAATTTTGTGAGTGTGTAAGGAAGTACGGCAGAAATAGGCTAAGCTTCTGGCTCCTCGAAACTCGAAGCCGTTCGTTCGGGAGAACCGAAAAACAAAAAAGTGAGGTTATGTGCGAAAGAGAGATCAATGAAAACGTCTCTTTGAACCAATGAAAACGTCTCTTTAAAACAATGAAACTGTTTCTTTACTATATGCTCACTAAGTAAATCTTTATTTACAGGCAATGAAATATTCTTATTGAAATCAAAGAAATATTTCGTTGAAATCAATGAAAAAAAAATCAATCCACCCATTTCTTTGGCGTCAATGAAATCTTTTCGCTCGGTGCAGAATTTGGTACACAGGTTCATAGTTTGTATGTATTAGGTGCCATTTCCAAAAAATATCAAGAGTCGCGGTAGGGACTCGACGCCAAGTTAAAAATACCACGTTCTAACTTTCAAAAAGACATCAAATACTACGAAAAATGTTTTCTCAAAACAAAAATGGTACGCCAAGTGAAAAAAAGTATACAAAAAATTACAAATAAAATCCTTTACAAAAATAATAGGAAAATCCAATATATTAGCCAAGTAAATAAGCGTTTACACAAAGAGACTGTTTCCCTATTTGAATATATCGAAATGCCACAAGATGGCCGCCATTATTGCGTATTCTGTAACTCAATTTACAGCGCTCATGGTGAAGTATTAGAATTACTTTAAAAACAATGAAATAAAAACAATTTTATAACAATTACAAATCTCCCTTCTTTCTTAATAATTTTAATTAAGAAAGAAATTAGATAAATGAAAAATGGTTAAATCAGAATCACCCGCATATTATAGTCTGGAGATTACTCTTCACGAATTAATGTCCCAACTATAATAAGCGAATGATGTTTATTTACCCATTTATCATTTACCCAATTTGTTTATTAATTACACTCATTTTTTCAGTCGGGAGTTTTTATATTCGTATGAATTGAACGCAATAGAGCGTTATATTTTAATTGTATTTGTTTTTCTCGCAATAATTGAGGCATTCTTGTAGATCAAGTAACTTTCTTGTCTGGGTTGTAATTTAAAAAAAGAAAAATAAACTCTAGTAATTTTTGTTAAAACAAAGCTTTATAGGAAGGATTTAAAAAATGTAACACTGATTCACCGAGTGTGAACGATTTCAAGCTTCATGAGCTAAAAGAGTTATAAGCTGGTTTTTCCGAGAAATAAATTTCTATAGATATTGTATTAGGGTAGAGGGAGATTAACAAACCTCCCGACGAAGATAAGCTAACAACACTAACGGTTAAGTAAAACCTTAACGAGGGTATAACGACGTTTTTAATAAAACCTTTTCACGTCTATAGCTACCGTGAGTTCTCAGAGGGTTAATTAGCCCCTGACATGGAAGACTCGCGCGAGTCGGGTCAACGAGTGGCTTTGCCACTCTCGAAGAATCCAGCACCTCTATGTCAGCGCCATTCTTTCCTCGTCGGAGGCGAAGAAGTTGTTGTACTTCTCTATGATTTTACTTAGACACGCACTAGTATTGCGTAGGTACTTGAACTCATGGACCCAATTCACCACACTAAATATCTCCAATTCCCCTCATATTCAGGACGATGGACTTTGTTTACAGTCTCGACAATAATAGCAATTGTCATACATCCAACATCTGGAGCACTAATTAATTAATGCGTGCTCCGAATACTATAACGACGTGGAAGCTGCACAAGAAATCCTTAGTACCACTCATCATTGACAATTATTCTTGGTTATTCGAATCCAAATTTATATCCTTGATAAAAGATTTGTATTTGTTGCTTTCTAATAACAATCAAAATGATTTTATACAAGTTCATAAAATCTTGACTGAAAAAATTAGTGTAATTAATAAATATATTGGGTAAATAAAAAATTGTGAAATAATAATCCCTCGACGAATTAATCTCCCGAGAGATTATCGGGTGAGGGCTTACGTCTCACCCGAGAAACAATTATATATCCATCCGACGAGGACAAACCGCCTGCTTGACTTGTCTCTGCTTAAACGTATTTTATTACTATCGAGTCAACTGGTCCGTGCTGCTCGAACTGGAGGTAACGCCAACACCGATCAGTTTCATCCGAGAGGAAAATTTTCCTTGATTCAAAGAAATCTTTTTGAAATCTCGGGCTAAGAAACATTTCTTTGTCGTCAATGAAATAATATATAATCTGAAAATAATATAAAACAAGGATGCAAAGTAGAACCTTGCACATTGCGTCCTCATTATTTTTCGCGATTTACAAAGCTACCTCTATGAGGAAGTATGTTATTCAATTTTTGGCTTCCTCATCGAGGAAGCTTTGTAAATCGCGAAAAATAATGAGGAAGCAATGTGCAAAGTTCTACTTTGCATCTTTGTTATAATTAGATAAATATACATGTTGTGGATTCGCTTTTTCTATTTCGTTATTACGTTATTTCGTGATTATTAGAGCATTTCCGAAAGTGAATGTGATAATGTATATTTTGAAAAATAATTCATCATTCCATAAAATCAAAAATTTCATACCGTTCGTCACTAAATTATACATATATAATGGCTGAATATTGTTTCATTTATATACAAAATTTGAGCTCGCTATCTTACGTTTTGCAAAAGTTACAATAGAGCGATAATGTCAATTTTTTGAAAAATTCAAAACATCATAAAATTTTAACGGTTCAACCGATCTTAACCACATTCAATAGCGATCACCGGCGTATGAAAGCTCACATTCATACCAACTTTAAGATCAATATCTCGAAAATTGAAAGAGTTATCGCGTAAACAGACATTTTTCAAAAAATGAAAAAACGTGTAATAATTTAACGATGAAGTGGATTTTAACAAAAATCTGTATGAACGATGAGGCTTGATCCCTCTATCTATGGTCCAAATTTTAGCTTGATATCTCAAGGCATTCCCGAGTTATAAAGGTTAACATTTTTTGATCGTGTAACACACACACACACACACACACACACACACACACACACACACACACACACACACACACACACACACACACACACACACACACACACACACACACACACACACACACACACACACACACACACACACACACACACACACACACACACACACACACACACACACACACACACACACACACACACACACACACACACACACACACACACACACACACACACACACACACACACACACACACACACACACACACACACACACACACACACACACACACACACACACACACACACACACACACACACACACACACACACACACACACACACACACACACACACACACACACACACACACACACACACACACACACACACACACACACACACACACACACACACACACACACACACACACACACACACACACACACACACACACACACACACACACACACACACACACACACACACACACACACACACACACACACACACACACACACACACACACACACACACACACACACACACACACACACACACACACACACACACACACACACACACACACACACACACACACACACACACACACACACACACACACACACACACACACACACACACACACACACACACACACACACACACACACGCACACACGCACACACGCACACACGCACACACGCACACACGCACACGCACGCACACGCACGCACACGCACGCACACGCACACGCACGCACACGCACGCACACGCACACGCGCACGCACGCACACACACACGCACGCACACGCACACTCACACACACACACACACACACATTTTTTCTAAAACACTTTTCTCGACGTTTTGGCCTATTCTGAGTGTACTGACATGAAAATCTCGAAAAAAAAAATTTTTCATTGAAACAAAGCTTCCTCTATGAGGAAGCAATAATCTGAAGTTCAATGAAATTTAGTGACATTGAATTAATTTACATTTTCTTTAAACCAACGAACCGCTTTTTATTTCAAAGTAACCGTCTGATAGACAGTAAAAGGAAAATGTAACCTATAAAGAAAATCCTAACTATATTGAAATTAAAATGCAACATTTCATTGAAATCAATGAAAATGTAACAGAAATAATCATAATTGCTGCAACGTCAAACGCTTGATCCTTCGAACGTTACTATAATTAATTTATAAGAAGAAAAGTACGACTCATAGAGCGACGGAGTCGATAGACTAAAGACAGACCAGATCGAATAATAAGTCCGTTATTGTTCGCACTAAATATTAATTAAACCGAGCCAAGGAAACCCCAAAGATCGAGACCGTTCAAGGTGTAAAGGAATGAATTGTAATAGTATAACTGACCTGTGTTGATCGATCGTATGTAAGTACCTTGTAAATTACGCTTGCAATTTCTACGAAGACAAAATTATAATAGAAATTAAATCAAAGAACAGAAACAAGACCGTATATAAAACAATAACAAACAAACAATATTAATTTATATTTATACACACAATATTATTTGTATATAATTTTTTTGTACATAGATAAGAAGTAAACTATTCTGAAGAGGCCCTTGATCAGGGCGAAACGTAAAAACAAATCACACAAAAAATAATAAGCCGTCATTCGCCAAAGCACTTGATACAAAATATTCATCATAAACGACTAAAGCAACTATAACAATCATTTCTTGAAAAAATCCAGGAATTTATTTGATCAATCAAATACATTCCTGGAATTTCGTGAAACTTTGTATTTTATTGGGTCTGTCTTGTTACTCCCTTGGATGCTTCTAGACGGTAAACTTGAAGTAAAAAAAATAATAAATTATGGACAATTGATCATTTGGCGCCCAACATTTATTCAGATTAAATATCGATCGCATTATTGTGAGCTCTGGCAGTGATTCCGCGTAAAAGGTTAAGTTTCGAAAATATTAAAAGATAAAAAAGGAATCTTGTCTAAAAAAAAAAAACAGTCCACCTATTCCTTTGGAATCAATGTAATGTTCTCTTTGAAATTAAAATACAACATTTCGTTGAAAGCAAAAAAATATTTCATTGAAAGCACAGAAATATTTCCTTGAATGATGTCAAGGAAATTGATGGTTCGAATTTTGTTCATTGATATGAACAAAATTCGAACAAATTTCAAAGAGAACATTACATTGATTCCAAAGAAATAGGCGGATATCACTTTTTAAAATTTATTTTAACGAAATATTTCTTTGTTTTCAATGAAATGTTGTATTTGAATTTAAAAGAGAACATTACGTTGATTCCAATGAAATAGGCGGATTGCACTTCTTAAAATTTATTTCAAAAAAATATTTCTTTGTTTTCAATGAAATGTTGTATTTGAATTTAAAAGAGAACATTACATTGATTCCAAAGAAATAGGCGGATTGCACTTTTTAAAATTTATTTCGAAGAAATATTTCTTTGCTTTCAACGAAATGTTCCATTTTAATTCCAAAGAGAACATTACATTCACTCCAAAGAAATAGGTGGTTCGAATTTTGTTAATTGATTTAAACAAAATTGAAATGTTGCTTTTGAAATTCTAAGAGAACATTACATTGACTTCAAAGAAATAGGTGGATTACACTTTTTAAAATTTATTTCAAAGAAATATTTCTTTGTTTTCAATGAAATGTTGGATTGAATTTAAAAGAGAATATTGCATTGATTCCAAAGAAATAGGCGGATGGCACTTTTTAAAATTTATTTCAACGAAATATTTCTTTGCTTTCAATGAAATGTTGTATTTGAATGTTAACCACCTATTTCTTTGAAATCAATGTAATGTTCTCTTAAAATTTCAAAAGCAACATTTCAATTTTGTTCAAATCAACTAACAAAATTCGAACCACCTATTTCTTTGGAGTCAATGTAATGTTTTCTTTGGAATTAAAATGCAACATTTCATTGAAAGCAAAGAAATATTTCTTTGAAATAAATTTTAAAAGTGTAATCCACCTATTTCTTTGAAATCAATGTAATGTTCTCTTAGAATTTCAAAAGCAACATTTCAATTTTGTTCAAATCAATGAACAAAATTCGAACCACCTTTTTCTTTGGAGTCAATGTAATGTTCTCTTTTAAATTCAAATACAACATTTCATTGAAAATAGAGAAATATTTCTTTGAAATAAATTTTAAAAAGTGCAATCCGCCTGTTTCTTTGAAATCAATGTAATGTTTTCTTTGAAATTCAAATACAACATTCCATTGAAAGCAAAGAAATATTTCTTTGAAATAAATTTAAAAAAGTGTAATCCACCTATTTCTTTGAAATCAATGAAATGTTCTCTTAGAATTTCAAAAGCAACATTTCATTGAAAGCAAATAAATATTTCCTTGAAATTAACAAAAAAAAAATGCAATCCATCTATTTCTTTGGAATCAATAAAATCTTTTTTCTCGGTGCATTCAACCACGTATCATCGGTAACTATCGAGATCGAGATCGAGATGCATTCGCGCGCCATCCTTGCGGCTGTACCGACCTCGTGGTGTCGTATTCGCAGTGACAACGCCTAAGCAACAACATTTTCTCAGCCACCGATTAAGGGCTCGACTTCGTGGAAGTCTGGCTGGCAGGAGCACAAGAAACACAGTACGCGAAGCCATTACCCCGTTAACGATCTCATCTCTCTCTCTCTCTCTCTCTCTCTTTCTCTTTCTCTTTCTCTGACTGTGACTCGACGGATCACATGGTTTGCAAGAGACTCAGAGCACAAGGGGAGAGCAGAGCAGCGCACTCGGTCTCGTCCACTCAATCCGATTGAAATTGAATTCACTCAGAGATTAAAGTTAACTCTCGCGCTACTAGAGAATAACGATCAATGAGCCGAGATTCCATATACATAGTATGTATTTTGCGACACGTATTTTACACTACACTGTTAGAAAAGACCGGAAGTGTTTATTCATAAACTCGTCAATTAAATTTAACATCTAATTGTAATAATAAAATTAATATACTTTTACGGTGAAATTAAAGCAAATTAAAAATTCCAGAACTTTTACTGTGAAATTTAAGTACATTATTATATTTGTACATCACATTTGTATATTAAATTTAATATACCAGTTTATTCATCAACACTTCCAGTAAACTGTTAGAAAAGATTGGAAGTTTTTATTCATAAACTCGGCATCGAAATTTAAAGTACAATTGTGGTATAAAATTCAAGTACTTGTAAAATTAAAGTAAATTATTGAATGTGCTGTACCATACATTAATTTTACATTACACTTGTATACTACACTGTAAAAAATGTTCGCGTTTTTCCTATGCAAACGTGTATGAATTTTGTAAAACTTGGTATAGGAAATCGGAATTAATATGTTTGCATAGTAAATTTAATACAGATATATGAATTTTGATAATCCGGTGATTGGAAATTACAACACATAATTATTAAGTCATCATTTACTAAATTAGTATATGAAAATCAATATGCATTTTTGGAATTTTCGTACCCGATTTGAAATTTAATATACATTGTTCCATTAAATGTAAGATCAAAGTTACTCAAATTACAGTTACTGGTATTGAAAAATACTAAGTAAAGTACTTGCAATTTTGTCTATATGGGTATATTACTTTATGAAAAATGTTTGTGTTTTTGCGACACAAACGTGTGAGAAATTTACAAAACTCGCTATAGGAAATAAACATTAATATAGTTGCATAGTAAATTTAGTATGCGTGTATGGATTTTACCAAACCGGTGATATAAAATGACAACACATGGATACTAAAACAATCATTACTAAATTAGTACATGAAAATCAAGATGAATTTTTGGAATTTTAGTGACTGATTTAAAATTTAATACACTTTTTCCAATAACGAAAAAAAACCCGCACTAGATCGCTAACACTTACCACTTAGCATCGACCTCTGATAAGTTACTCGAGATTTTCGAAAAGATTCCGTTCATCCAGAAATTATGTTCACTTGAAAATATTTCCAACACACTTCGCGCTCTGATTGCAAACAATTGAATATTTTGTTATGTCAATTATGAGTATGCTTGAGAGAATAATAGTTGTACAACTCTTATGCCATTTAGATACACTGTAAAAAATGTTCGAGTTTTTCCTATACAAACGTGTATGAATTTTGTAAAACTTGGTATAGGAAATCGAAGTTAATATGTTTGCATAATAAATTTAATACAGATCAATGAATTTCGATAATCCGGTGATAGAAAATTACAATACATGATTATTAAATCAATAATTACTAAATCAGTACATGAAAATCAACATGCATTTTAGGAATTTTAGTGCCCGATTTGAAATTTAATACAAATTGTCGCATTAAATTTAAGATCAAAGTTATCAAAATTTCAGTTACTAATGTTGAAAAATACCCGTCAAAGTATTTCCAGTTTTGTCCACATAGGTGTACTGCTTTTTGCAAAATGTTTGTGTTTTTGCGACACAAACGTGTGAGGAATTTACAAAACTCGGTATAGAACATAAACATTGATATAGTTGCACAGTAAATTTAATATGCGTGTATGGATTTTACCAATCCGGTGATATAAAATTATAACACATGGTTACTAAATCAATCATTACTATATTAGTACATGGAAATCAACATGAATTTGTTTGGATTTTTAGTGACTGATTTGAAATTTAATACACATTTTCCAATAACGAAAAAAAACCCGCACTAGATCGCTAACACTTATTACTTAGCATCGACTTTTGATAAGTTACTCAAGATTTCCAAAATCGATTTTTTTTAAACACTGGAGCATCTCGCGCTGCTATTGCGGCAAATTTATGTTTGATTTATGTTTGTTGCTAGAACTTCACAGGTCTGTGGATATAATTTTTTCGAAGATCCGGATACCTGAGCTTCCTCGTGAGAAAAAGATTCCGTTCGTCCAAAAATTATGTTCACTTGAAAATATTTCCAACACAATTCGCGCTCTGATTGCAATCAATTGAATATTTTTTTATGTCAATTATAAGTATGCTTGAGAGAATAATAGTTATACAACTCTTATGCCATTTAGATATCCAAAATTACTAAGTCGTTGATAGCGTAGTTGGTAGCGTGCGTGCGTTGTTAGGTATTTAGGTAGGTAGGTCGTAGATTCAAACCCCAGTGTAAGCGAAAAATTTTCTGTGCCGAAAACCAATACCCAACAATTTCTGATGACATAATTTGTTTGAAAAAATAATGTTCGAATAATATTTCAATTTTTTAAAATTGTTTTTATGTCCACTTTAAATTTCCAACACATATGTGCTTGAGTTTTCAGATACCGCTCATATGAAAATTCATCATACATGTTTATGAAATTTAATGCACAGTTTATGCATATGGTCATATTGACATTAAATCTTAATAATGTTGAATTTTAATAATCCTCTAAATGTTATGATTTTTCATATACACATGTATACAAAATTTCATATACGGTATCTGCAAAAAAACTTCCAACACTTTTGTATTAATTTTAATACAGATTTTTTTAACAGTGTATCCAAAATTACTAAGTCGTTGATAGCGTAGTCGGTAGCGTGCGTGCGTTGTTAGATACTTAGGTAGGTAGATCGTAGGTTCAAACCCCAGTGTAAGCGAAAGATTTTCTGTGGCCAAAACCAATTCCCAACAATTTCTGATTACATAATTTGTGTAAAAAATAATGTCCGACTAATATTTATATTTTTTTAATTGTTTTTATGTCCATTTTAAATTTCCAACACATATGTATTTGAATTTTCAGATACCGCTTATATGAAAATCCGACATAAATGTTTATGAAATTTAATATACAAAGTCATTAAATATCAAAAGTAATGTCTATGAATTTTCAAACATATTCATCGAAAAATATCTTGCAGCGATGGAAAAAC